>CM071860.1:37541438-37576919 GCA_036759665.1 Gynandropsis gynandra
ATTGATTTGTTGTTTCCGTTCCTTTTGCTCGGTGTTTGAGTGTTCACTTCCAATCCATGGCCTTGCACAAGTCGAACCTTGTTACTCAACTACGTTTTCGGGGTTAGATTGCCGTAATTACTCGTGTTTCTCCTCAAGTCTTCGTTTCCTATGCAAAACACAAAATGTAGATAAAGTCTTCGAATAAACTCGGTAAATGAATGAAATCTAAGCAATCTACTTAAAACTAGACCTAAGAATGATATAAAAACTACAACGGATTACGTGTTATCAGAGTACATGCATGCGGAAAAAAGGATAAGTTGTAGAATTAAAATAAAAAAGATATGAAGCTCAGGTTGCTTCCCGAGCTTTTTAGGACGATGTGTCTATCGTGCCACTTCTTTGTGCGCTCCTTGTAAATTTTTAGTGTTCTACGCGTTGAGGTGCATCTCTTCTAGATGGTGTAGCTGTAGCACTCATTTTTCAGCGGACGTCTTGTAGTCATAGTTGAGTTCCTTGACCGCCCAATGTGATTGATATTCTAACTCAACTGGTAAGTGGCAAGCCTTACCGTATACCAACTAGGAAAAGGTTATTCCGATCGACATTTTGAAGGCTTTTCGGTAAGCCCACAATGCATCACCAAGTTTCAGCGCCCAATACTTCCTTTATTTGGAGACATCACCAAAATAGACATGGTTTCTCGGTTGAAAACTTCCACTTGGCCACTTGTCTGAGGGTGGTACGGCGTTGCTATTCTGTGTTGGACGCCGTATTTCTTCAATAACCCTTCTATAACCCGTTTTACGACATGCTTTCCTCCATCATTGATCACCACCCTCGTGACTCCAAAATGTGGGAATATGACGCGTTTTAACAACTTGATCACGTTTTTGGAGTCATTGGCCGGACTTTCTACAGCTTCCAGCCATTTCATCACGTAGTCCACAGCGACCAATATGTAGAGGTTCCTGCACAAAGATGGGAAAGGGCCCATGAAATCTATTTCACAGACATCAAACAGCTCAACTTCCAGAATATAATGCTGCGTCATCTCGTTGCATCTAGATATGTTTCTCGTTCTTTGTTAATTTTCGCACAACACTATGTAGTTGTGGGCATCCTTGAAGAGTGTAGGACAATAAAAACCCGCTTGCAGAACCTTTGCGGCTGTCTTGGCTACGACAAAAATGACTTGCATAACCTGAGGAGAGGTAGTGAAATAGTATATGCAGAACATCCTCTTCAGGAATACTACGTTTGAAAATTCTATCCATGCCTCTCTTGAGGAGATATGGCTCATCCCAGTATTATGCCCTGACATCTTGGAGGAATTTCTTCCTAGCATTGTAGTTCAGCCCCTCCGGTAATACTTGACATGCCAGCTAGTTCACAAAATCTGTGTACAATGGTGTGGAGGTGCAAGTCACAGACATCACTACATCGTCTCTAAGGGAATCGTCGATGGGAATGTTCTCGTGGATTTCAAGACGTGAAAGGTGATCAGCTACCCCATTCTCAGTTCCTTTCCTATCTTTGATTTCCAATCAAACTCTTGTAGCACTAGAATCCATCGAATAAGCCTCAGCTTTGCAGCCTTCTTGGTGAGAAGGTAGCAAAGTGCGCCGTGATCTGTATAGACTATGACTTTGGAGCCGACTAGATAAGAGTGGAATTTCTCAAAGGAAAAGATGATTGCTAGCAGCTCCATCTCACTCGTAGAATAGTTGCATTGGGCGTTGTCTTGGGTTCTACTCGCATAGTAGATGGCGTGATTGTCCTAATACTGCCCCAACAGCATAATCACTTGCATCGCACATGAGCTCAAACGATAGCTCCCAATCTGGCGGCTGTATTATTGGTGGAGAAACTAGTGCCTTCTTCAGCTTTTGAAACGTAAAATGCCATTCCATCGCGAATTCAAACATCACGTCTTTGCTCAGCAAATCAGTGAGAGGCTTGGATATCTTTGAAAAGTTCTTGACGAAGCATCTATAAAACCCCGCATGTCTCAGAATTCTTTGGATGGTCTTAACGTTCCTAGGAGGCGTAGTTTCTCGTTAACCTCTATTTTAGCTTTGTTAACCTCTATCCCTTCTCATGAAATCTTGTGACCCAATACAATCCCCTCGCGAACCATGAAGTGACATTTCTCCCAATTGAGCACTAGATTCGCTTGCAAACACCTGTCTAACACTTTACAAATATTGGTCAGAAAAACATCAAAGGAAAGTCCATGGACCGAGAAATCGTCCATGAACACTTCTATAATCTCGCCATTCACATAAAAAAAATATGAAAGTCGTGAACCACTGAAATGTGGCGGGTGCATTGCACAAAAAGAAGGGCATCCTGCGATATGCGAATGTATCGATGGGACACGTGAAAGTCATATTTTCTTGATCATTTGGGCGGATCAAAATCTCGAAGAAACCTGAATAGCCATCAAGAAAACAAAAGTAGGAGTGAAGAGCTAGATGTTCAAGAATTTGGTCAATGAAAGGCTGATGCGTGATCAAGTTTAATAAAACCTAAACATACTCCGCAAGTGCACGAGAAGTGTGTAGTGTAGAATCTAGGTGTCGATCATAGAGGGACCAGCAACATGACACGACTAAAACGAACAAATCAATGCTTGCAAATAGAATAAAGAGTGATGAAATTAAACTAAACTAATGACGAATTATAAATCGATTCTTAAATCAATCAATCAAACGTCCTAGGATTTGGTTTTGCAACTAAGCACCAAGAACCATGCATATCAATCGGCTATTCATGCTTTTCCTATCCGACTTGAAGGCGAACGATCCTAATCTATCAACTACCTCTTTCAAGGCCTAGATACGTGCATAGAGTACCAAACCTCCTACTTTCGTGGCTGATATGCTAGTCTACACCCATTCAGCTTCGTGATTCGTTTGTGAGTCCTCAATCTAGGTTTTCCTACTTTCGTGGCTTAACCTAAACCGTCCTAAACCTATATGTCCGGTTTCGAGTTTCTCCTTTCATTACATTACTCAGATCCCTAATATCATGCAATTATTTGGCCTTCACAATCACATGACGTTAAGCGCATAGACAAAGGATCAAACGGGGACAAAAATTGGAATCATAGGTAGACATCAATGCAAGGGTTCCATGATAGCATATGGCTACTACCTTCTCCTAGAACAATCCTACTACTCAAACATGAGTCAAATGACAACATGAAAGAAATAAAAGAATAGAGAAAGGATAAGCTTAATGATGTTTCCGTGTGCTCTCGGGCGTCCTAGGATTTCTCTTGATCCGCCTCTTCTCTCTTCTCTATTTGTGATGATAGATCCCTTAGGCTTCATCCACCTTGTCTCTATGGTTCTCCTTTTCCTCACTAACCCTCCGCTATCGATAGAAATAATGCCGCAAAGCATAATCTAAAATCGATATGAGTGCATCGACCTTGATACATTTTTTATGGTTCAGGTCTAAGTGATGGGTTGACGATCATCTTTCTATGTCCTAAGAGCAAGGCGCATAAAAATCCCTTCGTCTCGAAGTAGTCACCGAAGGTAGCGAGTTATGAGGGAATGCCAAGACAACCCGAGGGACGACTTAGCTGGTCTCAAACTAAAAATCCTTTCGTTTCACGGCAAGGCTGACCTGGACGCATACCTAGAGTGGGGGAAGAAGATTGAATTTGTATTTGGTTGTCAACACTACACCGAAGCAAAGAAGACTAGGGTTTGCGGCCACGGAGTTCTACGACTACGCCTTGAGTTGGTGGGATCAACTCGTGACTTCAAGGTGACAAAATGGTGAGGAACCAGTAGCGACGTAGCTGGAAATGAAGGCCATCATGCGCAAGAGGTTTGTTCCAAGTCATCATCACCGAGAGGTACATAAAAGACTAAGGAAACTTACCCAAGGAAACCGAACCGTGGAAGAATACTACCAAGAGATGGAGTTGCTGATGTTGAGGCCTGATATCTCGGACGATAGAGAGGCGTTAATGTCTCGTTTCTTCAGAGGCTTAAATTTGGAAATTCAGGACAGCTTGGAGATGAAACACTACGTGGAGATAGAAGAGATGCTCCTTAAGGTGATTTTAATCGAAGAGATGCTCCTTAAGGCGATTTTAATCGAACAACAACTCCAGCGGAGAAGGAGCTCCCGTTCTAACTTTGGGGCTGGAAAATACAGCCATCGAGACGAAAAACCGAGCTATCCAAGGAGAGACAAACCTGTTCCGGCAACCCGAGACGCGACCAAAGTGGTTCCAGCGGTCCAATGAGTCAAAGGAAAGACCGAGGCCACTACCTCGAGGAATCAGGATGTGAAATGATTCAAGTGTCACGAAAGGGGACACTATGCAAGTGAATGCACAAACAAGAGAGTCATGATCATTCGTGACGATGGCGAGTTAGAATCCGAGGACGAAGCGGCTGAAAACTCGCATGAAACGTGTGAGGAGGAACTGGCCAAAGGAGAGTTGTTGGTAGCACGAAGATCCTTGAGCGTGCAGCCTAAGTCCGACAAACAAGAACAGCGAGAAAACGTATTTCACACCCACTACCTTGTTCATGGGAAAGTATGTAGCGTTATTATCGATGGAGGAAATTGCACGAACGTTGCAAGCGCTACCATGGTTCGAAAACTAGGGTTGAAGGTTCAAAAGCACCGAGGCCGTATAAACTCCAGTGGCTTAAAAAATTGCAAGATGAATGTGACCAGCCAAGTGACCATGCCTATTTCCATTGGCAAATACGACGACGAAATCTTGTGCGACGTTCTTCCAATGGAGGCTAGCCATATTCTTCTCGGTGGACCGTGGCAATCGGAGCAAAGGTAAAACAGGACGGCTTCACTAACAAGCATTATTTTGAGTTTAATGGTAGGAAAAGCGTTCTTATTCCATTGATGCCAAAGGAAGTGCTGCAAGATCAAATGCTTTTGAAACAGCAAGGCGCATGCGTGCTTAAGTCATCGAACTTATACGCAAAATCGGGTGAGATCAAAAAATCTCTTCACTCGAATCATTATGTGTTATTATTTGTGTATAAGGAAGCTCTCTTGAGCTTTGCTTACCTTTCACCGGTGTTGTCGAGTGAAATTACTTCACTTATTGCAGGATTATGGAGACGTCTTCCCCGAAGACAACCCCACGGGATTGCCCCGATACGTGGTATTGAACATCAAATCGACTTCGTTCCCGGAGCCACGTTACCAAATCGGCCAGCTTACCAAACCAATCCAGTGGATACCAAGGAGCTGCAAATCCAAGTGGAGGATCTAATGGCCAAGGGACACATCCGGGAAAGTATGAGTCCATGCTCTGTGCCCGTTGTACTCGTGCCAAAGAAAAATGGCAGCTGGCGCATGTGTGTTGATTGCCGCACAATCAACAACATTACGGTGAAGTATCGACATCCTATTCTTAGGCTAGATGATATACTAGATGAGTTGCATGGAAGTAGGATATTTTCTAAAATTGACCTTAAAAGTGGATATCATCAAATTAGGATGAATGAAGGAGACGAATGGAAAACAACATTTAAAACTAAACATGGATTGTACGAGTGTTAGTTATGCCTTTTGGATTGTCAAATGCACCTGGTACCTTCATGTGTTTAATGAATCATGTTCTTCGAGAGTATATAGGTAGATTCGTAGTGGTCTACTTCGATGACATATTGATTTACAGTAAAAACTTAGAGGAACACGTTGGACACCTAGAGTCAGTCCTAAAGGTACTTAGGAAAGAAGAACTATATGCCAACTTTAAGAAGTGTACCTATTGTACAGATAATGTCGTGCTTATAGGTTTTGTTGTAAGTGCAGATGGTGTAAAGGTGGATGAAGAAAAGGTCAAAGCCATTCGGGAATGGTTGAGCCCAAAGACCGTCGGGGAAGTTCGAAGCTTCCATGGACTAGCAGGGTTCTATCGTCGCTTTGTTAAGGACTTCAGCACCTTGGCCGCCCCTCTTACCGAAGTCATCAAGAAAAATGTTGGATTCAAGTGGGGAGAAGCGCAAGAGGCAGCACTTCAAACGTTGAAAGAAAAACTTACTAACGCTCTTTAACTGATATTGCCTGATTTTCTTAAGACTTTTAAGATCGAGTGTGGTGCATCCGGTGTAGGAATTGGTGAAGTGTTAATGTAGGAACGTAAGCCAATTGCCTATTTCAGCGAGAAACTCGGAGGTGCAACTCTCAGCTATGCCACCTACGACAAGGAGTTATACGCACTTGTGAGGGCATTACAAACTTGGCAACATTATCTATGGCCAAAGGAGTTTATGATACACACCGACCACGAATCACTTTAAAGGGTCAGAACAAAGTCAGTAAGCGACATGCGAGGTGGGTTGAATTCATTGAATCATTTCCTTACGTCATCAAGTACAAGCAAGGTAAGGAAAACATCATGGTTGATGCCCTATCCCGAAGGTATGCATTGTTGACCACTTTGGATGCGAAGCTACCAGGTTTTTAACAAATTAAAAATTATATGCATCTGATTTGGAATTTAGAGAAGTATACAAAAACAGTGAAAAGTTTACCTCAGGACGTTATTATAGACAATATGATTTCCTATTTTATGATAATTGGTTTTGTGTGTCTAACAATTCGATGCAAGAACTATTTGTTAGAGAGGCTCCCGAGGTGGACTTATGGGCCATTTTGGAATTGCGAAAACTCTTAAGATATTACAGGACCACTTCTAGTGTCCGCACATGAAGAGGGACGTTGAGCGAATCTGTGAGCGATGTGTCACGTGCAAACAAGCTAAGTCTAAGGTCCAACCTCACGGTTTGTATACCCCTCTTCCTATCCCAACTCACCCTTGGACAGATATCTCTATGGATTTTGTGATTGGGTTGCCTAGGACTAAGAATGTTAAAGATTCTATTTTTTGTGGTGGTAGACAGGTTCTCTAAAATGACACATTTTATAGCATGTCATAAAATTGATGATGCGTTGCATAAATCCGCTTTCGATGTGAGATATGAAGAAACCGAGGTATATTATAATCATTTGGAACTCAAAGCTAATTACTCTTAACATTTAATATTCCCGTTGATATCACATAATGCTATACATATTTATCATGTGACTTAGGCATTTTTGACTGAAATCCCTGCAAGTCTAAAAGTTTTGGAAAACTGTAACTGTCTTTTTAAAATAACGGTTTATCCATTGCAACAAAGCCAAAGACCTTCATCGTCACGTGGGATAGCTAGAGGTGCTTTGCTTATTTATCGAGTTAGTAGGCTTACAAATAACGATGAATACTCCGATCTATATCAACGAGGGTACGTTCTCTTTCTTGATTTGTTTAAACGTAATCTTTGTATGAATTCTACATATCGTTTCTCCGCTAATTTTGCTATTGAATCATGAAGAATTCGTCCTTCGTTCTTTTCACATAGATATAATATTAAATATAACTTCTCTTAATGTAATTATTACAAAATTCATTTAATATTTCAAATATTGTAATGCACTTACAACGATTAACTTTCATTCTGTTTATCAAATTTTCTTAAGTTTTTTTCCGAATTATAGTTCTATGGGGTCTGTACCGAGCTCTCCTGCCACTAGTCATTCCTATGGAAAGTGTCACGCTGAAGAAAGTGAAAGTTACTCATCTCTCCAATCAAGTACATCGAAGGTAAAATCAGAAATCAGTTGCTTCAAGCGCTCAGAATAGAGGCTTTGACAGAGATCACTTTCAACTGTTTGAATCGTTGTGTTCAAAACATTTTTCGGTTTTTTTCCGCGGCAAAGCTAGCTTCCATGTATAATATTATATTCGGATAGTTTATAAAAACTCTGTGCTATGTCTCGAAATATTTTGACTTGTAAATCGTTCTCAGATTACGACACTTTACATAGTGCAATACCAAGATCACTTTTTTATAAGTTAATTTTACGTGTCTATGCATTTTGTTCTGTCATCTACCGGTTTTAAACCATCAATATAGACATCCTAATGCTTTTTACCGAAATGATTCCTTACGTAGCGTATGAATATTTCAATAAATATGAATTGATTTTTTATAGTTGCAATTTCGCTATATCAAATGTCTATTCATATAGTTGTACTTTAAACGAATTTTAAGGAATGTCATTTAATAAAACCTAACTTAATATTTGTTAAAACCGATTTCAGCGGATACACATGGGAAATGAACTTGCCAACACATACGTATTGTTTAAAGGCAATTGTTCATGTTCTGAACTAAATGATAATTAAGTGATGTCATCCACAAACAATTTTCTTGGTACAAGTTTATCTATAATATTATTAATAATCATTTACAATACGCACAATATATACCGTACCGTGATTCATTTCAGAATACGCAATTATTCATTCGATATTTTTATTACACACAGGTGTCGTCTCCTATGCAGACATTGGAGATCAATGTTTTTTCTGTGAGTATTACAACGCAAAAATATGGTACAACGAATGTTCAAACAAAAACCGTTGTGTAAACGATCCGACATTCATTTCTGTTGTTCTGGAGGAAAAATATTCTTGCCCAAACTATGAGAACCTCCCCAATATTTGAAAGATCTTCTTCAAAAAACCACAAGCATCATGACCATTTCAAACAACACATTTGCGCATACAATATGATGTTCGCATTTACATCAATGGTGGTCATATTGATATTTCAGTAAACATTCATCAAAAGCCATATATATTTAAGATATAGAGACAAGACTACCATAGAATTGGAAGTTTACTGCCGAATTTCGGAGAAATTGCGAAATTTGCACAATTGTATATTCATGATACAGAAAACGAAATTAACAACAAAATAAATGCAATCAAGTGCACTAACAATAAGCTCTTATGATGTATTTTACCATAATTAATAAAATTACTAACAAAAAATGCCTCTATTCCACAATGGTGTGCAGTGTACATCGTTACGATTTCAAAACAGCTTACGCGAAGACATTGTAAAAAACAAACTACAAATGCTTGATCGGCATAATCCCTACGTTAAAATATTTAGAATGGCTCGTGAAAGATTTACAATGTGTGATCAATTAGAAATGAAATTATGTCTGATAGCAGGACGCAAAAAAAAAAGAATCCTACAATTTACCAGAAGCTGCAGAAGTAGCTGCATCTATAGTAGGAGATTCAGACGAGAAATCAAGTTCAAGAGATTATTCTACAAAAGCACAACAACAAATACATGAGAATAAGTGAATTGCATCCAGCTTATCTTCCATTACAATATCCATTGTTGTTTTTTATGGGGAAGATGGTTATCATCTCGGTTTAGATTTGCAATTAACAACTTCTTTATTAAAAAAACCGCGCTCCAGAATCAGCTTAATAGAATTCATGGCATATCGTCTGCAAGAAAGAAACACTGAATCTTCTAATATAACACATTAAGGGAGACTTTTCAAACAATTTGTTGTAGATGGTTTTTACATGTTGAATCAGAGAGAATTTCTTACATAAGAAACCATCAAAACAAATTACGATGCGAATTTTGCTGTTCAATCATGAAATACTTTGGCGACAGAAATTGGAAAGAAAGTAATATTACCTTCGTCACTCACAGGTGGTTCACGATAAATGAAACAAAAGTATTTAAACGCAATGGTTTTATATAAAAATTTGGGCTTCCCAGATTTATTCTTAACATTCACATGCAATCCCAAATGGCCTGAATTACAGTGAATTTTGAATTATTACAATGATACATCAGAAAATAAACTTGATCTTTTAGCAAGATTTTTTATCATTACAAAATTAAAATCAACGCAGGTAATTTTTAATCACTACAAATTACTCAATTATATCTTTATATTAACATAACAATTTTGTATTGAAAATTTTTTGTCCAGTTATTTATACAATTGAGTTTCAAAAGCGAGGCATGCCTCATGCACATATTTTGCTATTCCTCAATTCTCAATAAAAAATGCCAACATCAAGCGACATTGATTTAATTATATCTGCTAAGATTCCAAGTAATGTGACAAAGTCCGTATTATACATTGCAGTTCAAAAAACGATGTTACATGGACCATGTGGAATAGCTAATAAATTTTCTCCCTAGATGGACAAATGAAATACACAAAACGATTTCCAAAGAATTTCATTGATTCAACATATATTAACAATGAGAAATATCCCATTTATACAAGGCAAGATGATAGAAGATTGATCGTTTCATTTTCATACGTACTTCTTGCACGATTTTAGAGATGTTTACGATATAGATGCGATGTTTACGTAAGATTTTGTATCCGTTTTACTCGTTTTCGTGTTTTCGTGATCTTACAGGGTTTAATGCGTATTCGGTTAATTTTGGAGCTAAAGGACGTACACGAGACAAAGTACCAACATCGAGGATCATCACGGAACAAACGGGCCGAGAATCGGCGAGGAACAAGCTCAGCCCGCGCGAGGTACACCCTTGCTCGCGCGGGGCATTTAGTTCGGCAATTGGTCCAGCAAATTGAGCACGAGTCGGGCAAGCCATCAGCACGCTCGGGGCTCCATCCCGCGCAGGATAGTGAGTGCCCGCTTGGGTAGGCTTTGTTTTCAGCATGAACACCGCGCGGGGGACGCACTCAGCCCGCACGGGTCGCGTCTGTCACCTGCAACACCAGATAAGTTAATTTGTCTTAAAATGAAAAGGAACTTGTTGGTGACTTATAAAAAAAGGAAAACGACTTTAGAGAAGAGGAGTAAGAGATATTTTGCTGGAGAAAGTAATGGAAACGTTGCCAACATAATCAAGAATGAAAAACTCATAAAAAGGCAAAATCGGTGGTTGCTGCAACAAAAGGAAAAGAACTGAACGGCCCAAAGGAAAAAGGAGCAGAAAAGGAAAGAAAAGAAGAAGGAAAAGGAAGAACATGAGCTAGGGGTTGAGGGAGTTCAATTGGAGAGAGTTAGTTTTCAGTTTGGAGTTGGATCGAAAAGAGAGAGGATCGAAGAAGGAGATTCTTACGAAGGAGACGTACAAGGAGCATTGGAGATCAATTCAAGACTTCGGTTTCGTTTGGTTTTCATGATCCTTAGACTATCTATTTCGATTATGTTTGTTTACGGACGCATGAGCGAGTAGTTGTTTTGTTCTAGGAAAAGGGATTAGCCCTTGGCTATCCCGGAACCACTTTGATTTATCTTTGAATGCATTTTCCCATTTTCGTTTATCTATTCTTTATCTGAGTGCTTCATTGACTTGTGTTTGCGATGCCCACGTAGATGCGTGTTTTAGGAACTTAGGAGAAGGACCGAAAGGAGAATTCTAATTCCGGATAATCAGGTTTAGAACAACCGAGGTTAGGCCACGAAAGTAGGGTAGCAACGGTTGAGGGTAAAACGGATGAATCACATATCTTATGGGTTTAGTTCAAGGTTTCCAGCCACGAAAGTAGGGGATAACTTGACTAGATCACGTGTCTATGCCTTGAGAGAGGATAGATATCATATTAGGATCGTCTGCCTTAGATGACTTAATTGGGATTGCATGATTAGATAGGTTGATTGTTGGTTTCGGTGGTCTTGTGGTGAAACCGGATTCCTGGAACGTTTGTCTCATTGTTAAGAACTCGTTTGTCTATTTGTTTTTAGTATTTCATTCTCAAATCCCATATTCGTTCGTTGCAAGTTTGATTCGTAGTTTGAATTTAGGTTGTGTTGCGTAGTTCTTGTGGGATCGACACCTAAAGTACTATACACGTATCGTTCACTTGCGGGTAGTTTAGGTTAAATATTTGTTTAACTTTGATACGCATCAAGTTTTTGGCGCCGTTGCTGAGGACTATTGTCAACACGTCTTAGATTCAAGCCTAGAGTCTTACTTGTTTTGTTTTTGTTTTTGTTTTCTTTTCTTTCGTTCTTTCTACCTAAATTGTTTTTATTTGTTCTTCGTAGAGTCGTCAGATCAACGAGAGATGGATAATCAGAACGGTCATGGACAGCCTGAATTACCTATCGGTAATTTGGGGCATATGCAGCAACAGCAACTCGCGCCTCAACCGCGAGAACCACAGGCTCCTCCACCACGTCGCCACAGCAATTCATGGGTGGAAATCACGAGGTTCCCCATCAGCACCTCAGAGACTTCCTAGAGTTTTCCAGTACGTTCAAGATACACGGAGTCTCGGAGGATGCGATCTTACTGCATCTCTTCCCCTTCTCAATTGGGGGACGAGCGAAAACTTGGCTGCAATTGCTTCCCGCTGGTTCAATCACGACTTGGGACCATCTCTACACATTTCTGTTATCACGCTTCTTTCCTCCGAGCAAGACGATTCAGATGAGGGGGGAAATCAAAACGTTTAGATGCAGAGATGGAGAAACTTTGTTTGAAGCGTGGGGCAGATTTAAGGATCTTCTACAGATGTGTCCACACCAAGGTCTCGAGCAGTGGTACGTTATCCAAACCTTTTACAACGGAATTTCAGATGAACACCGAATGATGTTGAATAACTCTGCTAGAAGATCATTTATGGATCTGAGCGTCGAGGAGGCATACGAGTTGATCGATAACCTCGCCATGAACCACACTATGCGGTCAACACCGAGAGGTATGCCTAACAGCACTCGTCGCCTATACGAGCCGAATCAGAGTAGAGCGGCGGGTAATGCGGCGAACGCCATGTACTGTGTGAATTGTGGAGATGCAGAACACGTGGCTTATCAATGCACGCTGCAACAGAACGTGGAACATATGAATTATTCCCAGCAGCAAGGAAACACGCAATTCGGGAATACCTACAACCCGAATTGGAGGAATCACCCGAACATGTCATACCGAACGACTCAACCGATGAAGTATTCGGGATTTCAGCAACCACAGCAGCCATACCAGCAAAATAATCAGCAATTTCAGCATGCTCAGCAAGTTCCGCAAGCTCCTCAACCTCCTCAAGCACCTTCGTCAAACCTTGAGGCGGTAATGCTCGAATTTATCAAGGAGCAAAGGCAGCAACATTCAACTCAAGCCAAATTCAATGCGGATGTGCGGACAACGATCAACGAGCTCAAAACTCAAATGGAATCCTTGAGCAACCACGTGAAGAGTTTAGAGAACTCCATAGCACAGCAAGCTGCCCCATCCTCTCGGTATCCCGGACAGCCTCCCGGTAAACCCGAATTAAACCCGAGAGAGTACGTTAACGCTAATTCCGTGTGCGACACTGATATGATCGAGCATTCGCCCTACAAAGAGCAAGAGCAAGCTGCTGGTACGTCCATGAGAAAAGGCAAAGGTACGATTGCGATTATGGAAGGAGTTGAACCAGATAGACAAACCATATGTTGCTCCACCGGCGTACAAACCTCCTATACCATTTCCTCAACGGTTAGTGAGCAGTAAGAATGAACAACGAGTGGGCAGATTCGTAGAGAATCTCAAGAAGCTTGACATCAACATCCCATTCGTGGAAGCCCTCCAAAAGATGCCTAATCATGCCAAATTCATCAAAGAGGTTCTTTCCAAAGAGAAGCATATCGAAGAGGAATGAGACGGTAACACTCACCGAGGAATGCAGAGCTATCATTCAAAACAAGCTGCCACGAAAGTTGTAGGACCCCGGAAGCATCTACATTCCATGCACAATAGGTAATATTGACATTGGCAATGCTTTGAGTGATTTAGGAGCAAGTGTGAGCATCATACCACACTCGGTTTCAAGCGGATGGACTTCGGGAATCTCAAACCTACAAAGATGTGTCTACGCCTCGCGATCATTCGGTGAGATATCCGGTGGGAATTGTTGGAAACGTTCCCACCAAGGTAGGTAATCTCTTCATTCTCACTGATTTTTTTGTACCTGAAATAAAGGAAGATGCTAGGATACCTATTATTCTTGGTAGACCGTTCTTAGCTATTGTAGGTGCCATGATAGACGTGCAACAAGGAAAACTTTCCTTACGTGTCGGAGATGAGACGATAGAATTCAACTTGTCCAGCCCCATGAACAGACCCTCATTCAAGGAGTCTTGCTTTACAGTTGATTCGCTGGACGAGTTATCAAAAGACACGCTTGATCAAGTAAGTATTCCCGATCCTCATGTGCGATACTTAACACGAGTTTGCGAAGATGCAGGATTTACGGACGAAGGAGCTGAGATGTACACGAAATTCATGAGTGCTATTGCAGCACTAGGAGACGCCCCACCTGAGGAGATACCACACGAAATGGACGTTGGTTTCGCAGTGGAGAGGACGTCCAAACTTGAGCCCGAGCCACCTTCGTCTTCTTTTCGGTATGAGTACGTTGAATGCGATAAAGTATATCATGCTGTTATGAATGCTAACTTGAGTGCTAATGAGATGAGAAAACAACACCCACATGTAAAGAATCGTAGGACAGTCAGCTCTTCAATATGTATGCACGGAAATTATACGGAAGACAGCCACGAACCTTCCACCGAAACTCAAAGGAGGTTTCACCCGCACTTGCAAGAGGTAATGGAAAACAACGTCATAAAACTTTTCGATACAGATACAATTTATCCAACCTCGGGCAGCGAACGAGTGAATCCCGTGCAAGACGTGCCAAAGAAAGAAGGAGTGACTAAGGGATGGCACGACAAAAAGACCCTACCTCATGACTTCCAACTAGGTGATTTAGTTCTACTTTTCAATTCTCGTCCTATGCTTTTCTCGGGAAACCTGCGGTCTCATTGGTTTGGTCCTTTTCACGTACGAGAAGTCTTTACACATGGAGAAAGTAAAACTGTGGAGCAATTCGAGCGGAACATCAAAGCTAATGGACAGCGACTAAAGCTCTACCAAACCGCTCAACCGATCGAAAGTTGAAACTCCATTTCCCTTTCCGATCCATCCATCGCGCACGCATGAGGAATGGAGATGTCAAAGCTTAAAGACGTTAAATAAGCACTTTCTGGGAGGTAACCCAGCTGTTTTCTTTCTATTTTTCTTAGTTTTTTAGTTTAAGACTCAGTTAATTTAAAAAAACACAAAAAAATATCACCCAAATGTGACTTCACTTCTCTTACCCTCTATTGGAGCTTCACGTTGAGGACGTCGTTCAATTCAAGTCTGGGGGAGCAGCTCACGTTTGTCAGGTAATTTCGTTTCATTTTCTTTCATTTTCTTTTTGATTTCGTAGTTTTTAGGTCGTTTTTGCTTTCGTGAGTCAGAGTCGTCCCAGGTACTTATCCGGTGCCACGTTTTAAGATAAACCTTGAACCTAGGAAACTTAAGAAGTTCCTTTTCCATGAGATTTGGCATGTTTGAGCTAGGTTTTTTCTAAGCGTTAGAGCTTATTAGTCGGCTGAAAAACAATAGGTCGTAATTCTTTGGGAATCCTAGTGTTGCTTGTGGGGGGTTTAGACGAGGTTGTTAGGCTAGTTTATCGTTTATTCTCTCTATCCAGATGGTCATGGTTCGTATAGGCGATGCTTTACTCCTTTGTTATGAGGATCATTAGATCGTATAAAATCGAGCTTATTTTGCAGATTAAGAGCGCACACTAACACTCCGTTGTCGATAGAAATAATGCCTAAAAGCATGATCTAAAATCATATGAGTGCATCGACCTTGATACTTTTTCGATGGTTCGGGTCTAACTGGTGGGTTGGCGATCATGTTTCTACGTCCTAAGGGCATGGCACAACAAAAACGTCACCTACTCCGCTGCTCTCTTGAACGAGATGCATGAGTATTCCGTCATCGGTAGTCTGGGTCTAAGTACAGGCTGGATCCCTTCAAATCTGACGTCCTAGAAGCGTCCTAGAAGCCTAGTGTGTATGCATAATGAAAAAAAAGGAAAAAAAAGACATAAAAACAAAAGAAAAGAAAAAGAAAAAGAAAAAAAAGAAATTAAAGAAGCTCGGAAAAGAAACAAATATCCTCAATTGTTCTAGGTTTAGCATTTTTCTGAAGTCTTGTTTGGTGGAGAGAGTTACGGTGGCTTGTATAGTTTGCCTTCGATTTACTTTCTCGTGGGTAGCCTTGGTGAACCTAGGATGAAGACTGAAAATTTAATTAGGTCGAATTTGCTCTCGACTTGGTAGTTGATCGGTTAGGTTCGCTTTAGCGGTATTTCTAGGAGAAAGAGGAATTCTCGGATTTTGTATACCCCACGTGTTCCACGTTTACATTTGCTTAGGGACAAGCAAACATTCAAGTCCGGAGGATTTTGATCGTTACATTTTGATACGTATTTCTTGCACGATTTTAGAGATGTTTACGATATATATGCGATGTTTACGTATGATTTTGTATCTGCTTTACTCGTTTTCATGTTTTCGTGATATTATAGGTTTTAATGCATATTCGGTTCATTTTGGACCTAAAGGACATACACGAGACAAAGTACCAACATCGAGGATCATCACGGAACAAACGAGACGAGAATCAGTGAGGAACAAGCTCAGCCCGCGTGGGGCATTTAGTTCGGCAATTGGTCTAGCAAATTGAGCACGAGTCAGGCAAGCCATCAGCACGCTCGGGGCTCCAGTCCACGCGAGCTAGGGAGTGCCCGCTCGGGTAGGCTTTGTTTTCAGCACGAACACCGCGCGTCGTGCCCGCACGGGGCACACACTCAGCCCGCGCAGGTCGCATCCATCACCTGCAACACTAGATAAGTTAATTTGTCTTAAAACGAAATGGAACTTTTTGGTGACTTATACAAAAAGGAAAATGACTTTAGAGAAGAGGAATAAGAGATATTTTGCTGGAGAAAGTAATGGAAACGTTGCCCAACTTAATCAAGAATGGAAAACTCATGAAAAGGCAAAATCGGTTGCTGCTGCAACATAAGGAAAAGAACTGAACAGCCAAAAGGAAAAAGGAAAGAAAAGAAGAAGGAAAAGGAAGAACATGAGCTAGGGTTCGAAGGAGTTCAGTTGGAGAGAGTTAGTTTTCAGTTTGGAGTTGGATCGAAGAGAGAGTGGATCGAAGAAGGAGATTCTTGCGAAGGAGACGTACAAGGAGCATTAGAGATCAATTCAAGACTTCGGTTTCGTTTGGTTTTCATGTTCCTTAGACTATCTATTTCGATTATGTTTGTTTACGGACGCATGAGCGAGTAGTTGTTTTGTTCTAGGAGAAGGGATTAGCCCTTGGCTATCCCGGAACCACTTTGATTTATCTTTGAATGCATTTTCGCCAAGTAGAAGGATCGAAATGAGAATTCTAGTCCTAGAAGATTAGGTTGAGAACAACAGAGGTTAGGCCACGAAAGTAGGGTAGCAGCGGTTGAGGGTGAAACGGATGAATCATAGAACTTATGGGTTTAGCTTAAGGTGTCAGCCACGAAAGTAGGGGATAACTTGACTAGATCACGTGTCTATGCCTTGAGAGAGGGTAGATATCATATTAGGATCGTCTGCCTTAGATGACTTAATTGGGATTGCATGATTAGATAGGTTGATTGTTGGTTTCGGTGGTCTTGTGGTGAAACCGGATTCCTGGAACGTTTGTCTCATTGTTAAGAACTCGTTTGTTTATTTGTTTTTAGTATTTCATTCTCAAATCCCATATTCGTTCGTTGCAAGTTTGATTCGTAGTTTGAATTTAGGTTGTGTTGCGTAGTTCTTGTGGGATCGACACCTAAAGTACTATACACGTATCGTTCACTTGCGGGTAGTTTAGATTAAATATTTGTTTAACTTTGATAAACATCAAAGATTTGTAGTAAAAGATTAGATAATTGCTATATTGTACCATACAATTCTTATCTCCTTCTAAGGTATAACACTCCTATTAATTTGGAATGGTGCAATCAAACAAAAGCAATCAGGTATTTGTTCAAATACATAAATAAAGGATGTCATAAAGTTGCTACAACAATAACATCACCAGAAGAAATGCAAAAGAACAAATCATCAGACGAAATTAAAAACTACTACACTTGTAGCTACATTTTAGGATTTGAATCATATTGTAGAATATTTAATTTTGATGTCCATAACAGAAGTATACCAGTTCAGACATTAAAATTCCATTTGTCCGGACAACAAAATATAGTGTTTGATGAAGACGATGAACTATGTGATATAGCATCAGATGAATACATACAATGAAAAATGTTTACGGAATGGTTCAAATGTAATGCCTCATCCTCTGAAGCTCGACAATGGACGTATTTTAATTTCTCAAAGAAATTTATACGGAACAAAAATCACTGAATTTGGACAGCACGAAAACGTAGATTTTGCATTTGGTAGATTACAATATATCAATCCAACTGTTGAGGAAGTATATTATTTAAGAATGTTATTAAATAAAGCATGCGGTCCTACTTCATATGAGGACATTCGTACTATTAATGGTCATTTAAAAAACATTTAAAGATGCATGTAGGGAATTAGGACTTCTGGACGACGATGAGGAATATATCAACACAATAAAAGAGGCAAGTAATTGGGTATCTCCAACATATCTACGAATACTGTTTGTCGTATTGTTAACAATAGAATGTCTTTCGTCTCCAGGACATGTTTGGTTAACAACATGGCACGTTTTGTGTGATGACATATTGTACAAACGTCGATGTCAACTAAAATTACTAGGTTTGAATATTTACTATTATAATTTATTTTAAATAAATCTTGAAGTTATGTAATTATTATCTTTTCAAATTACATATCTTAATATGTCCCATGAAGAGATCCAAAGCATAGCTCTAGGCGGAATAGAACAATTATTACAAAAAATAACCGATGTTTAAAACAATATCCTTCAATGCCATTTCCTAAAGGAGCTCATAACCAATCATTATTAAATAGACTAGTATATGAAGAATTATCTTACGATCAAAACAAGAAGGAAACCGAATTTATAGATTTGAAATCGCATTTAACAACGGAACAATAGTCTATCTTTAGTGAAATTATAAAAGCAATCGAATAAAACAGAGGACAAATATTCTTTCTATGTGGGCATGGAGGAACTTGGAAAAAAAATTTTTATGAAAAAACCCTATCTACATCAGTAAGATCCAGTGGAACTCAAAAGGTCCCGTGGAACTCAAAAGAACATAAAATATTCAGGAATTTCTAATCATTGTCTAACACTGAAAGAAAGAGCTCCTATTATACTATTACAGAATATCAACAAAATGCTTGGACTATGTAATAGAACACGACTTCAAATAACTCAACTCGGTACCATATTATAGAAGGTAAAATAATAACTCGAACTCAAAGGAAAGAAAGCAAAAATACGAAAAAAAAACAAATAATACTCTGGAAAGGACTTTGTCCTAATCCAAAAGTATCCTAACTCTAAATCTGTAATCAATTCCCCGGAAACGGCACCAAAAACTTGATGTGATTAATCTCAAGTAATAAAATACCTAGACTAACGTTTTCGCAAGAATACGGACTGTGTAGTACCAGGGTCGAACACGAGGAATCGATGCAACTCTAAAACTAGTAACTAATAAACAGGACGGTACAAATCAATTGTGTAGAATGTGAATGAAACTTAAACTATCTAATTAACGGATAAACTGAATAGACTAAACACTACAGGTTTCGAGAGATGCACGATAATGCAATGAAATGCTAACAAAGATCATGGTTATGAATATCATCACATATTTGAGGAATTCAAGCTCGATCCTAGGGAATGACTATTTCGACGCCTAATCCCACTATTTAGCGTGCGTACTACCAATCTTCCAATTTTGTAATCTCACACGATAAATGCTTTGAGTCCGCTATCCTAATTTCTAAGTTCAATTAACCGACCGATCAAGGTTTTAAATCAATTGAGACCTCATATCAATTCTACGTTCCAAAGTTCGATTCATCTTCCAATGCAATCAAACTTTTATAATCATTCGTTCAAACGGTCAATAAGAAAAAAAGCGTTAAGAACAACCAATCAATCCGAAAACGATTAAATATTATAACCAAGCATTAAGCATGAGCCCCCATTACATATCGACAAAACTCTAACCCATAGCTACTAAATTCTTCGGACATGGATTCCGAAAACAAAGCACGAAAGAAAACTATTGCAAACATAGATATATAATGAGATTCATCCCTATCCCAATACTGTAGTCTTCAAAAGCTCCTCCGCGTGCTGAGTTCGTCGTCCTGTCTCCAGCCTTCCGGCGTATTGCTCTCTCTCTGCGTCTGCTCTGCCTGTTCTCTGCTCCAGTACGAATGCTCTCTCTCTGCATCTGCTCTGCTTGTTCTCTGTTCCAGTACGAATGATGCTCTTCTCCTTGCCCCTCTCTCTTTTGTTTCCTCTTCTCTTCTCTTTCATTTTCTCTTCTTTCCTCTTTGGCTGAGTATTTTCATTCTTTCTCGTGAATTTCCTATTGTTTTCCATCGCCGGGTCTTTCCTTTTCTTGTTCGGCGCATGCAGGTACAACATGCCCGACCGGGGCACAAGAATGAGCTCGGTTGGGCTCTTCATCTAACCATAGCCTGGTCGGGCTTCACGTGCACTGAGTCGTGTTGCATCTTCGGATATATGTTCTGTTTGTAGAGCTCGGTCGGGCTAAGAGGGATGCATGGTCGGGCTGGTGGTGTTGCTTCATGAGCTCAGTTGGGTTGTGTGTTGTTGCACGGTCATGTTGTTACCATTTTGATGAGCCCAATCGGGCTAAGGGTGCTGCACGGTCGGGCTACCCATTCCTTCATGCGCCCGGTCGTGCACTTGGGGTAAGATCAATCGAGCTGATTGTTGTCTTCCATGTCCGGTTGTGCTCTTAGGGTTATGCAAGGCAATTGCTCGTATTTGTTCGTGTTTGCTCATGTTTGTTTGTGTTCGTGTTCGATTTATTATTTTCCTACAAATACACGAGAAAAAAGATGAAAGAGGACTAAGTGATGCTTAATGCTTAGTGAACTAACTACGAAAATATACTAAAATATTATAACAAAATAGACGTTATTAATGGTATAATATATCATATAAAAATAATTTAAATATTAATTTGTTTTGAGTTATTGTGATCCTTATACTTTAACGATAATACAATTTCAGCACTAAGCTCATAATTTTAACACTACACACAATAATAAATGATTAACAAACAAAGTTCATGTTTTAAAAACACATATTTGTAGAAAATACATAATCAACAAAAAACATTAACGAGTTATACCAATTATACATGTATTGTATAATATGAGTGAGTAATCTTCAATCTAAACGATGTCCCTTCACCCATAAAAAAAAGACAAAAAGTATATATTTACACTTATAAAATTTAAAAGTACCTATAAAATGGCACTTTTACAACATAAAATTATGGGTACGTGTCTTTCAAATAACCAGTCTACCTTATTATTATTATTATTATTATTATTAAAAATATAGCTAACACTTTATAGTTATGCAAACTACGCAGAAATGATCTAAATGCATAACTTAAAACTAACACATCGCAAGACAAGATTTCATATATAAAGAAAAATTATTAAAAAATTTGAAAGAGAACACCAGCATCTAGGACACTTCCGTACTCTCTCCTATGTAACTCTTTTTTTTCATATTCATGAACTGAATTATTGGTTTAACATATATTTAGACTTTGGGGTTGGCGTAGAATAGCTTTTGAATCACAAGTCTACACATTTTTAGAAATTATATATGTAATTATAATCTATAAGAAAAATTTCATGTATTTCGTATCGTATTGTTATCATATTTTTATGTTCGTATTTTTTTAGCTTCCATTAAATTTTCAATCCCACATTACTTATATTTGAAATGAATATTTTTAAAATTTAATTATTTTTTGGTATAACAATGCAATGTTATGTTTGTGTATAATGTAATATATAAGATTCCAAAAAAGAAATTCATAGTACGTTAATACCAAGAAACCCCTAGAAAAGAATTATCAAGTTAACAATATTACACTAATGATAGTACAAGGATCAAATTCATATCATTATCAGCTAAAAAAGATAAATATATTCTTAGTGTTGAATGAGTAAGGTTTTTAAAATAATGATTGTCATCATCATTATAAATTATTTGACGATGATTATTAAATCATATAAAATATTATATATAAATATATTATAATATATCATATAAAAATAATTTTAATATTAATTTTGTTTTGAGTTATTGTGATCCTTATAATTTAAGGATAATAAAATTTCAGCATTAAGCTCATAATTTTAACACTACACACAATAAAAAATGATTAACAAACAAAGTTCATCTTTTAAAAACACATATTTGTAGAAAATACATTATCAACAAAAAAACATTAACGAGTTATACCAATATTCATCTTTTAAAAACACATATTTGTAGAAAATACATTATCAATAAAAAAAAACATTAACGAGTTATACCAATTATACATGTATTGTATAATGTGAGTGAGTAATCTTCAATCTAAACGATGTCCCTTCACCAATAAAAAAAGACAAAAGATATATATTTACACTTATAAAATTTAAAAGTACCTATAAAATGACACTTTTACAACATAAAATTATGGGTACGTGTCTTTCAAATAACCAGTCTACTTTATAATAATTATTATTATTATTATATAGCGAACACTTTATAGTTAATTAATTAATTGTTTATATTTGTTATTTACCCATACTATCTTTATTGGTTGTCCTAAATTAAAATTAAATAATTTTTATCATTCAAAATATCTTGGTGCATTGGATAAATACAAATGTATGTTATATTATATTAATTTACTAACTATTAATATTTAAAATAACAATAAATATATTAAATTTATATTAATATTTTTATGAGTTAATTTATATACTTTATATTATTAAATTGATAAATGTCTTTTTTCTGTTTTTTAAGTTATAGTTTTTTGAATTCAATTAAGTATAACTATAAATGTGTGAAAAAAATATGTAACTACTCATATATAATTCATATTCAATCATAAGAAAAAAAACTATCTCACATGTGATATAGATTGATTCAAACATTAAAAAAATTCTACGAATTGCACTACAATAATTAGTTAATTAATTACATTTGATTTTAATGAATTATTATTTTAATATTAAATAAATAATTATATACCATTAAATTAGAATCATTTTGTTATCTAAAAATCGTGCATCACGTGGGATCAATTTCTAATAAATGTAACAGTTATGATTATTGTGAAAATCACTACGATAATTTTATAAACAAAATATTAATAAACTGTCTTGTCTTAATACAATAAATGGACTATCGGAATAAAAATAACAATATAGCATGACTTTGTGAGCAAGACTTTGGCGAAGTATATGTTATTTTGCTTGCGGAAAAATTGCGTCCAATGAAGTTTTCCCACTATTCATCAATCCAAGACTTGTCTGTCCTTCATGGGATTTGATGTGTAACCTTAGTTTGATCTTCTACGATAGCTACTATCTCCCTTCTCTTGCTTGACATCCAAGCAATCTCTAAAAATTATAACGTTAACACAGAAACTAATAAAATGTATGATAATCGAGAAGTCGAACTTGTCTATGTTGGTGCTTGGCAAGGACTCTGTTTCCAGGCCAACTTTGTCATATTTGAGAAGGCCAACTTGTCCTGAGAAATCAATTATTCTGTGATGTATAGAACTGAAACTATTGTCCGGAGAAATCAATTATTCTGTGATGTATACAACTGAAACTAAGTGTAAGTGAAACAGGGACCCGACTATGAACACTATTCTTAAAATTAAGTCTTGTCTTGCAAAGGAGAACAGAGAGGGTGAGGACTTAAAAAACAAGGAGGTCAAAGAAATTGGATTATCTTTGACACCACTCTTTAGCTGTTCATGGTCCAACAACAGGTCAATATCAGAGTTTCCATAAAAAGCGAGCTTCTCTACCAATTATTTACATCTTTCATAAAATACCTATATTTCTCTATCTTATGTTTCAAGCGAAGACCTAACCTCCTTCCTATATATTCACATTGGTTCAAACCAATGAACCCATTCACAAGAAAAGGAAAAACAACAGGAAGTTTTAGCAATCACCTGCTAATAAGTGGTAACACCACGATTTTTTCGAAGATTATATAGTAATGGTGATTTCCACCGGGTCCCAGCTTTTCTTCTACGCATTGGCTTTCATTCTTCTAGTTCTTCCCCGGCCTGCATTTGGAATTACAAGACATTATAAGCTCGAAGTATGTGAACTTATTTACATTTTTTAGTAAAAGTACTAGTTGAGCTTGGCCGATAACGATGAATGCTTCTTTACGTAGATCAAAATGCAAAATGTGACACGTCTATGTCACACGAGGAGCATTGTTTCTGTAAACGGGCAGTTCCCAGGGCCTCGGCTTGTGGCAAGAGAAGGCGACCGCCTTCTAATAAAAGTCGTCAACCATGTGTCAAACAATGTCTCCATTCACTGGTAATAGGCTACAAAGTGTTTTAACGGAATTCCCAATAAAAGGACTAACTCCCATTTCTTGCTTTGCGGTGTGAAATCAGGCATGGAATCCGGCAGTTGCGCTCTGGTTGGGCTGATGGACCAGCCTACATAACACAGTGTCCTATTCGAACAGGACAGAGCTATGTCTACAACTACACCATTACCGGACAAAGAGGCACACTCTGGTACCATGCTCACATTTCATGGTTAAGATCAACAATCTATGGTCCACTCGTCATTCTTCCCAAACAGGGTGTTCCTTACCCATTTGCCAAACCTTACAAAGAAGTTCCCATGATCTTTGGTAAGGATGATAATGATCAAGAACATGGGGATTATATGACTAGGGTTTAGTAATATCACTAAGCATCTGTTATATTTCAGGGGAGTGGTTCAATGCAGACCCTGAGGCTATCATTAAGCAGGCACTTCAAACAGGAGGCGGTCCTAATGTTTCAGATGCTTACACAATCAATGGGCTTCCTGGTCCGTTGTACAACTGCTCAGCTGAAGGTAACATGCAATTGATTCTTGCTTCCTACCTCTAATTTTTATTTGATCGAATACCATGTAATCTGGGTCATTGGATATCAACAGACACATTCAGACTCAAAGTGAAACCTGGAAAAACATACCTTTTACGGCTAATCAATGCTGCACTCAATGACGAGCTGTTCTTCAGCATTGCAAACCACACAGTAACAGTTGTTGAAGCTGATGCCATCTATGTTAAGCCATTCCAGACCGACACCATTCTGATTGCCCCTGGCCAGACCACAAATGTTCTTCTGAAAACTAAACCTAAATACCCGAATGCTACTTTCTTCATGACTGCTAGGCCATATGTCACAGGTCAAGGCACTTTTGATAACTCTACAGTTGCAGGCATCTTAGAATATGAACCCCCTAAAATCTTTAAAGCTGCTCACTCTGAGACCTCTGTTAAGAATCTTCAACTCTTTAAACCAATTCTTCCTCCTCTAAATGACACAAACTTTGCCACCAAATTTACCAACCAGTTGCGCAGCCTGAACAGCAAGAAATTCCCAGCAAATGTGCCAAAACTGGTCGACCAGAATTTCTTCTTCACAGTAGGATTAGGAACTAACCCATGCAGCAACAAAAACCAGACGTGCCAGGGACCTAACGGCTCCATGTTTGCAGCCTCGGTCAACAATATCTCCTTCATAATGCCCACCACAGCTCTCCTCCAGTCTCATTATTTTGGCCAGTCTCATGGAGTGTACAGCCCATTATTTCCCCAGGATCCCCTCTTTCCATTTAACTACACTGGCAATCCACCAAATAACACCATGGTTAGCAATGGGACAAAGTTATTGGTGCTACCCTTTAATACTAGTGTGGAGCTGGTGATGCAGGACACCAGCATTCTGGGTGCTGAAAGCCACCCTCTTCATCTTCATGGATTTAACTTCTTCGTTGTCGGCCTTGGGTTTGGGAATTTTGACCCTAACAAGGATCCCAAGAACTTCAATCTTGTTGACCCGATAGAGAGGAACACAGTCGGAGTGCCATCTGGTGGTTGGGTGGCAATTCGGTTCCTTGCAGATAACCCAGGTTAGTAAAGCAATAAAACGCCACACATAATGCTTGGTGTTTCTTACCTACATGTATATATGTTTATACAAATCCAATATGAGAAAAATGTACAACTGGGTAACACCTTTGACAGGAGTGTGGTTCATGCATTGTCACCTGGAAGTACACACAAGCTGGGGTTTGAAGATGGCTTGGCTCGTTTTAGATGGAGATAAACCTGACCAGAAGCTTCTTCCTCCTCCTGCGGATTTGCCCAAATGCTGAAAACCGCCTTCCTGCTCTGTGGTTTCAGTCCTTTTATGTTTCTCGTCCATCTTATTTTCCAGGTTTCAAGCTTTTTTGGTTTCTACGGCTGCTTACCTTTGGCATGAGGTCATTTTGTGTTGAATAAATTGTTGTAAAATCAGTTCAAAGTAAATTCAATTGTTGTTTAGTTTATATCATGAGACATCATCAACTGCATCTAAATCCAAACAAGAATGCAGCACTTACGCACCTGTATCACCGTCCAAATCTAGTCTAGAGAACTTGAGTTCTCATTTTACTCCTTAGTCTTACGCATCATCATCAATCACCAAACTTCTAAGCACCTAAGAGAAATTCAACAGACACAGACAGACTCTGTCAATGGTTTCGAGCAAATTTAACAGACACAGACACAGATACACACGCTGTCAATGGCATAATATGAGTTTTCGAGCAAGCACTAAATGTCATAGATGTCTCTCAATGGCATAATACACTTGAACTGCTATTAGGACTTTAATCCCACCCTTCCCTAAAAAACAAAATCTCAACTTCAACTCCTCAAACCAGTACTTGCTGCTCTAAATGACAGATTCTTTTTGCTACAAGCAACAACAAAATGTTGCATAGCCTAAACAGCAAGAACTTTACAGAAAAAAGTGCATAAAAAGGTTAATCAGAGTTCTTCTTCACCCTAGGATTGGGAACAAACCATGCCACAATCAGACACGCAAGTAAAACATTTTAACACCATTGGTAATCTATATGTATGCATACATAATTAAATTGCTAATAAACATGTCCATGGTATCTGTATAATATATGGTTCACAAGCAAAATGTGTTCAACAGGGGTGTGGTTCATACACAGCCACTTGAAAGGACATGTCAGCTGGCGTTTGATGATGGCTTGGCTTGTTCTGGATGGAGATAAACCTGAAGAGAAGAAGATTCTCCCTCTGCCACCATATTTACCAAAACGATAAAATCTCAACTCAAGTCCCATTTTGTTCCTCTGGTTATTCTTTTTTCCTTATCTTCTCTTTTGCTTTCAGGCTATTTTTCTTTCTTAGATTTTCTAAAGAACCTCACTTGATTTCAATCTCTGTGAAATGGTTCATGCATTTCCAAGACACTGCTAGCTAAATGTGACAGCGAAAAACATAGTGAAATCTACACACCTGACATGAGAGAACCATATGTCCCAGCAAAAGTTAGCTGAAAAGGATGTAAGAAATCTTCTTTCTTGCTGCGACCAACTTTCTCCATAGCACTTCTTGCTTCATTGTTAACGTTTCTCCTCATAACCAGAAGGCAGACACTTGAATGTTCATCTTCAATCAAAACTCAAACACTTGCAGCTTCACATTAAATCATCTTCCAGATATAGCAATCACAGAATGAGTATTCAACCAAAAGGGATGAAAACCAAGATGCCAAAACAATGAGAACTTCATTGAATATAACATAATTTGACAAGTATCACAAAGTTATCCAAAATCAATATTTTCCTATCACGATTTTGGATTTAAAATCAATCTGAATCAAGATTGCCACAAAGTAAAAGCTTAAGCTAATATGCTCACCCAAAATTCAGAAATTTCTAACACGCATAACCTCATTACAAAAAATTTCCTCATCTTCAACTAGAATCTTAAAGGCAACAAACTTCAATTATCTAACTCCTTCACCTTTCTCTTCTTCTTGCTCTTCTTTTCCTCGGAACCCATATCTCCATCACTCTTCCTCTTCTTCTTACTCTTCTTCTTCTCCACTTCTTCCTCCTTTCTATGCTCTTCCTCTGCCTCAAATTTCGTTGTTAATTCTCCGTTATCAACATTATCATGGTCTTCTCTGTTTTTCTTCTTCTTTTTCTTCTTATTCTTACCCTGCTTTATTTCACTATCTCCATACTGACTCGGTCCTTGACTCACCAGTTCTCGCTCATGAATCCGCTCACTTTCGCCGCCATCAATATTCTCATCGTTCTCAACCAGTTCACCAACTCCATCACTCTCCTTTTCCTTCTTCTTATGCTTCTTTTTCTGAATCCCATCGTAAGTTCCTCTGCTCACATCGTCGGATCGATTTGGCTCGTCGGATCCACGGGTCGGGTTCCGCTCAAGTGTAACATCGGATCTGGGCTTCTTCTCCTTCAATGATGAAGCTTTAAGGTCCCTATGAAGACCCTTCAGCTCGTTGAAGGCCGCGGAGGCGCGTCGGAGGTAAGCGCTTATGGCTTGCGTTGCGCCGTTCTCAGAGGACGCGAATTTGGTGAGAATTGACGCCGCTTTGGCGACGGAGATGGGCTCGGAGCTGATGACTTTTCCAGTGACCGTCTTCATCGGATTTAGTCTCTCAAAGACCTTCGAGCCCAGAGGCAAACGATTTAGGGCTTTATCAAGGGTTTTAGGTTTTACACAAGTCGCTGAGCCACTAACAATAAAAGGAGATATTAAAGACCTAATAATAATTAGTAGTACCAAAAAATCAACTTTTCCGGGATATTATATAATTTTAATATATGCCTACAATTAATACTTCAAATTCGTCTATGTAGAAACCCACTAAAACACAAACAATCATTATAATCACCCTGATCAATTTTATAATGACAGCATTAATTTTCTAGGTCAAGACTAAAAATTATAATATCTTATCTTATCTACTTAAAATTGGATGTGGAATGAACAATGCATGAGCAACGTCAGAGTGTCAAGTTAATGATTCAGTTAATATTTGATCATTGCTATAGATTAGAGTATTGTGTATGTGAATTTAATGAATTTAATGATTCAGGATAATTATTTCTATTTCTAGGGTTTAGTGCATTGTTTTCAATCTTTCAACTCATGAATTAATCCCATGAATTGTTTTCCAAATGGTTTAGTTCAGTTAGAGACATCGGATTAGGCTAGATCAAATGCATTAGATATAAATGAATAATCATATCAAGAGGTAGGTTAAACGGTCTAAGAGTGAGGATATGAAGCTGTAAGGTGTCCAATATGTAGTTCATTAGTCATTAGGCGCAGACGTCAATAATCTATACACTAAATCAAGAATTGCATTGCGAGAGTAGGTAGATCCACATGAGATGATTGGATTCTCCGAAAGGAACAAAAATGTTATTTCTAAAAATTTAGCGACTTTGTGTACGTGAGAGCAATTCTCGGGTGTAGAAATGTCCCAAATTGTATATAATAGTAGCTTAGTTTTGGTTACCTATTCATATTAGACACACCCATACCTTATATGTTTTTCATGATCTTTGTTTTCGTAGGTCCTTAAGTTAAATCCAACTTAGTCCCTATATTTGATCCTGGTATTATAGAGTCCGTATCCTTGCAATTTTTTAGTCTAGGAAAAATATTAAATTTTGATTAGGATTAGCTTACACCTTGATAACCCATCAATGTGCGATTAGCTCTTTGTTCTGGCCCTACCACATGAGATATATTATGGAAAGGACTTGTTGTGTCATGGTAAATTTCACTGTTTTGGGAAGTTACAGAGATAATCGTTTATGCACTGCAAAACTAAAATTTGGATGCAATACATTAACTTTTGTTAGACATATGGATAAGTTCTTCGATTTTCCACCTCTTAAAAGCATTTCACCTAGTTGTTTGAATGATAGCAATTTGTAGGTTAGTATCCCTAACTTATTACTTAATTCATCATAGATCATTCTACCGCAAGTATACGGTTCGTGTAGTACCAGGATCGAACTCTGAGGACTAAGTGCAGCGTTAGAACTAAGAATTCACGCGAAGAAGATCGATAAATATATGGTTATGAAACTAGAAAGTAAAGATAATAAAGGATGACGAAGCTAGACTCAAAACAAGATAGAGTATCACGGGATTTGGGAATACCTGGACATGCAATGGATGTTTCTATAGAACATGAAATCGGTTTTTATCAATCGATGGTGAACTTAAATCTAATCCACTACCTAGAGAATCAACGACACTCATCTCGCGATGCAGCGCAGAATATCTAGATGCATGAAGAACGAGTGGGGAGTTCTACCTCAACTATTGGAAACAACTCTCTTGATGCCTAAATCTTCTACTAGGGAATCAACGTCACTCATCTCTTGATGTAGTGCGGAACGTCTAGATGCATCAACGTCTAGATGCATCAACTTCTGGTTTCTTTTAAATCCACGCCCGTTCAAATGATATTTGTGTGCTTCGTTTTGGTTGTTGGAATGCAAACCTGACCGTGCTCCTATGAATGCCTGACTATGTTGTTGTCTTCCTAGAGAAGCCTGAACTAGCATGGAGCAAGGCCGGGTCGTGCTTAAGTTACGGGGGTCATTCTGTGTCTAGAGCCCGATCGTGCATTTTGCCTAAACTTCCAGCCCGATCGTGCACAAGTCTTAGCCCGACCATGCAACTGTTTGTCTCCTCCAACCCGGTCGTGCTGATGCTGATGCCCGACCATGCACTTTGGTTCCTTCCTCCCTGGTCGTGCTTCAACTCATGTTCGGTCTTGCGTGTGTGAAGCCTCCAGCCCGGTTGTGCATGTGTGAGGCCCGATCGTACTGCATGAAACTCCGGCTCGATCATGCTTGTGGGGACGCCCGACCGTGCATGTGGTTTTGGTTGTTGCCCGGCCGTGCATTGGATAGTGCCCGGTTGTGCTGCTTGGTTACCTCTTCAGCTCGGTCGTGCACAAGGTGATGCCCGGTCGTGCTACATGTTTTCATCACATCTATTCATCTTGGTCGTGCTCATATCACATCTTGATCACTTGGTTATGTTTTCGGGTGCATTCTTCGTAATCACTCGTGTTTGCTTAACATGTCTTCGTTTCCTGCAAAACGCACGAAGTGACAGAAGAAGTACTTAAATATACTCAATGAATCGGTAAAGTCCAAGAATTGTAATTAAAACTAAACCTAGGGATGATGAAAATACTACGACGGATTAGGTGTTATCAGTATCCCTAACTTATTACTTAATTCATCATATCTAGTTTTATATATGTATTACATGTTAATTCCTTCTCTAAATTGCTTCTATAATGCCTTGCAAATTGTATTGGTGAGGTTATATCAGTTGGCAATCTCGAGAACACTACTATAAGGACCATTTCATGAGGTGATTGTCCATCCAGGTGTGTGACCATAAGCGAGTAGCCCATCTTCTCTAACCATGCAATTTATTACTCTATTAATATATGTCAAGAAACATATCAAGGGTTTGACATACCACTTGTCGTGCTTATGAAACAACGACAGTATTCTAGACTGCACGTTGTTGGACACTTTCCCTTATGATCTGTATAAATATGTACGTAACATCATCGAGACCCTCTGGTAGTAATCTACCAGCTTTTCAAAATATGCCCCTAGAAAAGTAAGTCTTTAAATCTTGTGTATTAATCTACGCTAACAATGACAATATGAATATCAAGAATAAATGATATTAAGTTTTTCATGCAGGTATAAAATAATCGAAATGTACAATACTCGAGCAAGTCGTATATCGACCAACACTTCCTCTCAATTATACTTAAAAAGTTAATAAAGTTTTTGTTGCATTGAATAAAAAGATTAAATGAATAATGCTCATTTTCAATTAAAGGTTATTAACAAATGTTGAAATCGATTTTTTTCGTAACCCCTTAACTAGTTGGACATTCCAAGTTTGAGTGTTATAGATATTATACACTTTGATGATCCCCATCTCAATCCATTTGGAGGTAAAACAATAGGTTTTGTAGGTGATTTCTTCCAAATCATGCTGATGTCGGTTAATCTCAAGTAATAAAATACCTAGACTAACGCTTCCGCAAGAATACGGATCGTGTAGCACTAGGTCGAACACAAGGAATTGATGCAACTCTAAAGTTATTAGACTAATGGATAAGACGTGTAAATTGAATAATGGTGGAATTTCGAATGAACTAAGCTAAACTAATTGACGAGATAAACTTAATGACTAAGCACCATAGGTATCGAGAGTTGCACAATGACGTGTGGAAACACGAGTTATAATTATCCTAGTCCACTTCACCGCAAGTATACGGATCGTGTAGTACCAGGGTCGATCTCTAGGGACTAATTGCAGCTAAACTAAGAATGAAACTAAACTAAGACGAGAGAAGATAGAATGGGATATGGTCCTAATTTTCCTAAAACTATCCTAATGGTGACAACGAAACTAGGTTAAGGATGAGACTAGATATGGTGAACACTACGGGTGTACGGGATACCGGGAATTGCATAGATGAACGACTAAGGATCATAGATCTATAACCTACTCTTGACAACGGGAAATTCATGCTCTACGGTGAGGAGTGATTCTTCCGAGCCTAAACCTCCTAACCATGGATACATGCAACCCTACCTTCCAGCAGTGATTAACATATACCATGGCAGCATTATGACCGCAATCACTATCCCTAAGATGACTAACCGACCGGTTAGATTCTCATTAGCCAAAGCTTAATCTACAACTTAGCGGACCAGATTCGTTCCTTAACCTTCCAGCCAGGTTCGAGATCCTATGTTGTTGAGCGGTCAGCACTAACGTATGAATGGTATTGCTAAGCGTAGAACCGTAAATCAAGAGTAAATTCATAAAACTAAGCATTAACGCAAAACATCGTTCATACATACAAATCCGATATCCCTACCCGCAGTAGGGACTCTACTCACTCATGGAATAAACGAAAGAAGAAGATAACAAAGTCCTATACATGATAAACCCTAAGGAATTCGATGCCTCGACCTTCCCTATTGTGTTACCGGTGTACGGATTGGTGCTTCTCTTCTTCTTCGATGCCTCCTGAGCCTTCCCAGATGTTTTTCCAGTCCTTTCTTGCCATGTTCGTCGCCCCCTTTGCTCTAGATCTATTCAGTTCTTTTTATCCGCTCGTTTGAAATTGAGATCTAGGTTATTGCGAATTACGCGACCCGCTCGGGCACAGGTGTTGCCCGGTCGGGTATAGGCTCGCCCGACCGTGTTGGTTCATGGTGCCCGATCGGGTGGACATCACCCGATCGCGTGGTTGAGAGGGCCCGAGTCGCGTAAATTCTCGGGGCCGAGTCGCGTAAACTCTCGGGGCAGATCGGATGGCTAATCGCCCGAGTGGGTATTCAGTGTGCGCCCGATCGGGTGGTGATCACCCGATCCTCATTGCTCATGTGCCCGAGGCGTGCTAATTGCGTGGATAAACCTCGTAGGTTCTACCCGAGCGGGTGGAGAAATAGTAACCGACCGGGCACCTTTGTGTCCTAGAAATCTCTCTTTTCCGCTCGTTGCTCGGGTGTTCCTTTGGGTTCTGGAGCTCTGAGTAGATATGTCTTCTATTCATGTGGTTTTGATCAGAAATTCTTCATATTGAGCTCATTTAGGCCTTGTCGCCTAAAAACCTGAAAACCAACAAAACGGGTGTGTGAAGCTCGAAATCATATCGGATAAGTAAGATTCAATGTAAGATACATGCGAAAATGGTGTAAAAACCTATCCTAATATTGATACACTTTCAGTGTTATCACTAACAAACCACAATAACAACACCTTACGAAGTTATCTTGACGAAATTTATTCTGAAAGTGAGACCATCTTCTGGGCACAATTTGGATCTGTATATCTCGACCATATTCTGTTTGATGTAGATTCAACATAATTGAGAACTCTTTTGGTATACTCCTTTTGAAATGTATACCTTTGGGTCTTGTTGACTATTCTATATGTATTTGCATAGTTATAGCTTCCACTTGCAAGATCTGGCAGTTTACATCCTGAAACAAATTTGTTTTGAGAGTTTCCTTTGTTTCCAACATATCAAATTTGATGATGATTAGTTGCTTTCTTCCCTATCAACAACAAATGGTCAAATTTTTCAGTTATGTTTGAAAGCATCGTTAGTTGCTTATTAGTTCCTCAAGTTGTCTCTTAGTCAATACAACTTCTTCTTCTTTCTGATTTAAGATCTTCTGAATTTCTTGAAGTTGTGTTTCTACTTCTTCATTAGATTTGACTAACTCTATATTAAGTTGTCTCATATTCAACCATTCGTTGTAAATAGTTTCACATTCTTTCTTTTCAGCACTTAGATCCACGCTTTGTTCCTAGGACGTCAAAGTCGAAGAGGGTCGCTTTCTACTTAGACCCAGGTTGCCTATGGCACACTCATAAGGTTGCGCGACCTTAGAGGAGTGAAGATGTGCGTTTTTTAATCTTTATTCTTTTATTTTCTTTTCTTTCTTTTTTTTTCTTGATTACGCAACACTCTAACCTTTAGAACGTAGAATAGCTTATCTACCCACCACTTAGACCCGAACCATCGAATATCGATGTACTCATGTCATTCTTAACTCGGAAAAGCGTAAAACTTATCCTAGATGACAGCGGAGTATAAGCGTGTGGTCTAATTCTAGAACGCTAAACATATCAATGAGGCTAAGCTAAATGGTATATACAGAGATATGTCTACTTGGTATCGAAATCTAAGGAGTGAATTCAACTAGATATAGTGTTTCAAACATGACTACTCGACTAATCGGTATCTATAAGACTTCTAAGCAAACCTAGACCATTATCCACGATTCAACAAAGTCACAAAAATATGACTAATTTCGAAAAAAATTTCACTAGATCCATCTTATTTCTAAACCTAATCCTAAATCTAATCAAGTCGCTTAGCAAGTTTGATTCATAGTTCGGGTTTAGGTAGCGTTGCATAGTCTCTGTGGGATCGACACCTAAAATACTACACACGTGCCGTGCACTTGCGGGTAGATTAGGTTATATTTAACTCTGATACGCATCAACCTCTACATGATAAAGAGTATTCGAGAAAGCACAAAAAGGATGACGAATACACCTGGTGTGTGCGTGTGTCTTTCCCGAATCGTGATATGCTCGGATGTAGTGACTCTTGCACTCTCATGCATTGGTAACGTGAAAGACCTATGATACGAACATGCAATACAGAGAGTAGAACAAAGAGTACTAAATGAGTCTGAAAAGAGCATACAAGAAAGCTATCTAAAAACAAGAAATGATAAAATGGTCCATGAAAGAAAAATAAAAAGAAAACGAAATAGGAAAAAGGAAAGAGATGTCTAATCCTCATCCGCTCTATCGCGGGTAGTCAGTATGTCCGCTGGCTCTCCCGATGTTCCTTCCCCAGGTGGGAAGTAGAATCCCTCCAGCTCGTACGGGATGTGAGGACGGTAGGGGATGGCTCCGGTGTGGTAGTCCTGCAGAATCGGGATGTAGGGCTCCTCATAATGCGCCATGCTGAGCTGCTGAAACCGTCGGACTGACTCGGTGAGGTAGTAGGTATGCTGTATGGACTGCTCGTGGAACTGCTGCTGCTCCGCATACCTCG
>CM071860.1:37580097-37596503 GCA_036759665.1 Gynandropsis gynandra
CAACCTCTTGCGGTTGCAATGCCCCTTGTGCAAGATTTGAAGCTTGCACGCCCAATGGTCCAAATAGGTCGCCTATTTTCTCATTGGCGCTTTCTTGTTCCGCCTCCACTCCATTGAATAGATAGTTGTACGTGGCGGGATATTCGTGGGCCGCTACGGATTCAGTCGAGTATGATTGAGGCACACAAGATTGATAGCTCTGGGTTTGGGGTTCCGTCCATGGCTGAAAATTCCCAAACGATGACTGTGCATTCACCATACTCTCGGTGTTCCTATACGGGATACAGGCATGATCGCTCCATTCGTGATTGTACGTATTCCCGTAAGGATGAGCGTAGCCGTCGTAGATATCCTCTTCATACCCCCAAGCGTTTCGTTCCCGTGATCGTTCAAAGTATTGCGGGTGGTATAATTCGGAGAACTTACGACGAAACTCGGAAATCTGATACTTCAATTCAGCTATGTCGGTGTCCGAAGGAGTAGAACCTATTAAATAGAGATTATTTCAAACGGTTTTCTCATTAACAATTTTTCATTTTTACATTTGACGCATGGACAAACTAACTTAACGGTTTCTTTATAAACTTTTTGATTTGTCGCCATCGTCATAAACTATGTAATGCCTTATATAAAATCCTTCGATCCACCTTGAGTTTCTGGATCAATTATTATTTACATCCATTGGCTAGAAAGGAAAATATTCGATCTCGACGATGATTCCTTTATAATAAAAAATAATAAGAAGCTATATAGTAAAATATATGATAATTGTGTGTTAGAAAAGAATGACGGTAGGAGGGGATTAAATAGATAATTTCTGGACCGGTTAAGACCGAATTACAGACCAAAACTAATATTTACCGACGAGTCGTCCCGAAAACGTCCCTAAATTGGGGAGATCTTGTTTTCCGTCCGTAATCTGCGATGACCCGTTTCTTCTTCTCAATTTTGTCTGGAAATACGGACGACTCGTGGACTGTTGTGCCATCCGCGAATTTGCGGATGGATTACGAACAATATTATCTTACCGTCGGTATTGCGTCTGCAATCTATCCGGAATTTATGTTTGGAATTTCTAAATTTCTAGTAGTGATACACAAAAAAATTAGGTTTCAGAAATAAAATAAAAACAATGAAAAAAAGAGAATCATAATTCTCTTGGTATTCCGATCATGTCAATTGTTGATGGTAAATCTGATCTCGATGTGGATCACTCGCCGAGGCTCAATATCATCAGTTGGACTACATCTATAATTGAGCTGTAATAAATCGCTTTTGCTACCCGATCTACAACCCTACAAGAGCATCTCAATCCTAAACCATATCAAGAATTTATCTCTAGGACTTGACAAAAGTGCACAAAAAGAGGTGAAGATCAATTATTTGATTTTTTTGTTATTATGTACATTAGTTTGCGAGACGTGTACTTACGAGATTTTATGGGTATTCAGTTTTGGATACTTGCATTTTACGGGTTCGAATTCAAGTAGAAATTTATAGAATCTATACATAATATGTACACATACACGTGATCTCATGGGTATCCACGGTTGCCATCCCTAATCTACTCCCTCAAACAAATGGGAGGACATCCGAATTTGATTCAATTTACTTTAATCAAATTCGGATCCTATTTTTTATATTTGGATCAAATTTCGATTTTATCACATAATCTGGCCTTCTCTCCTTGTAGGGATCTCTTGTAGTCTATCTTAAGTGTTCATTGACGTCTTTGAGTGGTTGTTATCCATCCTTTCATGTCTAATTGTGCGAACACATCTCGATGCCTTTGCCTTGCTCCTCATTTCTGTCCTCATGCAAACACATCTTGAAGCTATTTACTCGGGTCACTCGTTGTTTGTCCTCTTGCAAATTGTGGCCATCCTAGATCTCATCCTTATCAATCTGACCAAGTTGGTGTCAGCAAAATCCGAGCGATTTTTTCTACATATTGTCTTTTTAAGTTAGACAAAAGACGATGAAAGTTGATTATGATCAGTTATATTATAACTGAACGCAGACCGATCCAAACATTAAGGAATGATGGTTGAAAGCCTTTGTGGTACTTTTTAATAATATTTAATTATATCATATTTTATTAAATATTTTGAATAAACTGAATACTTAATGTTTTTAGCAATACTTTTATTGGAATCCTAAGATTACTGGATTAATAAAGTCTGAATTTGAATGGGTTACGGGAATTCAATTGAAATCTCTCGTCAATAAAAGTAAAAATGATCGAGAGAAAAAAGGAAAACCCGTATGGATGGCTGAAAAGTTTGGGATCAAATATGCACTTATTGGGATGATCCTGCATTTAAACAAAAAAAGAGCGCAAGTCAATCTTGTCGTTTTGATAGGGAACCTTACAAGATGAGCGCACATACAACAACATCTCGTTCATTTTCGGAAGTATATGAACAAATGGTAAGATTTAAAAATTGTCTAAAATATTTATAAAATTGATATTTTAATAATACATTTTAAAAAATATGTATTTGTGATTTATTTTAGGCGAAAGAGAAGTGATTTGTACCATCATACATTGAATAGCTCGAGCCTAAGCATGCCAAAAAGTATAACGATTCGTAGGTAGATATCAATGCAAAATAGGTTCATGATGATGTTCAGAGTATGGCATCGGAACTAATGTGACAGATTCTACCAAGAGAAGACGGATTGTAACCTTCTCTTAGCCAAAAAGAATATAATGAGTTCTATCTATATTTATTACTTTTTCATATAATTTCAAATTTTATATTTTTAATATTGAATTTCGCAATTTTTTATAGCACATTATGCCGTATAAAGGTCATATTTTCGGCCTTGGAGGAATGACTTCACAACATTCAACTTCTTCAAAGGGTAAAACGAAAGTGATGGATGAGGAAATTCGTAATTGAATGCATTCGATTGATTGGGATGCTTGCGACGACAAAGCCGATGATGATACTTCTGAACCGCCGATGACGAGCTTGTAAAATATTTATATATTTATATATTTCTAAAAACTTTTAATTTAATATTATTGATTATAATTTATTTATTTATTTATTCATAGTATTAAAATTTTATTTTTTCATAAAAAGTATTATGGAAGGAACGACATCTGTCCACAAATTTACCATGGTTGAGGTCGCAACATCTGGAAATTTGCGGTTGGAACACTGTCTATCCGCAAATTTTTCGAGTGACCGGGGTCTGTCCAAATTTTTTTAAAAAAATATGAGATGATATTTTAAAGTTTTGTCGATGATGTTGTCGTTTGTAATTCGGTCACTTTTTCTGTCAATTTGCGGAGGGCCAAAGTAGTCAGGAATTACGAACGGTTTTATGGACTATAATTTTAGTCCATAATTGCGGATGGATTGCAAACAGATAGTTTTTACAGGCACTCAATTACATATGAACTGTTGCTGTCTCGAAACCATCCGCAAAACTATTTCCAAACGGATTTGACCGTCCAGAATCTATATTTTTCTAGTAGTGTGAAGTTCATCAGATGAACAAATACTCCACTTTACACTTAGCTGGTCTCTTTCAAGCTTTGCCCGTTTCGGAGAAAGTATGGTCTGAAATCAGTTTGGATTTCATTGAAGGGTTGCCAAGATCACGTAGATATGATTGTATATTGTTTGTGATAGACAACTTAAGAAAATGTGGTCATTTTGTTCCATTGGAACACCCCTTTATAACAACCCAAATGGCTTATGTATTCATTAAAGAGAATATAAGACTGCATGGATTCGCATATAAGATCATCTTTGATCGTGATAGGGTATTCTCAAGTGATTTCTGGAAGTCACTCATTGAGGCCTATGTAACCAATTTGAATTATAGCTCAACCTACCATTCCCAAAGTGATGGACATATTAAGTTTTTGAAAAGATGCCTTGAGATCTTTTTTAGGGTTTTGTGGGAGAAAACGTGGGTGATGTGACTTGTCAGGGTTGAATATTTTTATAAACCTCATTCTATTCCTCTTTGCTAACCACTCCTTTCATGGTTCTTTATGGAAGGGAACCACCCAGATTGATGAGCAGATTTGAAGTTCCAACTACTGACAAGAGTTTGAAAGAGCTTCTGAAGGAGAGAGAAGATGTTCTTGAAATCATTAAGATTAATCTAAACAAGTCACAACAAAGAATAAAATATCAGGGTGATAAGAAACGTAGGAATGTGGAGTTTGAAGTTGGAATGTTGGTATACTTGAAGCCTAAGCAATATAGACAGAGAACATTAGCCACAAGACAAAAAACGAAGCTGGCTGCTAGATACTATGACCCTTCTGAGGTTATCCAAATGGTTGGGAAGGGGCATATAAACTGCCTCTACCATTGGGGTGTTCTATTCACCCAGTGTTTCACATATCACAACTTAAGTAGGCAGTGGGAAGAAAGGAAACTCATCAGTTTCTGATGAACGTGGTCAAAGCCCTAGGATCAAACCATGAACTTGAGGCAATTGTGGAAGTAAGGACAATAGCATTAACTTGTCAAAAGGAGATTTTAGTTAGGTGGACTGGGCTGGCGAAGGATGCACAACATGGGAACCAATGAGAAACTTGTGGAATAGGTTTCTAGATCTCCACCTTGAGGACAAGAATAATATTCAAAAGGAATGTTAATATTCTGGCGTAATGCTTGACCGATTTGGATAACGATCTAGGCAAGCGAACAAAATACACCTCACCGTCTAGACACTGACTAAGATCCAAGACGAATCTAGTTCGAGTGACACACTATGGCGACGCAAACTATCGCCGACGTGTGTCACTCTATGATTCAGCTCTTGGTCAGTGTATAGACGGTGAGGTACAGGTATCATTTCTTTGGCTCACCGCCTGACCGAGTTGGCTACCGTTAAGGTTGATAGAAATCATATGTGTGAACAATGCGCCTTTATAGTGGCTGACTGGTTCATCGCTTTGCCTTAGTGATTTCTCGGGGAATTTCTTGCATCTCATACTAACATGCTTGTTTTGTGCGGAATTCTTGGCTTGTTTCTCCTAGGTTTGCTTATTAGTCCTTGAAGCCTATAGTATCACAAAATCAAGCAAATAAAGAATAAAAAAGGAACTAATGAGACTACAACAACAAAAATGCAATAGAAATATGAAAGATATAATAGAATGAAAATAACATGATAAAACTTCCCGAGACTTGAATTTTTGCTTGTCCTCGAGTAAACATAATCAATGAAAATCGCTGGAAAAAAAGGAGTAACGATAAATTGAGATCAAAGAGGTTTTGAAGAACATTCATGCTCGCTTAGACTGCATTGATCTTGAATGAAATTGAATTAGTTTCTTATATATTCATCTAGATATGGAAAGATTCTAAGTCATGAGATATACACTAACATTAAAAATTTGTGTAGAATAAGAACTAAAAATCCTGATAAGCACATTTCTGAAATATATTTATCGTTGTTCTAAATAATAATTTGGTTCAAATGGTTAAGAAAGACTCCTTAAAAATGATGAAAAACAATTCTTCGTAGATTATTCTTGTTTTCAAGACTTGACTCTTTTATTCCCTTTTTCTTTGTTTTTTTATGTGGAAAAAAATTGGACTTTTTTGCTTTTTCGTCTCTTTTCTTTTCTTTTGTGTATACGAGATATCTGGCTCTTAGTCGAGTGAAATTAATATGACTATAAAAATGATAAATTCGAACAAGATTGAAATACTTTTGCCGATTGATCAAGATCGAATGAGTTTTCAAAACCTTTTCTCTTTACTTGTTTATCGTTTTAGTTATTTCTTAAGATGTAGATCCATATGTTTGATCCATACTTGAGGGTAGAGTTTTGTGTATTTGAACTCATCGTACTTAATGATCGGAGTTGTTGTTTTCGCTTTTACGATTGGATGCATTTTTTACTATTTTCAATTCTTCAATGGGCACTTTGAGTTGATCGTCAAATGGTTTAGTTCAGATGAAGATGTCGAATTAGGCATGATCATATTTATTAAACACAACGAATGATCATATCGAGACATAGATGTACCGATTTGGGGATGATGATATTGGGCGATAATGCATTCAATATGTAGGTCACTAGATTGAGACAACAATGATTAAATGTTGGATAAAGACTTCGAGAGAAAGTGAATCTTATAATATCATGCTCAGTATGTAGGTCATTTGATTCAGACCTTAATGACTGAAATCTTTGAATATGATTCAAAATTAGAGAGGAGTTAGATTCATATAAGTAATTGAATTTCCTGATAGAAGATATATAACAATCGAGAAAAATGATATTTTTCGAAATCTTAGTGAGTTATTATACGTAAGAACAATTCTTGAACTTAAAAGCACCATCTCACTCATACACATAATTGTAATTATATTTTATTTGATTATATTAGAAAATAGATCGACATACATTTTCTACTGTTAATGACCATAGTTTTTTGTGAAATTGATAGTTGTAATCCTTCTTAGTTTTTGTATTTGATCCTAATATTACACGATTGGTATCCTTACAAAATATCTTGTTTAGAAATAAATATAAAAGTTTTATTAGTATTAGATCATACATAGAGGATATATCAACTTGTTATCGTATAAAGATAATGCACATGGATGCGTGATTATCATTAATATACTGGTTAAATTATACTTAATATACCAATAAGATTTCTTTGAAGAATCTAGATGTTTAGAAATTTCCTTTTACTTGAGATAACTCGATCAATTCACAAGTTATCTGTCATATTTATTCCAAATACCTAATGTTTAAATTACGTGTTGAATGAATATTGCAAATATTTCAATGCTTGTGCATCAAACATAACGATTGTTGAAGTCTTTAGCTATAATAATTTAATTAGAAAAGAAACGAGTTTTTTGAAATTGTTCATTTGTCAATTTTTGTTGAAGTGAATTACATTTGATAATCTATTAGAACACGATAGTTAGATTGCTCTATCTCTAGAGTTAGAATATTGAAAAATACTTATAGTCCTTGCAATGATTATGCGGAATAAATGATTCATAATATTCAAAACTAGATATTACCCGTGCATAACACATATTTTAAATGGTTAAATTGAAATGAGTAAATAAATAGTTTGAATATAATAGTATGTATAATTTTAAATTATAATGAAAGATATAGAGTTGTAGTGGTTAATTATTTAGTTTATAGTAATTATATATTAATGTTTAACTTGAATATATTTAAACGAGTTTATTCGACGTTAGATGAAAATAAAGATCGAAAAGTATTTAGTTGAAATAATTAAATAATTTTTGCATATTTATTTATTTTTATAACAATTTTTAAGAAAATATATTATGGAGTAGTTTTTTAAAATATTATTTCAAGAAATTTATCAAGAGTGTGATTTAATGAACAAAAACATTTAACTATTTATTGTGATATGATTATATGTTTTTTATGTGATTAAATTAAAATAATAAAGAATTAAAATTTTTTATTCTAAAATTTTGTAAAATAAAATAAAAGTGTTTTAAACTAATTAAATTTTTAACATACAAAAACATTTTAAAAAATTATTACAAAATATGAAGAATAAAGAAACATAGAAATTAAATTTTTTAATTTGTTATAACTAAATATTACAAGCAAAAAAGTTTAATAAAAAATATGATGAAATTTGCAATGATGATATATGTAATTGTTATAATAGACTAAAAATAAAATAAATATGAGTCGATTAATAAAATAAAACAAATATGAGTGGATTAATAAAAATAAATAAATTAAATTATTATATATTAAAAATTTTAAAGATTAAATTTAAGTTAAAAATTAAAATAGTACAAATAAGAGGTAATTAGTATGATTATGTGCATTTAAAATATTTGTATTTACTTTTGTTAAATTATTAATATAATAACTAATTAAAATAAAGAAAAAACAAAAAATATCGTACAACGTAAACTCTCAATTCAAGATTAAAATATATAGAAAACACAAAAACAAATTACCCACTAAAAACATGAACATTGCATAAAAGAGATTACCAAATATATAATAAAATATTTACCTTAAATTGTTGGATTATCAATTTAAATGTTTCATTTACCTTTGAATTAATGAAATTAGTTTACCAATATTCTCAATAGATCCAATAACATATGTAAAATAAAGTTGTTAAAAAACAAAAAAATAAAAAATACACATAATTCTTTTAGTAGTAATTAGCAAAAAAAATCTCAAAGTTATAAACAAATTACAAACAAAAATCGGTAATATAAATAAACTATAACTTAAATAAGAATATACATTATTATTTAAAAATTAAGTAAATAAAATTTTTTAAAATTTTTTATTTTAACACTTAAATATTGTAATAATGTTTGAATAATATCAATTTTATAATATTTTATTACTAAAAAATAGTAATTGTAAATATTTATAATTTCATATAGATATATTATGTATTGATACTTTGAAAAACTATAGTAAAAAAGATTTACTAAATACTTTCATCCATCTCTCCTAATTGAATTCGAGAAAATGAAGAGAAACAAAATCCATAATGTGAGTATGAGATAGAATCACAAAGTCTAACAAATATTGTACGATAAAAATTAATTTTGAATGACTGGTGTAATAACTTATATAAACCAAAGCTAACAACGAGATCAAAATTGAAATATTACAATATTCTCTTTCATTAATTAGATATTTGAATTTTGGAACATCATAAGATCTTATATATACTTGAATTCTATCACATTTGAAAAAAATAATTTAATAAAGTAAAAAATAAAGAACTTTAAAATTTAAAAGACAAAAAAAAAATTATAATGTAATTTATATCATCTCTTCTTCCATAAAAACCATTTCTAATGGTGTAGTAGAACAATTTTTTAGTTTATTCACATTATTATATATTCATACTCTTAAAATCCTAACTTTAAATTAATAATTTTTTTTGTGTAGTCCAATATCTTTGATACATGAAATTTGAAGAACTGTTACTTGATTTCTAAACTAAAAAAAATTAGTTAAAAACAATAAATAAAAGAAACAAATATAATAAATAATTATTTAAATATTTATTTTAAATTTACAGAGTTTACACAACAAGAGAATACAGTGAATTGTTTTATCTCGTTGAAGTAAATTTATGTAGGACTTGACAAAATATTCGAAGTATTCGATCCGATTCGTATTCGAATGAGAAATTCGAATATTCGCTGACACAAATACAAATATTAAAAATTAGATATTCGACAAATACAAATATAAATACAAATAATAGACTTAATTATCCGAAATATTCGTAAGTAATAAATAGAAAATTTAATTAATATATCGATACATATATAACAAAATTGATTTTAATGATCAAATTGGAAATAAAAAAAACATTACTAATCTTATTCAAACACTTATTACATAAATATAAGACAAATATGTAATATATTTATGTTTGGAATACTAAAATATCAAATACTTTAAAATAACTAATATTGTTGAAGATTTAATTTACATTAAAGAATGGTTCTAATCTAAATGAGTTGGATAATGTTATAAAGACATTACAATATATGAAAAAAAAACAGAATTCACGAAATATATAACTCTTTAGTGAGTTTTATTTTAGTGTATAATCTAACAATTTGTTTCAATGTTTTAGGTGAATTGACGATATTCGTAGAATCATTGACGAAACTAAATTTAAATGACTGATGTGGAGATGATTGTGAAGATTTGGTACTTTGTTTTATTTATATTATGTATATTTATATTTTTTGCGATTTGAATTTTAGTTTTAGATTTTATTTGATGATTATTGATTTTTTTATTAAAATTATTATATATTTTTTACATTAAAAAATTTTAGGTTCGTATATGGATATCCATATATTCGACGGATATCAATATATCCGACAAATATCCGTATATCCGATAAATTATAAAATAATATTAAAATTTAATGATATGTAACTAAAATATTTAAAAATTTTAAAAATTATTTTAAAAATTTTCATTTTTGTTTTAGTAATATTAAGATTAGTTTGATTTTAAATTGAAGATAAAAATGTGATAAAAATATCATATTATCTTATACTATATAAAAGGCTTGCAAGCCAAATTTTTTTTTTGTCATGACGTGGCCGCATCCTGGTCCTCTATTTTGCTTCCGGGCGGAGTAGACGGCTCATATTCGCCGGGTTACCCGTTTCCCGCGCGCCCGACCCAGCTACCCGGTGCATAGGATGGTGCCGTTTGTCCTCCTTCCCTCCGCGTTGCACTCGAACCGTTGGATCGTGAAATTTGGATGGTCGGATTTCCCCACCGACCACTGGTGGAAATCGCGGCCGTCGGTCTTTTCTAGGGTCTCAAGGGGTTTTCTTTCGCCCCTTTTTCGGCCTTTGGGTTACCATCTCCATCGTCTCTTATGTGCAGGTTTCTCCCTTTGCTTTTCTCTCCTTCGATTCGTTCCCACCAGTGGTCGAACCGTTGGACTTTGGGTTACCATCTCCGCGTTGCACTCGAACCGTTGGATCGTTTGCCAAACATCGAAGAGTCGACGGGAAAGAGAGAGACGAGTCGATGGGAGAGAGAGAGACGAACGTAGAATAGTCAATGGCGTTGTAGGGTGAAGAAGAAGGTGGAAGAGGAAAAAGGAAGAAGAAGATAGGAGAAGAAGATGAGAGAAAGAGGAGATGGGGAAGAAGGTGAGCAGCGGGAAGGAGAGAGTAAAAGATTAGGGTTAGTAAAATATTAGGGTTAGGATAGTAATTTAATAATAATAATAATAATAATGATAGTAATTATTTAAAAAAAACAATTACGAAACTATAATAAATGATAGATTTGTTATTTAATTTCATTTTTCTATTTATTTAACATTTTATTTTTAAAAAAAATTGATAATAATCTTTTAAATTTTTTAATAATTACAATTTGAAAATTTTAAATATTTTAAAAGTTATGAAATAGTTTTAGAAAATATTGCATGATTTCAAATAGTAAATGTAAAAAAATTTAAAAAATTAAAATTAAATTACTAAATATTTGATTTGAATTTAAAATTATTAAAAAATAATATATATTTGATTTGTTTAAAATTATTAAAAAATAATATAATGATTCTAAATATAAAACTAGAAAATATTTTTGTAAAATAATACAGAGGCAATGTTGGTAAGGAACTGGAATGTAATAATATCGATTAATAATGGATTCATATAGATAGAGACGAAAATGTTCTCTATGATTCAAGAAGTGTTGTAGTTATGGGAAAGCGATAGAGAAAAAGAAAAAAAAACGAAGATTTCACATAGTGATTTTTTTATCGAAAAATCAATCTGATTAAATTTATTTTGTACCTCTCGCTCTCGATACATTTCGAAATCGAGAAATTTCAACTGGGATGGGTGTTATCGAAGAACAATTAGTCGATTTAGATCTGCGAATTATTATAGATTATTCGTTAGTAGAATGGAAACAATTAGGAGAAGAAGGTCCCAGGGGAAATGAATGGGAAGATCGAAAAATTGGAAGAAGAAAAGATTTTTTAGTTAGACGCATGGAATTAGCTAAGCATTTTATTCGAACAAATATAGAACCAGAATGGATGGTTTTATGTCTCTTACCGGTTCTTCCTCCCGAGTTGAGACCCATCATTCAGATAGAAGGGGGTAAACTAATGAGTTCAGATATTAATGAACTCTATAGAAGAGTTAGCTATCGGAACAATACTCTTACCGATCTATTAACTACAAGTAGATTATTAATAGAACGAGTAAATATCTGTAAAAACTATTATTTAGCCGTTATCAATTGTATATTGTTGTTTCAAACAAAAAAAAAAACCGAAATTATTTATTTTAGATGATTTTGGTAATTGTACAACAAAAACCACAAATGTTGTATATAAAAAAATATTCAACAATGTTAAAAAAGTATTACAAAATTAGATTTAAAAAATGTTTTGTTATTCAGTTGTAACAAGATTATATTAAAAACTAGTAATATTCGAAAGTTTAATACTTTTATAACATAAGAAACAAGCAAAATTCGAGTAATTTTCTTATTTTTTAATAATTGAATTTTAACTCTCATTTGTGTTTGTTTCATTTCTAGTAAAACCATTATTAATCATTGTTTTAAAAAAGAATCTTACATGATCTAATTATTTAATTTGTTTTCTTAAGGAAAAAGAACAAGGGTCAAGTTCTTCGACATTCCAAATTCCTTCCCAAGCACGTTAACCGCTCAGTCTCTTTCTCTTCCGTATTTTACTCCGTTGAATCTTGCAAAACATTACGAGAAAATCCGGAACCCAAACAGCCATGGAAGGGGACGAAGTCGACGTGTTACTCGCTGAGCAGCGCGAAGAGATCATGGCAGCTAAAACCCTAGCCTCCGACCTCGATTTTGCCTTCAATCTCCAAATGCAGGAAGCCCTAGTCGCTTCTCGGTCTCTCAACACCTCCGTTCCGGAATCTCCCGCCGGAGACGACGCTGCATGTCTCTCTTCCGACGCCGTGGACGAGTTTGACTACACCGCTCTCGTTCTTGAAGACCTTGCTCGGATCGATCAGGAGAGGAGGGACCGAGAGTTCTGCGAAATGGAGATGAAGAGGCTGAAGGAGGACCTTGACCGTCGGATTCACGATCAAAAGTTCGCTAGGGAGATTATGAGTGTCCCGGATGGAGAGTGGCGCCAGCACGGCAACAATTACGAGAAGCCGTACTCCTTCGGAGCTTCCTCCTCCGCCTCCGTCGCTACCTCCTCCTCCGTTGGCGTGGATTCCTCCTCCTCGTTTGAGTCCCTCGGGAGCGACAGTTTCCGGTTGTACTGTAAAGGTTTGGTAAGCGAAGAGAGAATTGGGGATACGCGTGTGACGATTGGTGGTGTTGGTGTTGCGATCTGTGACTCGGCTGACAATCTGATATGGGAGGTGAAGAAGGTTTTGGAAGCCGAAGGGTCAAAAAGCCCCGAAATTGCAGAAATGGAGGCTCTGGTTCATGGATTGAAAGAGGCATTGAATTTTGATCTGGGGAGGGTCACTTTTCTATGTGATGATTTTATGGTCTACCAATACGTGAGTAATCTCTGTGAAACCTTTTAATTTCGGTACCATGGGAATTGTCTTTCATAGATAAAGACTTCTTGTCGGTATGCTTATGGGTTCTACCGACATTAGCTGGTGATTTCAGTGACTGTATATTCCCTGAAGTTCAAGGTTTACTTCTTTTGGTGTTTCGAGACTGAGGGCATAAATTTTGGGTTTGTTCCTTTTGTTTGTTTGGAATACCTAATGCTTGTCTAATTGGTGTATTAGTGAACTCTCTTCCTTTATACTATAATTGGCTAACTTTTGTTTTGTTATGTTGCTGCATCCTCAAATCTCTGGGTACTGATGGATTAGTACACATAATGGTCAATAGAAAGGAATGTTGAGTCGTATATGGTAGATTAGCCATTTGGGTTTTTATCATGTTTTAGGCTAAAAGGCCCCGTGAAGTTGAAAGGTTAATGTTAAGAATGCTTGTTGATTAGTCATCTTAGTTCAGGGTAGAAGGATAACATAGAACACAGTATTTTGTTTCCCAGTTTTTATCTGTTTGTTCATTACCAACGGTCAATGGAAATTTAGGTGTATATTTTGATAATATTTTCAACACTCCTTTAAAGCAAACCTGAAAAATTAATGGCATCTAGTTGACGTTTGTTTTGATCTTATGTTGTTCTTTCCAATAATGTAATTGTTTTGTGGAAAGAACATTTGATCTTATGTTGTTCTTTCCAATAATGTAATTGTTTTGTGGAAAGAACATTAAACCTTAGCTTTTCAATTCTTGATTCTGTTTATGGTATTGTATGGTAATTTCCATGTTGAACTTCTCTCTTATATAGAGCTTATACTGTGTGGATATGATTAGTTTTGTTATCTTCCCATATTCAGGTCACTGGTAGAGTGGAACCGAGGCAAAGCACCCTTGCAATGCTTGTAAACCAAGTGGCTCTTCTGCAAAGAAAGTTCTCACATTGTCAACCTTCTCTCTTGGCAAGAAAAGATATTAAGTTTGTAATCAATCTCGCACGAGATGCTATTCTGTCCCAGATCAAATGGCCAGAAGAAACTAGTGAAGGCAAGACTTTCAAGGAAACCTGTGTAATATGTTATGAAGGGATTAACATTGAGAAAATGTTCACGATAGATGGTTGCTTCCACCGCTTTTGCTTTGCCTGCATGAAGCAGCATGTTGAAGTGAAACTACTGGAAGGGGGAACGGCCAGCTGCCCAGGTGAGGGGTGCAAATCAGAAGTAAAGATTGAGAGTTGTGCAAAATTTTTGGATCCTAAACTGGTTGATGTTCTGAGCCAACGTAAGAAGGAAGCTTCAATTACTCCTTCAGATAAGGTGTATTGTCCATTCCCCAAATGCTCTGCATTGATGGTCAAACATGAAGTCTTGAGATATACTAGGACATATTTTGTTGGTGCTGATCAATCTGGAGCCAGAAAATGCATGAAATGCGGGTTATTTTTCTGTTTCAACTGCAAGGTACCGTGGCACTACAACATGACTTGCCATGATTACAGTAGATCAAGCATGAATGAGAGTGCAGGAGATGGGATGTTGAAGTCTCTTGCACGGAAGAAGTTGTGGCGACAATGTGCAAAATGTAATAACATGGTTGAACTTGCTTGGGGTTGCTACCACATTACCTGGAGGTACATAGTTATTTATTTCTTACTGTGTCCATCACGTTATATGTTATATCGATGGGTTTCTTTCACAAGTGAAACATGTTTTCTACTGTATGGAGGAAACTGCTAATGGTATATAAGTCTGATTGAGGAACTGTAGGATCTACAGTACCGAATAGGGACTCAGACAACAAAACGATGGAATAAATCTGCTTGTGGCTGTTGTTCCCATACGGATGAATACAGAAGAGAATGTGATATTGAGAGTCTTAAAACTGTAGATTATGAGTTGCAGGATATATCACGTTTGGCCATTTCGTTACAATGATGTTCGGTTCATTGTGTTCATCGTGTAGATGTGGGTATGAGTTCTGCTACACCTGTGGAGCTGAATGGAAAAACAAGAAAGCTACATGTACATGCCCGATCTGGGATGAGCGCAACATAATCCACGACAGGAATCCTAGAAGGTGATTATCTCATCCGACGAAAGGTATGGTTAGGTTAAAAGGGTTAAAGATGTGAACAAAAGAACATTATCTGGTTCGTTCTCTGTTAGGCTACGCTTTCTGTCGATGACTTGTCAACTTCTATATGTGCTGACAATGTCGGTTCTTGCACAAAATGGAAGAGGGGTGATGAATGGACTGGTGTTCCATACGCTAGTCCTCGCACAACCCTAAATCGGTTGATCCAAATCAATTAAATCCTTATTAAAAAAATGATATTTTGAGATAAAAATAAGATCATGTATGTTTTTGCCATATTTAACAAGTAATTAGAGTAAATAATTGGTTTTCGAATGTCCTATAAACAAAATCATGAATGAGAACTGACCAAAATTTTGTCCGTTTCTGGGAAATCTCTTACTGCTTCCTTCTCAACCACGTTACTCTCTCTCGAAAGAAGCTTGGATAAAACCCTTTCCTAATGCACGAAGTCCTATCTGTGGAGCGCCCTGCTTGTCCCCCTTTAGCAATGGATTAGATATTACCCCCGTGAATAGTACGGATTTTAAAATTATTAAATTTGAAAATAATGAGTATATTCAACGTTAGATTGAAATAAAGACTGAAAATAATTAGTTTAAGTAATTAAATAATTTTAATAATTTAATTTATACTTATTTGTTTTTATAACAATTTTTATGAAAGTATATAGTGGTATAATTTTTCAAAACATTTTTCAATAAATATGTCAAGAGTGAGAGTGATTTAATGAACAAAAACTTTGAAATGTTTATTGTGATACATGATTATGTGTTTTTTTATTAATTGATTAAATTAAAATATTAATTCAATTTAATTAATTAAAACATAATAATTTCATGGATAATATATTCATTATAATCTAATATAAATTTTAAATAAAAATAAAAATTATTAATTGAATACATATAAATAAAACAAACTCTAACCAAAGAATTAAAAAATAAATTATATATAATTAATAGATAATAGAAATAACAACATTTGAGATGAAAAAATAAAAAAAAACATTTATTTGTTATTAATTATACTAATAATAATAACAACAAATAATAGAATTTATGAGCTACAAACATTAAAATAAAACATATATATATGTGATAATATCCGATATATATATATATATATATATGACATATATCATATATGACAAATAATAATATCTTAAGATGTCTATGGTTGTTAAGTAAAATGGAAAATTTATGTAGGAGTAAAATAAATTTTAATTTATTATAGTAAATATATAATTTCTAAGTAT
>CM071860.1:37596604-37609282 GCA_036759665.1 Gynandropsis gynandra
ATCTTATATGAAAAATAATAATCTCTTAAAATATCTATAATTGTTAAATAAACATGGAAAATTTACGTAGGAGTAAAGTAAATTTTAATTTATTATAGTAAATAAATAATTTCTAAGTATAAAATTTAATATTGTAATTGTTATTAAATAAATAAAATAAATGTGTGGTTAGTTACAAACATTGAAGTTGTTATCAATAGCTATAAACATGTAAGCTGTTTTTTGAAACATTGTCACTCTAAAATTTAAGTGGGAAGTTATAATTTAACTATAACAATTAAAAATTATTTTTATAAAATGTGTAATGTAAAATTATATATATAAAAGTTCTTGCAAATGGTGGCTTTTGGTGAAGCCACCTCATCAACCAATTTTTTTATTATTTTATTTTGGAATACAAAAAGTCACCTCATTTATCACTTTAAATCTCCATCTAAACATTTTTCACTAAATTTTTTATTATTTAAAATATCAATTTTAAATGTTTTTACATATGAAAAGTTCAACATGTAAAAACTTAAACAATTAAGTGAGTAAAAATAAAATTTTCAATTTACACGTTTTTATCTCTAAAAAATTCAATATGCAAAATATTAAACAATTAGAAAAGTAAAAATAAAACATATTTCGTCTCTTAGAAGTTCAACTGACTTCTTCTCATGTTTTCTTCATCTCTACAAGATGGAGCTCTCGCCGTCGTCGAATCGAACCTAATCCAAGATCAACCATAACCAATAAATTTCATTATTCTTCAAATCAAAACCTCACACTCATGTCGATCTCCTCTTCGAATTCTATCAAACGACCTTTGTATCTAAGCTTTGATAATCCAAAGAAAATGATGGATTCGTTTCTCCTTATGTCGGATCTTCAAATGAAAGTCTGATCCCAACCGTTCAAGTTGTCCCTTTTACATATGAAAAGGTATAGACTTGTTTCTCCTCATGCCGCCTTCCTGAATGATTTGTATCAATACTCGAATGATTGGATTCCAACTGATTAAGTTGTCCCTTTTACATATGAGAAGGTATAGACTTGTTTCTCCTCATCCGTCTTCCTGAATGATTTGTATCAATACTCGAATGATACAATTCGAGTTCTAGCTTATCATTGGTAGACGAACTTTTGACGATTGTCAAGCCAATCTCGAAGCTCCTCCTCCACCTCCACTTCTTCATCTTGGTCCTTAAGGTAAAGAACTTGATATCTCGACGAAGACGAAGAGGGAGACACATGTAAGTTTAAAATGCTTGACCATCAATTGTATGAAAAATGCTTCAATAAACCAATATGGTTATTTTTTTAGTCCTTAGGGATGTAAATAATGTGTTACTTTTCTTCACATGATCTCTAAGATATGAGGTGATGACTGTTTCATCCTAAAGTTGGAAACGAGCCTAATAGCGAAAGGCTATTACATCCAAAAATCAGTTCGTTCGGTAGATGACCCCATTGGGCCTTTTTGTTGTGCAACCTTACTGTAAGAGGTAAATTATTATGTATGTCTTTACAAGCTTAAAGAGATGAAAAATGGCTTCGCCTTTGTTTCCATCCATTGAATCTTGCAGCTATTTTGGTTTCTATGAAAATAAATACATATAGACTGTAGAATTTGTAGAACAAAGATGAATCAGCGGAAGCAAAAAAGAAGGGCTAAGAGCGAGCGAAAGATTGAGAGAATTAGAGAGAATAAGAATAAGTATTCTCTTATGTATTTCATTAGAGATTTCAAATGAAACAAAATAGATAAACAAAATTTTCCGAGACTCGATCACCGTTCTGATAGCATGTAGAATTTGTAAAACAAAGATGAATCAGCGGAAGAAAGAAAGAAAGAAAAAGAGTGAGCGAAAGATCGAGAGAATAAGAATAAGTATTCTCTTAAGTATTTCATTAGAACTAAAAGTACCTATTTATACAAGTAGAAAGGGTGAAAAACAAGAAATATACAATTTCACATGCAAGGCATAAGTTTAGATGTAACATGCATGGGTTGGAGCGGTCAATAAGGCATAGGAGACCACAGAGGTCATTAATAGGCTTGATCAGGTCGTAGGTCGCGGGACGTAGGACGCGGGACGTGGCTCGAGATATGATGCAGGGCGCGGGACGCGGCCGGGACGCAGAAAAGAACGAGACGCGACTCGGGACGTGGCTCGGGACACGAAGAAGAGCGGGACGCGACTCTTGACGCGATGGAGGATGCGGGACACGGTCGGGGATGCTGAAAAGAATGAGACGCAGCTCGGGACGCGGCTCAGGATGCGAAAAAGAGCGGGATGCTACCTTTCTTCTTAACATAGACATTTTCAAACATCTATGCATAACAAAATTAAAGGTTATCCATATTTTTTTATTGTCATGGTCTCGATCATTGAAACCTTTTCGTTTTGGTGATATGATTTAGCGATTTGTAAGGAAGAAAGTTTTTGGTTTGCACTTTGTATCCTCACTTATGTTTTTATGTTCTAAAAAATGACTATCCAGGTCTTTTTCCTGGTGTGAATGCAACAATTTCCTACTATTCATCGTAGACTTGAGATGCTTCAAGGTATGTAACCTAAGAGTTTTTTTTTGTGTATGAGAAAAGTACAATTTGTTGCTTCGGTATGTTTGGCATGCACCAAACTCTCAATGTCCCTATCTATATCACAAAGGTTTCAAGAATTGACATCTTCTACTTAGACATTTATGGAAAAATAGGTTTTTTTCCATCCTATGTTAAGGAATATTTATAATCATATCATAATGATTACGATTTCTCAATCGTGTGGGTAGACTATGATCATGTATCTGCAGCAGAAAGGATTTTCTGAAGTTTCCTTCCTCTTTGTAAGAGATGAAAGACCTCTATTCAATTGCTAAAGTGAAGATCAACGTAATGGATCTACTTTCCATCCATTTTTACTAATTCTATCAAGGGTTTAGGATCTCCACCAAGAGTTCCATGAGGTTAAACTTGCTTGGAAAGTTGAAGTATAATATAATGAAAAGTAACGATGTTCGTAAAGGTTAGATTGGGTCACCGAAATGGGTTTGGATATGAATATCAAATCGAAATCTGATGTAGTTAATCATGATGGCTGCTCATTGCGAAATGTCGGGTATGAATTGTCTTCATCAGTGTCAGTAATGATTTTTTTAAAGGTGGCTTCTCCCAACCGCTTCCTCTTCTCTAATCCACATCGCTATTCCTTCTTCTCGCTTCGTCTTCCTTTCAAGGTTTTTCTTTCTTTCAGGAATTTTACCCACATCTGAGATATGGGGAAGGGAAAGGCTACGACGAAGATTGACAAAAAGAATTCAATTATTCATTCGAATTCAATTGAAGAAATGGCTCGCAGGGTAAGAAGTATAACATCGGAGAATCTCCATTGTATCCTCTTTCTTTTGGCATTTTTCCTTTTTGTAGCTCTGACTTCTTCACGCTATGGCGAGTCGGCTAGAAAGACTCGGTTGTGCATAGATGATGGCCAGTGATGGATTGACCAGGGTTCCGACGAGGTATTTCTTCTTCCGTGAATTTGATATTCTGGTGACTCGAATTCGGTACGTTATCTTGTTCATCGAGTTTGGTTTCCTTATCTGGACTCAAAGAAGATACATCAATGGGTTTGTTAAGGAATCTAGGATTAGGAAAACCTAATGCCTGATGATGAGGTGTTGAGAAAAATGATCAAAAGATTCTACTTGATGGGAATATGAAAAATTATCGGAATTCTGATGTACGTTTCATCTCTATCCATTATATGAAAATTTTTTACTCTTTAACTTATTGTTCTAGGTTATCAATAAGTAACTTGGCTTTGATACCGTTGTTAAGGAAGCATAAAGACTATACTGGTATTTTGTATGTGATAGGATTGTTGCTTGATTCATGTGTCTCCATTCTTTCTTGAAGGCAAGATTGACTGTTTGAGTTTATTAGCCGATTTAGTTGTTATATGAATCTTCTGTTTCAAGGTTTTCATCACTGGTTTCCGTATGAATGATTGGATTTTGATTCTTTGATACCTTATGTTGGGTGTATGAGTGAATTAAATAAGTCTTTGCTCACTTGTGTGTCTTTACAATCATCTCAATTTCACATCTTTCTCTTCTTTTTGATCCAATACCTTAATGAGAAAAAATTGATCATTGTAATTTTGAAAAATCAAAACCTTTGAAATTTGTAGAATTTGCTTAGTGAGTATCGATTTATTAAACAATGAATGGGGATTTTGAAATTATATATGTAGGTTGTTTGTAGTACCTTATGTTTTAAATTAGTTAAACAAAAACAAATCATCATCCCGTGCATCGCGCGGGGCTTTTCCTAGTAAATAGAAATAATCTTAATATTACTAAAACAAAATTCAGAGAAAATCTAGAGAAAATTAATTTTTATTTTTTTAAAAATAATTTATTTTAAAATTATTAAATTTAAATATTATTTAACAAATACAACCTCATTTAAAAATTTTTAATATGTTATTTGTTGTATCGAAATATAAATAATTAATCACTTAATTTATTTTGAGATAATTATTTCTAAAATTTAATATAATTTTTTAATATAATAATAATAATAATAATAATAATAATAATAATAATAATAATAATAATAATAATAATTAATTTAAATAATAAAATCGTATTCCATTTTTTAGTTTTACTTTAATTTTATTTTATTATTATAAAATATTTAAGATTATAATTTTAAAATCATTTAATGTTATTTGAAAAATTATATACATAAAATTTAGATCATTTAAATTTCTATAGATATAAATCATTTGTATATACAATTCTTCTAATATATTTTTTAAAATATTTTATTTAAAATAAAATGAAATGAAAGTTTTAATATGATATTTATTGTATCTAAATATAAAATAATTAATCATATAACTTAATTTTGAATAATTATTTCTGAAATTTAATATAATTTTTGATTTCCCAATAATAATATAATTTAAATAATAAAATCTTATTCGAGGTTTTATTTTACTTTAATTTTTTTGTAATATTATAAAAAATTTAAGAGTATACTTTTAAAATCATTTAGTATTATTTGAAAATTTATTTACATAAAATTTTGATCTTTTACATTTTCACAGCTATAAATAATTTTTATATACAATTATTACAATATTTTACAAACTAATCATATTACTAAAATATTATTAATCTTTTATATAAAAAACTTAAAAATGAAAATTATTCAATTTACTTGTAATTATTTTTATTATTTATACTTTATTTTAATTTAATTTTTGTTATTATAAAAATTTAAAATTTAAAATCATTTTATTTTATGAGTATTAGATCTTTTTACTATTAAATACATAATTTTAAATAAATAATTTATCTTTTAATAAGTTTAACTTCCACCATAAAAAATAAATTCCCATTTAAATCGTGTTTATAAATAACTTTTTATTCTTAAAATTTTTTAATTAATTTAAAGTATTTAATTAAGAATATAAATTTAAAACCATTTAAACCTAATAATAAAATCCGTGGGTAATATCTAGTTAATATATATATTAAAACAAAGTGACACTAATATCAATTCAATTAATTAAAATTAGATAACCTTTTTGTTAATTTTACGTCAAAAATAGTTATATAATTATAATTCTAAATTTGTAAAATTAACATATGAATTATTTATTATATAATTAATTCGATTCAATATTTTTATAATAAAATATTTTTAACCGTTTTTTAGTAATAAATATAGCAAACATAAAAAAATAAATTAATTAATTTATATATATATATTTAAATTTTCAACCCAATGAATTGTTTACATGATTTATTTGATTATATGCTTGAATTCATCCATTTTCAAAAAATAACAGTTGAAGATATTGGATTAGTTCACTGATTTACATAATACAATATCTTTAATTGTTTCTTAATTTTTTAAAATTAATTTCTAACTATATATGTAATTGAAGATATATGTAATTGAATTAATATGCATTGAAGATATATGTAATTGAATTATAATAAATTAAAAACAACAAAAGAATGAGTAGATTAATAAAATAGATAACCTGATTTTAAATTAGACACTCTCTCACGCTAGTTATTTATGAAGATTTCTATGAAAAACTTTAATAAATTATATATTAGATAAAAAAGTTTTATTAATAGATGTAAACATTGAAGTTGTTTTTTGAAATCCCACTCTAAAATATAAGTGGAAAGTTATAATTTAACTAAAATAATAAAATTTATTTTTTTTTTATAAAAAGTGTAATGTACAACAAAACAAAAATTATTTATAATTATAAAAGTGAAAGTTGTTTCTCGAAAATAACAAAATGAATATATTTTAAAATTTTAATAATTAAATGTAATGTAAAATAAAAAGAAATAATTAATATATATATATATATATGAATTATTTATTACATAATAAATTTGATTCAATATGTTTACAATAAAATGTTTTCAAAGTTTTTTTGAATAATAAATATAGCATATGTAATGTATATATATATATATATTAATTTTCATCCAAATGAATTTTTTACATAAATTTTATTCTATAATATAACATAATAAAAATAAATAAATCATATTATAATTATTATAAAATCACAATAATATATATGAAATAATACATAATTTATACAATAATTTATACATATAATTATAATAAAATCACATTATCTAAATAAATAAGATTAAATTATTATTATATTTATAATAATTATTTTAAGATATAAATAATTAAAACTTTCTATAAACATGAAATTTAAAATTTCTTCAATATTTTTGTAAATTAATGTTATTTTTATTAATATTAGCTTTTATTAAATAAAATTAGATAACATTTTTAAAAACATTATGCAATGGATTTTATGTATTTTTAAGTTATAATATATAAACTAAATTTGAAATTAGTAATAATTCATTGAATATTTATGAAATATAATAATAATAAAATCATAATAATAATAAAAGAATAATAAAAATAATAAAATAATTTAAATTATCTAATCAAAGTATAAATTTGAAATTGTAAATAATTTTATTATCCTTACTAATACAAAAAAAAATTATATATAGTTTTTAACATTACTATCTTTATAAGTGGATCAAATTGTTTATAAGATTATTGTATTTTAAAATAAATTTCGTTTTCAATATTATAAAATTATTTAGGTAATTATATTTATAGTAACTATTTTAAGATATAAATAATTAAAACTTTCTATAAATATATAATTTATCTTCTATATCATTCTTTTATAATTTTTTTATAATTCAAATTTTATTATCATCAAATATATACATACTGAAGAAAAAACGAAACATTTTTTGAAATAATACTAAAAAAATGCTAAAAATGAAATGTTATGTTTTAAAAAATTAAATTAAATTAAATCCTATATATTAAAATTTCGAGCTTTTGTTCAATTCTGAATTGTAAATAATTTTATTATACTTACTAATACAAAAAAATTATATGTAATTTTTAACATTACTATCATTATAATATGATCAAATATTTTGTATGATTATTGTATTTTAAAATAAGTTTCGTTTTAAATATGATAAATTTATTTAAAAAGTGTCATTAAATTAATAATAATTAATTTAAGATATAATTAATTAAAACTTTCTATAAATATGTAATTTAAATTTTCTTCAATATTTTTCTAAAAATAATGTTATTTTTATTAATATTACCTTTTAATAAAAAAAATTATATAACATTTTAAAACAAATTATACAATGAATTTTATATATTTTTAAATTGTAATATATAAACTAATGTTTTAAATTAGTAATACTTCATTGAGTCTTTATAAAATATAATAATAATAAAATAATCTAAACGAAAATAATGTTATCTAATCAAAGTATAAATTTAAAATCGTAAATAATTTTTATATACTTACTAATAAAAAAATTATATATAGTTTTTAACTTTACTATCTTCATAATTCGATCAAAGAAATAATGTTATCTAATCAAAGTATAAATTTGAAATTGTAAATAATTTATTACATAATTTACTAATACAAAAAATTTATATATAATTTTTAACATTATTATCTTTATAATTTGATAAAATTTTTATATGATTATTTTATTTTAAAATAAATTCCTTTTAAATATGATAAATTTATTTTAAAAAATATTTTTTCTATTCAATCATTATTTTTAAAATTTCTGAAATCATAAATAAATTTAAAAATTAATTTTTATATATTAATAGTAATAATAAATTTGAAAATCCTTATAAATAATTTTTAAAATAGGTTGTTATCAATACTTGGATTATAAAAAAACAAAATTGAATTTATGTTAAATATTCGTAATATTTAATTGAAAAGATATATTGTTTGATTTTTAAAAAATATATTTGAAAAATTATATTTCTATTCACTTAAATCGGTTAATTGGTTATATAATGATAATATACAAATTTTTAAATTAATATTTTAATTATTTATTACATAATAAATTTTGATTCTATATTTTTATAATAAATATTTGAAAAGTGAAGACGAAGAATAACACGAGAATAAATATAGAATCAAATTTATTATGTAATAAATAATCTATATTTTACAATGAACGTAGTACTAATTTTAAAAATTCTTAAAATTGTAACTTGGATTTTACAATTTTTTGTGTGTAATCCAATATCTTTGATATGTAACACTTGAAGAACCATTGTTTGAATTATAAAATAAAAATAATCAGTTAAAAAATATTAATGAAAGAAATAAATAAAATTAATAATTATTAAATACTTACTTTGCAGAACTTACACACCAAGAATACCACAAATTTATTTTTTTGTCGTTTGAAGTAAATTTATGAGAGTATGAATATATGTATAAAAGAATAATGAATAGAACTTCTATAGTGTTTTACCGGGGAAATTAATTTTCTAAACTAAAAGTGAGAAGTTATTGGTATTCATGGAAGTTATACTAAATTAATAATTGAATTATAAATTTATTGTTGGTTTTAAACTTTATTAGTCAGTTTTAAATTTATATTTTTATTCATATAAATTTAAAAATTAAAAATTATTTATAAACACGATTGAAAAGTGGGAAGTTATTGTCTTTAGTGGAAGTTAAACTAATTAACAATTAAATTATTGATTTATTATTGCGATATGTTAAAAAGTAAAATGATCTAATACTAAGTTAAAGAATATTTAAAATAAAATCAAATAATTTTAAAATTATAATCTTAAACATTTTATAATAATAAAAATTAAATTAAATTAAAGCTTAATAATTATTGTTAAACATAATTACAAAAAAAAAATAAAATGATTTTTAGTTTATTTTTTTGTTTAATCAAATAATCAACAATTCTTGTTTAAATTTAACGATTTTAAAATAAAATATTTGAAAAATATATTTTTCAAAATTTTCACTCTTTGGTTTTTGCTTTAGTAACATTAAGATATGGAGTGAGTTTGAGTTCGTATATACTAGATTGCTCCACCCCGTCAAATATGAGGAAGGATATCATGTTATTAAATAGTTTTTTATTGGTTGAAATAGATTTTAATATGTGGTTTACAACGGGCGGAATATCAGATACACCTCCGTAGGGTTAAAGTATTTCAGAAATACCCTCGTGAAAATAATTATTAAATAGAAAAAAAACAAGAGAAAATACAAATTTGTCCTTAAGTTTCGAATGTGAAAAAGCACACGTTCTATAGTTTTTTCACATGAAAAACTGTCAAACCGTGTCAAAAGCAAGAAAGACGAAGTGATTTCGAACTTCAGAGTGATCGATTTGAAGTTGGCAAGAAGAAAATTGATAGAATCAACAGAAGTGAAGAAGAGAGCACGAGTAAATCTTCAATGGCGTCAATAAGTGTAAGCAGATCGATTTCTAGGGTTTTTCAGGTTGTCGAGTCGCAAAATGGTTTATTGATTTGAAATGGCTGTGAGTGTCAGTGAGTTTGTTGAGTCTCAGTGAGTCGGTTGAATCGCAAGGGTCGGTTGTCTCACTGAGTCGGTTTGGTTCACAATGGTCGCTAAAGCGCCGCAAGGGGTCCAAGGGTTGTTTGAGTCGGTTGTCTCAGTGAGTCGGTTTGGATCGTAATGGTTGCTTGAACGTCGCAGGGGATCGCAAGGATCGTTTGAGTCGCATGGGTCAATTGAGTCGCATGGATCGCTTAAGTCTCAGTGAGTCGGTTGAGTGTCGTAGAGGGTCCGATGGTCGTTTGAGTCGCATGGGCCGGTTGAGTCGCATGGGTCGCTTAAGTCGGTAGAAGTATAATGTATTCTTAATTAATTAGTCATTTTACAGGTGGTGCCAAAACCGAAGTTTGTGTATGAATTCAAGCACATGGACAGAATGCCAAAGATCACCACCAAATGTTATCCTCACGAGACAATAACGAAGCTGAGAGGAATCTTAGATGAATGCGAGTTGCATTACTTCGAGAATGAGTCACAATTTAGGTATTTATTCCATTTTCAATGTTATTCCACATTGACGAATGTTCAAATGTCTATCCTCCTAAATCACTCCGTGATTGTACTGGACAAGAAGAAGTTGTGGTTCGTCTTAAACGGTGTTCCCATCCGGTATTCTATAGTGGAGCACACACACTAATTTCCAGATTGAAATGCGGACCATATCCCAAAGGATGGGAGTCTAAAAAGGGTGATACATTCAAGCGGAAGAATTTCGGCCATGGAAATGTGACCCCCACATAAATCATCGAAAAGCTTGTGAAGGCGAAGAATTCCGACAACCGAACGAGGTTGTCAACTTTGATGTTGTTGGCACAAGTTATGGCTCACAAGCCTTCATCAGTCAACTCTATCAGCCATGATCTCATTGACATGGTTAATGACTTGGAATTTTGTGAAGGTTTTCCAGGGGGTGTTACACATTTGAGAAGATTGTGGATACTTGCCGCAAGCACGTTAGCGGGGAATCACCGAAACCAGAATGGTATTGTGGCGGTTTCATGATCCCACTAATGGTAAGTTGTATATATTATTCGAATAACTTGAATGTTTTTGTACTTTTTTCATTCTTATCATTTTGTTTTAATGTTTCAGTTACTTTCCTTCGAAACCATGCTTAGTTTGGGTGGAAAGGGATGATATGTTGATGTTATGGATGCAGATCCATCATGCCCAAGAATGTGCAAGAAGATTTTTAAATCCAGTATTAACCTGAAGTATGTAGATGTGATAAGACTGCTCGAAGATTCTAAGGTAATAATTACACAAGGGTCACAAGGGTAACAATCACACAAGAGGGTAATAATGATTATTTTTTGTTCTTCAGGATATTCGAAGTATTCTTCTTGCTGAAGACGAAACGGAAGCTTTACTTTTTGATCTGGACGATTATGGGGGATTCCACGATTCCGATGTTCAGATATGGATGGAACATCTTTGTAGAAATCCGAAGGGTATTTGTTGGGAGGACATCCGTAAGCAAGAACTGCTGATGCGAAAAGTAGTTCTTGGTGATTCAAAGAAGGGGAAAGGGAAATGGACTAAGAGGAAAAAGAGCGTGGGCGAAAAATAATAGAGATTGAAGATAACGAAGATGAAGGAAGGGTAGGTGTTGCTGAAGCTGATGAAGAAAGAGATGGTGATGCTGAAGGTGATGCTGAATCTGAAGCTGAAAGAGAAGGTGAGGATGAAGCTAAAGGAGAAGAAGCTGCAGTTCGTCTGACACTGAAGCAGAAATTAATAAAGGAAATAAAGAAGTTAGAGAATAGAATCATTAACGCCGTAAGAGATCTTCTAAGGGATGTAGGGTTTCATTTGCCTAATCCAAAAGCAAAGGCGACAAATCCCAAAGGTGCTGAAAAGACAAAATCAAAATCTGCTGAGAAAGATTTGAGCACCGCAAACCAATCTTTCGACATTGTTAGAGATGATGATTTTGAATTCATTCGACGCCCATATCTAGTGTCAAAAAAAGAGCCGGTTGAGTCAGAGGTTGAAAATGACTCGGAGATGGCTCAGAAGAGGATTTGGCAAACATTTCAAGATTAGTTGAAAATAGCACATTTGCCGCCACCATTCCTCTAACTAAATACATTTCTGGAGAGGTTAATGCAGTCGTTGCTCCTGATAAAGTTCCATCAAATAAGTAATATTTAGTGAAAAAGTTCATTTGAGTCAATTTCCATCGAGAGTCGGCATGGGTCGCATATGTCCCATGGATCAGTACAGTCGCATGGGTCGCATATATCCCATGGGTCGCAAGGGTCCCATCAAGTAGCGACGATGAGTCTAATGAATGAAGTAATTTTATGCAGATGCTCCAATGCGTACTGTCGATGAAGTCACCAACGAGAAGGTTCATGACGAGGACCTCGCTAAGGACGTTCCTGCGAAGTATACTCCAGCGGATCCTGTCCACGTCCCCGACAAAAAGGTTCCTACCGAGGAAACTACAGTGGGTCATGTACCACCAAGTAAGTACGGTCTTTTAAGTCACAAAGGTCGCATGTCCGCATAGGTCGCATGGGTCCCATATGTTCCATGGGTCGCAAGGGTCGCATCAAGTAACGAACGATGAGTCTAATGAATGAAGTTATTTTATGTAGATGCTCTAGTTGTTGCTGTCGATGAAGTCGCCGACGAGGAGGTTCTTGACGAGGACCCCGCTAAGGATGTTCCTGCGTATCCTATCCAAAAGTCCCCGACGAAAAGGTTC
>CM071860.1:37609290-37628329 GCA_036759665.1 Gynandropsis gynandra
GAAACTACAGCTGTCGAAGAGGTCGCCCCTAAGGAGGTTCCTTCCGAGGATACTACAGTGGATCCTGTCGAAGAGGTCCCTTCTAAGGATAAGGAGGTTCCTTTCGAAGTACCACCAAGTAAGTACGATCTTTTGAGTCACAAAATTTGCATTGGTCGTATGGGTTTAATGGGTCACAAAAGGTCACATAGGTCGTAGGTCGCATAGGTCTACATAGGTCGCATTGGTAAAATGGTCACAAAAGTTCGCATGTCCGCATTGGTCGTAGGGTCACATTGGTCGTCATATGTTCAATGAAGTAAATTCTATGCAGGTGCTGGACCTTTATCGAAGGAGTCTGCGCCATATGTTGAATCTATGTCGGTACCTAAACAAGTTTTAAGACCACGAAAGGCATGTGTTGAACCTCCACCAGCGAAAAGAGCAAGAACAGTGTGATGGAGAGGGCGAGGGAAAGATGTTGGTGGATCTCAAGAACCCAAAAAAAAGGTGGTTCAAGAACCCGAAAAAAAAGGTGGTTCAAGAACCTTCGTTCTGGTTGAAGCCTAATGGATGAGAAAAGGGCTCGATAACCCGAGAACCTTTGTTCATTGACGCAACCGGTGAAAGGTTGACTGCTCTATATATGTTCCTGACGACACCTGGACATGAGAGTTGGTGGAAATCTGATCTAGATATTCCTCGGGGGCCAGAGTTTTGGTAGATTATATTAAATCCCAACTTATGGCTTGAAGATGATGTAAGTTTTTTTAAACCCGAAATCATAGAGGTCATTTTGTGACATATGTATTCATGTGTGTTAAATTTTTTTGCAGCAATTAGATGAGGCGTTTTTGGTGTAATATTATCGCATGAAGACATTCCCGCGATATTTAAGAAACTTTTAAGTTTGTTTTAGTTGCCACTTTGTAATTCAACAAGTTCAGATCGATAGGATATAGACACGTATTGAGCATTTGTGGTTCAAGGTTCATTAAAATTTATTCTTACATTTGTTTGGTTGATGGACGGGACCATTATCAATATTTGTTTAATGACAACATTATATGAGCGATTGTAAGATTATCTCATAGTTATTATTGTCACATGTATGGTCCAAGTACCAATAATAAAAAATTTGATAACTCATGTGAATCTTACATATATAATTATTGAATAATATTTTTTGAATTCGACACAAGTTTATTGGATTTCGGCATTAAAATAAGTAGGAAAGACTCTGTGTAGACTTTTGACAATGTTGTTAAATTTCATGTTTTGCAGAATTAATGGTACAATTGAAAACAGCATAATTAACTAGTTAAATCTTGGTTATGATTCAAAGTATATGTATCTACAAAAGAGACTTAGAATTTTTGTTTGGGAAGAGAGGATGACTTTTCTCATGTAGGAAAGAACGAACGCAAAATTCTCTCATCATTTAAACAATCCATTGGTAGTCATGATTTGGTTTTTTACGCGTAGAATTAAAAGACTATCTTCGCCTTTTGATCTTTTAATTTCATTTCCCAATATAATTTCACAAAGAAAACAAAATGAGAAAACCCGCCTTTAGGTCGTTAAATTCTTCAATTTTTGCTTGCTTAAGCCGTCCTACAATAGTTTAAGGGGAATTATATGATGACTAATATTTACTTATTATTTAAGTCAACTCTGCGATACCTATAGAGAATATGATTGTCTTGATCAATACGTCCATTGGGGATTAGAAAATGTCAGAAACTATGGAGGACTTGACATTTCAGAAATCTTGAGGACTTGACCTGGCCTGAGTCCTTTGCAGCTGAGAAGGTTTCTTCTGACGGTACATTCTCTGTTTAATTTAGCAATGGTTCGAGGATGGCATCCGATCTGGATGGTTTCATTTCTTAATTTAATTTGTCTGTCAAGTCAACAAGAGACTAGGTTTATCTACAATGGCTTCAGCCACTCAGACCTTCATCTTGGTGGGATTGCCACGATTCTCTCCAATGGACTGTTGCAACTCACCAACGCGTCAGAGCAGAAAATGGGTCACGCTTTCTTCAAGCAGCCAGTTGAGTTCAATTCATCTGAATCACTCTCGTTTTACACTAACTTCGTGTGTGCTTTCGTCCCTATACCTGGAGTTATTGGTGGCAATGGAATCGCCTTTGTTGTCTCTCCTTCCGTTGATCTCTCAAATGCAGATGCAACACAGTACTTAGGCATTCTGAACATCTCAACAATTGGATCTCCTTCATCTCATTTGTTTGCTGTCGAGCTTGACACTGCTAAAAGTCCAGAATTCGATGACATAGACGATAATCATGTTGGAGTCGATGTGAACAGCTTGGTGTCTATCGAATCTGCTCCAGCTTCTTACTTCTCAAACACGGAGAGAAAGAATATGAGCATAAGGCTGTTGAGCGGGAAACCTATACAGGTATGGGTGGATTATGAAGGAAATGTACTTAATGTTTCACTAGCCCCTCTTGGAATTCAGAAGCCGGACCAACCTCTTTTGTCAAGATCCATCAATCTTTCGGAAATTTTTCTGGATGAAATGTTTGTTGGATTCTCTGCAGCAACAGGGTCTTTGGTCAATGACCACTATATAGTCGGGTGGAGTTTCAGCAGAAGCAGGGCATTATTGCAGAGCCTGGACATCTCCAAACTACCCCGAGTTCCTCTTCCTAGAGCTGAAAGTAAGAAACCATCTCTGCTACTTATTCTTCTGCTCATATTAGTGGCAATCACAGTGTTAGCAGTTGTGGGAGGAGCTTATCTCTACAGGACAAAAAAGTACGCAGAATTAAGAGAGTCATGGGAGAAGGAGTATGGTCCACACAGGTTTTCCTACAAATCCCTATACCAAGCGACAAAAGGTTTCAACAGGGAACAATTTATTGGGAAAGGAGGTTTTGGAGAAGTCTACAAAGGAATTCTGTTCCCTGACATACAAATAGCTGTGAAAAGAGTGTCCCACAATGCACAACAAGGTATGAAGCAGTTTGTGGCTGAAATTGTGAGCATGGGAAGTCTCGAGCATAGGAACCTAGTTCCACTTCTTGGGTATTGTAGAAGAAAAGGTGAGTTTCTTCTGGTTTCCGAGTACATGGCCAATGGAAGTCTTGACCAATATTTGTTTGATGAGCACAAACCAGCTCTTTCTTGGTCGCAAAGACTTGTGATTCTCAAGGGTGTAGCCTCTGCTCTCAATTACGTGCATACAGGAGCCAACCAAGTTGTTCTGCACCGAGATATCAAAGCTTCTAACGTCATGTTAGATGCTGAGTTCAATGGAAGGCTAGGAGATTTTGGTATGGCCAGGTTTTATAACCATGGAGCCAACCCAACCATGACAGGTGCTGTGGGAACAGTAGGGTACATGGCACCTGAGCTAGTTACAACGGGGGCTTCAACTAGGACCGATGTTTATGCCTTTGGTGCTTTTGTACTTGAAGTAACCTGTGGGAGGAGACCTGTGGAACCCTTCATGCCAACTGAAAAACGATATTTGATAAAGTGGGTTTGCGAATGCTGGAAAAGGAATGCTTTATTGAATGCTAGAGACCCGAGATTGGGAAGAGAATTCTCATCTGAAGAGGTCGAGATGGTTCTGAAACTCGGGTTGCTTTGCACAAACTTTGTGCCAGAACAAAGGCCTACCATGGATCAAGTGGTGCAGTACCTAAATGGAAGCTTGTTACTTCCACAGTTTTCTTCAGATTCCCCAGGAATTGGGGTCTTTACTCCGGTGGTGGTGAACCCAGACCCTGGTTCTGTCCCTTTTTTGCATGTTCCTAGGAACCCGTCAGTATCCTCTAATCTTGATTACTCAGAAAAGGACTCTATTTTTGTTACTCACTCGATCCTGTACGGGGATGGAAGATGAAATGCAATGGCTTTTCGCATTTATTAGTTCTTTCTTGGATCTCTGGTCTGAACAATATTTTGTTCAGGTTGCACTTAGTTTGCCTTTTTGTACAGTGAATATAATATTGAAAGTGCACACCTCCTAGAGGAAGTATTTACGAATATACAATGATTTTTTCATTAATATCTCGGGCACCACATTAACCAATGCGTTATGAGAAAACCGAAGGTTATGAGGGTGTATATGGGCTTACTGAAGATTGAATAAAAATTTATGTTGTTATGAATATGATTTATATTAACAGAAACGTTCATCTTGTTCTCATTGTTATCTTCTACAGTTTCAGCAATAGGTAAGGGTCATGTTGCTGTAAAGAAAGGAAGACCCTTTCACTGTGCTTAGCACTGACCCTAGACCGTAAACCCGAAGAAGAACTCGAGAGAACCGAAGAAGAACTCGAAAGAAAACTTGAACTCTAAGTAGGAGAGAAGAAGAACACTTAGAAGAAGACTTATACTTAGAAGACTCTTTATTTCTTAATTTTTGCTTGGTTGATACAAATGAGGGGGAGGGGTATATTTATAACCCCATGGTTACAACTATTCACCAAAATATCCAAAATAAAATATTATAATTCTAGTGAAATCTAACACAATATCATGATTTTTTATTCTAAGTATCTAGATTGTTCTACATAAAAATCTAGATATTTATAGTTAAAAGTTTCTAGAAATTGGATCACAAAATTAAATTTGAATTTGATCCAAAATATAATTTACTGGATCATAACCCAAAAATTAATTGTTGACCCAATATTCAATTTAATCCAAAACTTAATTTTAACTTAAAAAACAAGTTTAATTCAACACTCCCCCTTAAACTTGTTTTTTAGAAACCATACCGAGCTTTGACCGAAGAGTTTCAAATTGACCTTTGGGAAGTGACTTGGTGAAGATGTCGGCAATGTTTTCTTCACTTTGAACCTCCAGCGCCTCGATCGTCCCATCAAGCACCTTCTCCCGGATAAAATAATGCTCGATCTCAATGTGCTTGGTCCTTGCATGAAACACCGGGTTATTTGCAAGTTTGATAGCACTTTGATCATCTCCAAATAGAGGAACCGATTGGTTGATCATCTTGTTCAGATCTTCGAGGAGTCTTCGAAGCCATACGCATTCTTGAACAGCAAGTGCAGATGCCTTGTATTCCGCTTCGGTTGTCGATAATGACACTGAACCCTGCTTCTTGCTGCACCAAGAAATGCTTGTGTCGCCACAGAGAAAAACATAACCTGAAGTAGATCTTCTGTCATCCAAATCTCCACCAAAGTCAGCATCCGTAAAATCAAAGAGGGTAAAGCTCGAACTACTCTTGTAAAATAGACCCATATCAAGAGTAGTATTAATATACTTCAAAATCTTCTTTGCAGCCTCCAAGTGAGGCTTCCTCGGTTCTTGCATGAACCGACTAACGAGACCGACTGAGAATGCAATATCAGGCCTTGTAATAGTCAAGTATAGCAGACTCCCGACAAGAGCACGATAAGGCCTAGGATCAGGCAACAACGAGCCTTCATCACGTTTGAGCTTTATATTGACATCAAGAGGAGTTGAACGAGTTTTTCCTTCCTTGACTCCGAATCTTTCAACGATTCTTTTGGCATAACTTTGTTGTCCAATAAAGATTCCATTCTTCATCTTCTCGACTTCTAACCCAAGAAAGGTGTTCAACTCTCCAAGTCTCTTCATCTCAAATCTTACTGACATATCCTCTTGAAGGCGAGTAATCACCGTGTCATCATTGTCTGTGATTATCATATCATCCACGTATAGGAGAACAATAACATGGATACCCTTATGCTTTTTCACAAATAAACTTGGATCAGAATCCGAAGCCACATATCTGCAAAATAGCAAGTACTGAGCGATTTTTCCATACCATACTCGAGGTGCTTGCTTAAGCCCATAAAGAGCTTTCTTGAGCTTGCAAACATATTCAGGATGTTTTTGTGATATGAAACCCGGCGGTTGCTCCATGTAGATGATCTTATCCAATTCTCCATATAAGAATGCATTCTTGACATCAAGTTGCCATAATTTCCAATTAAAGCTTGCAGCTAAGGATAAGATCGCACGTGCCGTAGTCATTTTTGCCACCGGACTAAACGTCTCTTCATAATCTTCTCCATATTTTTGAGAAAATCCTCGAGCCACCAGCCTTGCCTTGTACCTCTCAATGCTTCCATCAGCTTTTCTTTGATCTTATAGATCCATTTGCAAGACACAGGCTGACCATCATCTGGCTTCGGAACTAAATCCCAAGTTTCATTCTTCTTGAGTGCATCCATCTCCTCCTTCATTGCATTCTCCCACTCAATTTTGCCTTTTGCTTCATCATATGAAGATGGCTCATCCTCATCAAGTGGAGCTGCAAAGAAACATGAGTAAGTAGTAACAAAGTCATCATCTCTGTACCTGGCCGGCTTCACAATGGTCCTTCTAGTTCGCTGGCTAGCTAGAGATCCTTGACTTTGCTGTTCTTCAGCTTGGTTTTGGCTCCCCCTCTCTTCATGCACCTCATGTGAAGAGCTATCGTCACCATGTTGTGATGGTGAACTAATTGTCTTGGCACTTAAGTCTTGTTGCTCGAGAATAACTCGACCTCGGCCGTAGTAGGAAGAGATTTCATCAAAGACAACATCTCGTGAGACAATGCACCTGTGTGTATTTGGATCCATGCACCTCCATCCTTTTCTTTGTTCATCATAGCCAACAAATATGCATTTCCTGGCTTTAGCCTCAAGCTTACTTCTTTGGGGCTCAGGCACGTGAACATAGCAGATAGATCCAAATATCCTTAGGTGTTTCACCGTTGGCTTCTTCCCGTGTATCATCTCATATGGTGACTTCATATTATTCGGGCTAAGTGGCATCCGGTTGATAACATATGATGCACACTTCATGCCTTCTGCCCATAACTCCTTTGGCAGATTTTTATCATGCAGCCAACTCCTACATGTCTCGGTGAGATGTCGAATTTTCTGTTCTGCCACTCCATTCTGTTGAGGAGTGTGTGCACAGGTCATCTCTCTTTTTATGCCTTGTTGTCTGTAGAATGAGTGAAACTCCTCCGATACATATTCACCTTCGTTATCCGTCCTTAGAGACTTTATCTTATGCCCCAACTCTCCTTCCACGGTAACCTTGAACTCTTGAAATTTGGAGAAAACTTCTGACTTCTCCTTTACAAAATACACCCAAGTGTACCGTGAGAAGTCATCAATGAATATCAGCATATATCGATAGCCAGAGTATGAGGCTGTTCTTGTTGGACCCATCAAGTCACTATGAATCTTCTCTAGAGGAGCACTGCACCGTGAAGTGGAGGAGTCAAATGGTAGCCTATGTGACTTACCATATTGACAACCTTCACAAACTTTTCCTTCATCAAAGCTCTTCAACTTGGGGAGACCAAATACCAAATCTTTTTGCACCATAACCTTGAGCTTGGTCATGTTTATATGACCAAGACGTGCATGCCAAATTGATGCACTATCATTACAACTCATTTTATCCACATATGAGCTTGAAGTCGATAAAACGTATAGGTTCTTAACTCTTGCACCGGTATGAACTATATCAGCTTCTAAGGTTTTTATATTCCTTAGAAATTTCACATCTCTTGGGCCAAACAAAACATAGTTACCTGAATCAACTGCATTCACCACGGAGAGAAGATTTTTCTATACTCCAGGAATATGGTAAACATTCTTCAGTGTGATTGGTCCTCCTTCTGTTCCATTTATGACGACGGTACCTTCCTTCTCTACGTGGTGAACCGAGTTGTCGGCCGTGATGATAGCTTTATTTCCCTCATGGTGGCGGGTGCTGGAAAATAGCTTCTCATCTCCAGTGATGTGGTGACTACAACCCGAATCTACAATCCACTCAGAGAATGAAGCATGTGATGTAGACGTACCTTTTACAGTGGTCTCCGCCGTGAAGCATTTTGCCCACTCTTCTTCTTCAGTAATGTCTTTTGATTCTGCCATATTTGTTTGCTTAAGTTTGACTCGACAATCTCGCTTTATATGCCCAAGTTTTCCACACCAGTAGCACTTCACGCGAGTTTTGTTCTGCCTTGGAGAACCTCCATGGTCTTCATATTTCTTGGCATCGGTCTTCTCCTTGGCTCCCCCTTGGAAACTACATTGTTTTCGTGCCACAAAGGCACTTCCGGAGTCACCACTTACTTTAACACCAACCATTTGCATAGCCAAGGATTCTTGTGAAGATAAAAGATTTTCAAGCTCTTCGATTGAAGGTTGTTGAGCCCATCCTTGAATGGATGTTAAGAATGGTGTATATTCAGGTCGTAGACCTCGAACAATACACCGCCTCATACGTGCTTCTGAAATTTTCTCATCAGGATTCAAACGATTAATTTCAGAGCACAGACTTTTTACCTTCACAAAAAACTGCGAGATGGAGATTCAAACAATTAATTTCAGAGCACAGATTTTTTACCTTCACAAAGAACTGCGAGATGGATGACTCCCCTTGTTTGGCGTTCGCCAGCTCCGTCTCCAAGAATTGTAATCGAGCCTCATTCTTCTTGTTGAACAACTGGTCCAATGTTCTCCATATCTCACTAGCGGTGTTGCACTCTGAGATATGCTCGAACATTTGTGATGATATTAATTTTTTCAGAGCAAACTTCGCCCTAGCGTCATTCCGCCTCCATTCTTTTCTTTCTTCGGCACTTGCAGAACCTCCGTTGGAGCAGCGGTATTGTTACCTCCAACAATCTCCCATAAGTCCTCACTTTCTAAGTAGGACTCCATGCAAGATTTCCAACTCCGGTAATTGGACTGAGTTAGGATTTCTACACCCAATCCAACAACACGACCGGAAGACTCCATACTTAGAGTGACCCGAGCTCTTAACCTACGATCTCGACGAGTATCAGATCAAAGAGGGTCTGATACCATGTAAAGAAAGACCTTTCACACAGCGCTTAGCACTGACTATAGACCGTAAACCCGAAGAAGAACTCGAGAGAACCGAAAAAGAATTCGAAAGAAAACTTGAACTCTAAGTAGGAAAGAAGAAGAACACTTAGAAGAGGACTTATACTTAGAAGACTCTTTATTTCTTAATTTTTGCTTGGTTGATACAAATGAGGGGGAGGGGTATTTATAACCCCATGGTTACAACTATTCACCAAAATATCCAAAATAAAATATTACAATTCTAGTGAAATCTAACAAAATATCATGATTTTTTATTCTAAGTATCTAGATTTTCTACATAAAAATCTAGATATTTATAGTTAAAAGTTTCTAGAAACTGGATCACAAAATTAAATTTGGGTTTGGTCCAAAATATAATTTATTGGATCAAAACCCAAAAATTAATTTTGACCCAATATTCAATTTAATCCAAAACTTAATTTTAACTTAAAAAACAAGTTTAATTCAACAGTTACAGGGAATGAACCTCCCAAAACCTCATTGAGTTTCTCGTTCTTTTCGAGCTGAACATAAGAAAACACATTAGTTGTTTTATTTTTCTGCTCATTTTACTGGAGTTGTATTTCCTGCAGAACTAAATGAGGAAGTTGTTGTAGGATGCTAACATGGTAGCAGAAACATATTATAACAATTCGGATATAGATGTAGTCATATTTCAAGAAGGGATCATGTAGGGTTTCACCAAAATACGAAGAACGATTCTTAGAGTTACCTGTTTTGGTATGATGCGAATCTGATCACGAACGGGGAATCTTTTCTTTCTCTGTTCTCCTACTCTGTTTTTTTTGTTGGGGGGCTAGGTTTTTTATTTAAAGTGTACTAAACTTTTAGATATTTATAAAATAACTCCATGACTATTTAATATTACATTTTGGCACTATTCTTTCAATCTCTCACTTGCCTTAATGTAATATCTCAAATAGTCTAAGTACATGTATCTCCATACACATACATGTTCGTACATCATATGTACAACCCTCAGAGATAAAATCAAGTACGATAATATTCGTCAATGCTTGCAAATGAATATAATCGCATTTTGTACTAGTTGTCTTACAATCATAAGCAAAGACCAAAACACTCGTGACTGTGTGACCTCATAGGTTCATCACTAAACTGGTAGCTAATTAGTTTTCACAAATTAATTAATCGAGGTTGGCGTCTAGCAACACTCCTCAACGACAAGATAGCGTGAAGTAACATCCTCACTCATATGAGTAACAACTTTACTCACATGGAACCATGGTGAATATGATGTTAATATTTCCTTCAGTCTTTACAACTCCGGATAAATCCTAGGCATGGTTTTATTGTCAAGTCTTAAGGATTATCAACTATGTTTCATGCCAATCATAACCGACTGGTGAATGAACCCAAAAACTATTTTCTTAATTCATTCATGTAACCCCGACCGAGGATTTGTTACAGTCGTTACGATAGTTGACAACATAGAGCTCGAACTCATACAAAGAGTTGACGGATCTCATATTGATCAATCACTAACTACATAAGCATCTAATTACTCCCAATATCTATCCAGCTAGTATAGAAAAATACTAGGTGTCTAGAATAAAAAAAATAATAGATGGAATACCAGTTTATGCTAATACCATGTCTAAGGAAAGATCTAACATTCCGATCCTCTAGAGAAATCTTATTGACACATTATTGTTAATTTAACCATTAAGAATTCTCCATTTAGGCTAGTTCACTGATCACGTCTCAGTGTGCATCATCCACATATGTGATTTAGTAAAAGAGATCTACTAATTTTTATCACCATAGAAACCATCACGTACATGTTGTTCTTTCTAGATCACTAAAGTCTGGCTAGTGATCTGACGAACAAGAACAGTTTAGACTAAGTCTTACCAAAACTTGACTCTCTTTATTATGACTTGTATCATAACATCAAGTTTCTAGACTTAATCATGGACTCTACCATATATATACTTATGACAATCATCAAATGACAAAAAAAAAATAATGCCATATAAAATAAAATGATGTCTAAATTTAATACATAACTCACAACTAGTCTCTATAACAATGTCTAACATATGTTACAACTAGTTCCAGCTCACCATGTCCCTCAATCTGATCCTTATCTTATTCTTATCAAACTCCTTTGACTCAAGCGCCTTTGTTAATGGATCTGTTGTGCTTTTCTTTTCATCTACTTTCTGGATTTGAACGTCCCCTCACTCAATGATTTCTCGAATAAGATGGTACTTCTGCAGAACATGATTCGATTTCTGATGAGTCCTTGGTTCCTTCGCATGGACTATAGCCCCAATGTTATCACACAATAAAGGAACATGTTCCTTTATCGAAGGTACCACACCAAGTTCATCTATGAACTTTCTCATCCAAATCGCTTCATTAGCCGCCTCACATGCAGCTATGTATTCTGCTTTAGTGATCGAATCGGCTATTGTAACCTACTTGGAACTTTTCCAACTTACTTCTCCTCTATTCAAGCGAAACACATAGCCTGAAATGCATCGACTGTCATCATTGTCTGTTGAGAAACTCGCATCAGCAAACCCTTCTAACTCTAAGCTAGAACTTCCATATATGAGGATCTGGTCCTTAGTCATTCTCAAGTACTTATGGATGGTCTTTACCAACTTCCAATGTCTCTCACCAAGATTTGTCTGATATCTACTCGCCACACTTAACGGGTAGGCTATGTCAGGCCAAATACATGTCATAGAATACATGATGGCTCCCACTATGCTGGCATATGGGATCTCAATCATGTTTCTCTCTCTTCTCGGGTCTTAGGACAACCCTCCCTAGAGAGAGTAATTCTAGTTCCTACTGGAATATAGCTTTTCTTGAAATTTTTCAAATTGTATTCTCATACGATACTTTCAATGTTATGGGACTGAGACAGTCCAAACATCCTCTTTAATCTATCCTTATAGATTTTTATTCCAAGAATATAGATCCTTCTCGTAGATCCTTCATGGAGAACTGATCAGACACCCATGATGCCGTCTTTTGCAAGGTTGTTATATCATTCCCTATACATATAGCACAAGGAAGACAACGATGCTCCCATTAACCTTCTTATACACACAAGGTTCTTCTTCGCATCTAAAAAAGTTGAACTCTTCAACTGCTTTATTAAAGCAAATGTTTTAGCTCTGAGAAGCTTTCTTAAGTCTATATATGGACCGTTGAAGATTGCACACCATGTCACTTTGAGATGGCAACGTGAAACCCTCAAGTTGAGTCTTATAGACTTTTTCCTGGAGCTCTCCGTTAAGAAAAGTTGTTTTCACGTCCATTTGCCATATCTCATAGTCATAGTAGGCAACTATTGCAAGTAGACTCGGAACGGATTTAAGCATTGCCACAGGGGAGAACGTTTCTTCATATTCAATCCCATCACATTGACTACAACCCTTGGACACTAGACGAACTTTGTAGGTCTCTACTTGTCCATCTTTTCCAATCTTCTTCTTGTAAATCCATTTCAATTAATTGATTTAGAAGTCTTAGAAGAATCCACCAAAGTCCATTCTTCGTTGATCTTCATAGATTCCATCTCGAATTCCATGGGTTTCCACCATTTCTCAAAATATGGACCTCGTATAGCTTCTTGGAAAGTCAACAGATCGTCATCTCTATGACCAATCATGACCTCTTGCACCATCAGATTTAATCTTTCAGACGCACATCGAGAACGAGTAGACCTTCTAAAAAAGGCTTGTGCAACAGGTCCTACCTGCACTAGAATTTCCTTTTTAACTTGTTCTTGAACATGTTCTTGAACTAGTTCCTGAACTGGTTCTTGAACTTGATCTTGAACAGGTGATCTCATTTCAACATTTGAAGATGGAGCTATTTGGTTCAATAGTAGATCACCCAGTCAAGGCTGCTCACTTGACATCTGTTGTTCTTGACCTTGCACTGGTTCATTGGGTACTTGTATTTCAACAAGAACTATTTTTCCACCATGAATTTCTTCTTCAAGAAATTCCCTTTCCCGAAAGGTTGCAGTTCTGGCCACAAACACTTTATGCTCAGAATGGTGATAGAAATAATATCTCATAGTTTCCTTGGAATAATTGATGAATATATACTTATAAAACCTAACATCTAGTTTGTCTGATTGCAGTATCTTTATGAACGAAGGACAACTCCAAATCTTTAAGTGTTTCAAGTTGGGTTTATGTCCTTTCCATATCTCATATGGTGTCTTAGAGACGACTTTAGTGGAAACTTTGTTCAGAAGATATGTCACCACTTCTAAAACGTAACCACATAAAGTTATTGGAAGATCCGTTAATCCTATCATAGATCGCACATTATATAATAAAGTCTGATTTCTCCTTTCGGATACATCATTATGTTGGGGTGTCCCAAGAGAAATCAATTATGAAAAAATCCAATTTTTTCTTAGATAATCGAGAAAATCATGACTTAGATATTCTCCATCCGGGTCAGGCCTCAATACCTTGATACTGTTTTCGATATGTTTCTCCACTTCACTACGAAATCTCTTGAACATTTCAAAATATTCGGATTTATATTTCATAAGATACACAAACCCATATATCGATATATTGTCAGTGAAAGTGATGAAATACGAATATTCACCCATAGCTTGAACTTTCATAGGTCCACATACATCAGTATGTTCGAGTCCTAGAAGTTCCATAGCTCTCTTTGATTCCAGTAAACTAATATTTGGTTATTTTACCCGTCAGACAAGACTCAAAAGTTGTATATAATTCATAATCATAATGGCCCAGAAGGCCATCTTTATGCAAGCTGTTGATTATCTTCTCACCGATATGACCAAGTCTACAATAACAAAGGAAAGACTGGTTTAAAGGATCATCTAACTTTCTCTTATAACCAGAAACATGCATGTTAATAGATTGAACATTCACATGAGATAAGACATATATACTTGTTTAAGATAACCATTCGCACATAAATAATCGACATGATAAATAGAGCATATGTTATTATTGAAAACTGTCATAAAACCACGTCTATCTAACATGGAAATGAAAATGATGTTCGAAACAAATTTCAGAACATAAAAACCGTCTTCTAACAATAAGGTCTTGCCCATAGACATACAAAAGAGAAATATATCCTACTATAGCAGCAACACTTGCACCATTTCCATCTTTTAGACTGAATTCTCTTCTCTTGAACCTTCTACTAATCCTCAACCCTACAACGTATTGCAAATGTTAAAGCTGCTATCGGTATCCGATACTTATTTGTATGGTGCAGCTGCATTCTCCAAACTTGAATTAAGGACTGGTTACCACCAAATTAGGATCAAGGAAGAGGATATATCAAAGACGGTTTTCAGGAAGGAGGTCACTATGAGTTTTTGGTGATGCCTTTTGGATTTTCCGATGCACCAACCACTGTCTAGTGTGTTATGAATGAGACTTTTAGAAACGTTTTGAGGGCATTTGTATTTGATTTCTTTGATGATATCTTGGTTACAGTCAGTATATGAAGGAGCACATTTGGCACTTGAGATAAGTGTTTAATACCTTGAGACAAAAAGGATTCTTTGCTAACAATAAGAAATGTGTTTTTGGTCAAGGGAAGATTCCTTATCTGGGACATGTGATCAACCAGAAAGGTGTATTTACTAATCCCAGAAAAATGGAGGCTATGATAAGGTGACATTTACCCAAAACTTTAACTAAATTTACGGGATTATTGGGTTTGACAAGTTACTAAAGGAAATTTGTAAAAACTTATGGCAAGATTGCAAGGTCGTTGATAGATTTGCTGAAGAAAGAAGGGCTTAAGTGGACTGAGCAATCAACTGAGGCATTTGAAGCCTTGAAGAGTGTTGTGACAACTGTACCTATTCTAGCATTACCAAAATTTGAGCAGACTTTTGTTATTGAAGTTGATGCCTCTAGAAATGGAATTGGAGCAATTCTTTATCAGAACAAAAGGCCTTTGGCATATATCAGTCAAGATTTTTCTACAAAGGGGAAGGCTAAATCTGTGTAAGAAAAGGAACTATTGGCTTTAGTCATGGAAAATGAGAAATGGAGGTATTAAATAACTGGAGAAGGTTTGTGATCAAAACTGAACAAGAAAGCTTTAATACTTGTTGGAGCAGAGATTTGTGGCAACTGATCAGCAACATGGGATACAAAAAACTGTTTGGATTAGATTTTGAGATTTAGTATACTCCAGGAAAGAACCAAAAAATGAGTTGATGGTTCAAGAAACTTCTTCTTGGTTGGTGGACATGACTGAATTGAAGAACCAGTTGAAGGAGAATAAGGAATGTGTTGAGATCATACAGAAAATAAGGGATGGGAAAATGGAAGACTCGGGTTATGATCTGTCAGGGGAATTGTTGTACAAGAAGGAAATGTTAATTCAGCCCAAGAACTCAACATTCATCTGTATCCTCTTGAAAACCTTTCATGCTCGTCCAGTTGGAGGACACTCTAGATTACCTTGAACTTATAAAAGGACGGCCCATATGTATTTTGGAAGGGTAAGGTGCAGGATTTCAAGACTACATCAGAATGTGATGAAGTTTGTCAGAGGAACAAATACTCCACTTTACACCTAGCTGGTCTCCTTCAACCTTTGCTCATTCCTAAGAGAGTATGGTCTGAAATCAGTTTGAATTTCATTGAAGAGTTGCTAAGATCACGTGGATATGATTGTATACTGGTTGTCGTAGACAACTTAAGCAAATATGGTCATTTTGTTTCACTGGAACATCCTTTTACAACAACCCAAATGGCCGATGTGTTCACCAAAAAGCATGTAAGACTGCATGGTTTTCCAGAAAAGATCATCTCTGACCGTGATAGGATATTCTTAAGTGATTTCTGAAAATCACTCATTGAGGCCCATGGAACCATTTTGAATTTTAACTCAACATACCATTCCCAAAGTGATGGACATATTGAGTTCTTAAAAAGATGTCTTGAGACCTTTCTCAAGGTTTTGTGGGAGATAAAACCCAAGACGTGGGTCATGTGGCTTGTCTGGGTTGTGTTACAGTTAAAACTGACAAAGTTGTTAATTTTTGGACTATAAAAACCAAGGAAATTTGTTCGCGGAGGATTATTAAATAAAAAGTGAATTGTCATTGGATTTTAATGTTCTCGATTTCACCATTTCTTTTCTAAAATTCTTGAATTGCTCTTTGCTTCATATTTGATCCTATCAAGTAACCATAAGCAAGTGGCAATTTCCATGGAGACCCTTCTCAATCTAAATACAATTTCAATCGAGGAGGTTACTGGTTGCTTGCAGCCTGTCGAGCAGAGGCACAAGTCGGTATTGGCTCCATAAAAGGACAACAATGGACTGTTTTCTTCTCACTAAATCAGAATGATCTGTGCGTCTGAAAATTTACGAAGATCGCAACATAATCGCTTTATAGGAAAACGACTTGGCAGGGTGATACGCACAATCGAGAAAGGCGAGATAAGACCACACGTGAAAGTCCAAATAACATTTGTTAACTATGAAGAGGTGGGTACCGAAGAAGGTTGATCAAAGCCCAAGAAGATGCAAGACTGCTTCACGATGAGCGATTGGACTTGCTTACCTACTACATGGGCATTGAGGTACGCCAAAACACTACTGTTGTTTCCTTGTCAATCTTCTTTTGCGCAGAAAATATTGGAGAAAAGTTGTATGGAAAGGTGCAACTTTGTGTGACGTATCAATGAAAGGGCGACTCAAGCTAATCAAGGCTAGAAACTTTGGCTCAGATCGAAGGTACTGAAAGTCCTATGCCTAATATGTAATATTGGATAGTTGAGGGTTTAGTTGCAATTATTAAGAAGTCTTAATGATTATTCAAAGAACGAAAACGAGTTTTCGTTAATACTATTCGAAACCTAGAAACCCTAGCTGTCAGAAAAGAAAAACCCGAAGAACGAAAAACAGTTTTCGTTCTTCCAATTTCCACATCAAAGCAATCCCGATCTCGGCGTGGATACGCATAGAGGGCTTCTACCATCAAGCCTCACATCCGATGACTGCACGTTCAACACTACAGGTACCCTGAAATTGTTTCTGTATTTGTTCGTCGTTGATAATCGAAAAACTTCTCGTAAACAAGACTAGATCTATAATCGGGTTGATAAAACACGTTTCCGCAATTGAAATCAACCCTACAGTGGTATCAGAGAAAGTTAAATAAAATAACCTAAACTACTCGCAAGTGCACGACACGTGTGTAGTATTTTAGGTGTCGATCCCACAGATATGGATGAAGAATGAAATACTGAAAGTAAATAAATGAGTTGACTCTTAACGATAGGACAAACGTTCTAGGAATCCAGTTTCACCACAAGACTACCGAAACCGACTATCAATCTATCTTTCATGCAATCCCAGTTTAAGTGATCTAAGATAGACGATCCTAATATGATATCTATCCTCTCTCAAGGCATAGACACGTGATCTAGACAAGTTGCCCCCTACTTTCGTGGCTGACACCTTGAACTAAACCCATAAGCTCTATGATTCGCCCGTTTTACCCTCAACCGTTGCTACCCTACTTTCTTGGCCTAACCTCGGTTGTTCTAAACCTGATCTTCTAGGACTAGAATTCTCCTTTTGGTCCTTCTCCTAATCCCTAACACATGCATCTACGTGGCCTTTGTAAACACAAGTCAATTAAGCGCTCAGATAGAGAATAGATAAACGAAAACGAGAAGATGCATTCAAAGATAAATAGAAAGTGGTTCCTGGATAGCCAAGGGCTAATCCCTTCTCCTAGAACAAACAAACTACTCGCTCATGCGTCTGTAAACAAACATAAACAAAGTAGAAAGTCTAAGGAACATGAAAACCAAGCGAAACCGAAGTGTCGGGTTTATCTCCAATGCTCTTAGCTTGCCTCCTTGCAAGAGTCTTCTCCAATCACGAACTGAATGAAAGGTCCAATGTTCGCTTCCTTCTAATGACGTCTTCTGGCCTCTTTATGCCTCCTAAGTCGGTCCAATTGTTGCCTTAATTGCCCCCACAAGTTCCCTTATGTTTTAAGTTAATTTTACTTAACTTTGCTGTTCTCTCGGGTCGCGACCCGCTTGGGCACACAATGTGCCCGCTCGGGTGCAGCTAGGGCAGAACGCGCAGGTTGTGTGCTGCAAGGGGTGCCCGATCGGGCATGGTGTGTACCCGCTCGGGTACAAGGCATTTGGTCGGGTATTTGCTTGCCCGAGTTGTGTATGAATTGTGCACAAAATTGGCCGTAGGTTTTGCCCGATCGTGCATGAGTTGTGCCCGACCGGGTGGAGGCTTTCCATGCTAAATCTCGTCCCGTTTGTCCAGTGATGATCCTCGAAGTTGCTCCTTAGCTCCGTGCATGTCCTTTAGCTCCAAAATGATCCAAATACGTGTAAAAACTTGTAAGAACATGAAAACACGAAAACAAGTAAAACGGAAACGGAATCATATATAAAACATCACATATATATCAAAAACGTTTCCTAAATCGTGCAAGAAATACGTATGAAAACGAGATGATCAAAATCCCCCAGACTTGAATGTTTGCTTGTCCCTAAGCAAACGTAAACGTGGAATACATAGGGTATAAAAAAAACACGAGAATTTCCCCTTCTCCTAGAAATACCGCTAAAGCGAACCTAACCGATCAACTAGCATGTCGAGAGCAGATTCGGCCTAATCGAGTTTTCAGTCTTAATCCTAGGTCCACCACGGTTACCCATGAGAAAGTAAATCAAAGGAAACTAGACACGCTACCGTAACTCCTTCCACCAAACAAGACTTCAGACAATGCTAAACCTAGATCAACCGAGGGTACTTGTCTCTTTCTTTCCGAGCTTCTTTCTTTCTTTCTTTTTCTCTTCTTTTTTTTATTTTCTTTTTATGACTTCTTTTTCTTTTGTTTCATTTTTTATTTTTTTTTCTTCTTCTCTTTTTTTTTTCTTTGCATACACACTAGGCTTCTAGGACGTCGGATTTGAAGGGATCCAGTCTCTACTTAGACACAGACTACCGATGACGGTATACTCATGCATCTCGTGTAGGAGTGCAGCGGAGTAGGCGGCTTTTTGTGCCATGCCCTTAGAACGTAGAAAGATGATCGCCAACCCACCACTTAGACCCGAGCCACCGAAGGAGTAACAAGGTCGATGCACTCATATCGATTTTGGATCATGCTT
>CM071860.1:37638344-37658934 GCA_036759665.1 Gynandropsis gynandra
GATGTATGTGGACCTATGAGGGTTCAAGCCAGGGGTGGATATTCGTACTTCATCACATTCACTGATGATATGTCGAGATATGGATTTGTGTTCTTGATGAAACACAAATCCGAATCTTTTGAAATGTTCAAGAGATTCCGTAGTGAAGTGGAGAAACAATTCGGAAAGAGTATCAAGGTGTTGAGATCTGACCGGGGCGGTGAATATGGGATTTTGTCTCAGTGGGATTATCTAAGGCAAAATGGGATTTTGCCTCAGTGGAGTTCTCCTGGAACGCCACAGCATAATGGTGTATCCGAACGGAGAAATCGAACCTTATTAGATATGGTGAGATCCATGATGGGGTTCACTGATCTTCCAATAAACTTATGAGGCTATGCTTTAGAAACAGGTGCCTATCTGCTAAACAAAGTTCCCACCAAAGCAGTCTCCCAGACACCATATGAGATATGGAAAGGATGTAAGCCAAACCTGAGACACATCAAGGTTTGAGGATGTCCGGCCTTCGTTAAGAGACTTCAGCCAGACAAGCTTGATGCTAGGTCTGACAAATGTAGGTTCATAGGTTATCCCAAGGAAACTATGAGATATTATTTCTACCACCCGTCTGAACACAAAGTGTTTGTGGCCAGAACGGCAACCTTTCTTGAAAGGGAATTCCTTGATGAAGGAATTCATGGTGGGGAAGTAGTTCTTGACGAGACGCAAGAACCCGATGAACCAACGCAAGCTCATAGACATCAGATGTCAAATGAGCAATCTTGGCTGGGAGATATGTTGTTAGGCTCCGACGCGTCATCTTCAGTGTTAGGCTCCGGCGCTTCATCTTCAAATGTTGAAGTGACATTGCCCGTTCAGGAACAAGTTCAGGAACCTGTTCAGGAGCCTGTTCAGGAACAAGCCCAACAAGATATCCCAGCGCAGGTTGAACCTGCAACACAGGCTTCCTTGAGAAGGTCAACACGTTCTCGACGTGCACCTGACAGACTTAATCTGATGGTGCTAGAGGATGTGGTCGGTCATAGAGATGACAACCCTTTGACTTTCCAAGAGGTTATACAAGGCCCTGATTATGAGAAATGGTGGAAAGCCATGGAATCCGAGATGGAATCTATGTAGATCAACAAAGTATGGACTTTGGTTGATTCTTCACAGGCTTCCAGACCGATAGGTTGTAAATGGGTTTACAAGAGGAAGATTGGAGCGGACGGGCAGGTAGAGACCTATAAAGCTCGTCTAGTTGCCAAGGGGTATAGTCAACGAGAAGGGATTGACTATAAAGAAACATTCTCCCCTGTGGCAATGCTCAAATCTATTCGGATTCTGCTTGCGATAGCGGCATTCCATGACTATGAGATTTGGCAGATGGACGTGAAAACAGCTTTCCTTAACGGAGAGCTCCAGGAAGAAGTCTTCATGACTCAACCGGAGGGTTTCATGTCGCCACCTCAAAGTCATATGGTATACAAGCTTCAAAGGTCCATTTATGGACTCAAGCAAGCTTCTCGAACCTAGAATATTCGCTTTAACAAGGCCTGGAACATCGCTTTAACAAGGCAGTTGAAAAGATCAACTTTGTTAGATGCGAAGAAGAGCCTTGTGTGTACAAGAAGCTTAGTGGGAGCGCGGTTGTCTTCCTTGTGCTTTATGTGGATGACATATTGCTTATAGGAAATGACATTCCGGCGTTGCAAGATACGAATTTCTGGTTATCCGAACAGTTCTCCATGAAAGATCTGGGAGAAGCAACCTATATTCTCGGAATAAAGATCTATAGAGATAGATCAAGGAGTTTACTTGGACTATCGCAATCCCAGTACATTGATACCATCATGAAGAGGTATAATATGGAAAATTCCAAGAGAGGCTATCTACCGATAGGCACTGGAATTTCTCTCTCCAAAGAGGATTGTCCTCAAACTCAAGATGAGAGAGAACACATGAGTAGGATCCCATACGCTAGCGCAGTGGGAGCCATCATGTATTCCATGACATGTACGAGGCCTGATGTAGCATTCGTGCTAAGTGTAGCGAGTCGGTATCAGGCAGATCCCGGTGAGGAACATTGGAAATTGGTGAAAACCATTCTCAAGTACTTGAGAAGGACTAGAGACCAATTCCTCGTTTATGGAGATACTAACTTGGAGTTAGAAGGGTTCACAGATGCCATCTTTATGTCCGATAAGGATGATAGCAGATCGAAATCGGGGTATGTTTTTTTTGTCTCAATGGGGGTGCAGTGTGTTGGAAAAGTTCCAAACAAGCTACTGTAGCTGATTCGGTTACTGAAGCAGAATATATAGCGGCTTGCGAAGCTGCTAAGGAAGCGGTTTGGATGAGAAAGTTCATAACTGAACTTGCCTTCGATAAAAGAACCAGTTCCTTTATTATGTGATAATACCGGGGCAATAGCCCAGGCGAAGGAACCAAGATCTCATAAAAGATCAAAGCATGTTCTGCGGAAATACCATCTGATAAGGGAAATCATTGAGCGTGGGGACGTTCAAATCCAGAAGGTAGAAGGAAAAGAGAATGCAGCAGATCCGCTCACAAAGGCGCTTGGTTCAAATGAGTTTGACAAGCACAAGTTGAAGATTGGATTGAAAGACATGGCATGCTGGAATTAGTTCTAGGAATAGTACAACTGTTGTAACTATTTAAGAGCTATTTTATGTCTTGTATTTTGAACACTTATAAATAAATAAAATGGCAATATTTTATCATTTTGATGATATTTGTAAATATATATGTGTATATATATTCATAGCTAGTATGATAGAGTCCATGATTAAGTTTAGAAACTTGTCATCATGATAGAGATCATGATAAAGAGAGTCAAGTTTTGGTAAAACTTAATCTAAATCGTTCTTGATCATAGGATCACTATTTGGACGTTAGTAATCCGGATAGATCAACATGGATGTGATGGTTTCTATTTGATAGAAATTAGTAGATCTCTTTTACTAAATCACATGCATGGATGATGCGCATAGAGATGTGATCATTGAACTGACCCTAAGGGAGAATTCCTAATGGTTACATTACCTTTGAACTGTCAATAGGAATTTCTCTGGAAGGATTGGAATATTATAATTTCCTTAGACCTGAGATCAATATGGTGACTGACAAGTTATTTACCATTCTTTGATTCTGGACACCTTATGTCTTGGGATGTAAGTTGAAAGGATATTGGGAATGATTAGATGCTTGTGCAGTTAGTGATTGATCAAGATGGAATCCGTCAACTCTAGGTAAAGAGTTTGAGCTCTATGTTGTCAGCAACATAATGACTGAAAAGACTTTGGCCAGGGCATTTGAATGAGAGAAGAAAAGAGTTTCTTGCTATCATTCATTAGTCAGTTATGTTAGGCATGAAACATAGTTGATAATCTATTAGGACTTGACAGTTAGACCATGTCCTAGGATTATCCGGAGCTGTAAAAACGGAGGGAAATAATAATATTATCCTTCTACCATAGTTCTACAGAGTAAGGATGTTACTTCACACTATCTGGCCGTTGAGGAGTGTTGCTAGACGCCAACCTCGATTAGTTAATTAGTATGACTAATTGACTACCAGTTTAGTGATGAACCTACGAGGTCACACGCATACGAGTGTCTCGGTATCTGCTTATGATTGGTAAACAATCAGTGTGGGATACAGTTATATTCATCCGCTAGCACCGAAGAATATAATTGTACTTGATTTTCTTTTGATATAATTGTATTTGATTTTTCTTTTGGACTAGTACATAAGATGTACGGGCAAGTATGTGTATGGAGATACATGTACTTCGACTATTTGAAATATTACGAAAAGGCAAGTGGGAGATTGAAAGTCCTATGCCTAATATGTAATATTGGATAGTTGAGGGTTTAGTTGCAATTATTAAGAAGTCTTAATGATTATTTAAAGAACGAAAATGAGTTTTCGTTAATACTATTCTAAACCTAGAAACCCTAGTCGTCAGAAAAGAAAAATCCGAAAAACGAAAAACAGTTTTCGTTCTTTCAATTTCCACATCAAAGCAATCCCGATCTCGGCGTGGATACGCGTAGAGGGCTTGTACCATCAAGCCTCACATCCGACGACTGCACGTTCAACGCTACAGGTACCCTGAAATTGTTTCTATATTTGTTCGTCGTTGATAATCGAAAAAATTCTCGTAAACATGACTAGATCTATAATCGTGTTGATAAAACACGTTTCCGCAATTGAAATCAACCCTACAGGTACAGAGTATAGGAGCATTGTTGGGGGTTAAGCTACCTTGTCCACTCTAGACCAGATCTTTAGTTCATCGCCACCTATGTTAATCGCTTCAAGGCTGAAACTCGTGAAGACCACTTGGCCGAAGTGAAACACATCCTCCATACGTCATTGGCACATGAAGCTATGGTGTGTTATACTCAAAAGAAAAGACTTCAGACCCTTATTTGTTAGGGAACGGGGGCAGCGACTTTGCTGGTGGCATTGACGACACCAAAAGCACAACAAGTGTGTTGTTCTTTCTTGATCGGAGCCTTGTTACCTCGCAATCACATAAGCAAAAAGTGGTGGTGCTCTCAACATGTGAAGCTGAGAACATTGAGGCAACAACCGCGACATGTCAAGGAATCTGATTAGCAGGATTGCTCGAAGATATCCATGGAGTTGCATTGAAGACACATCTTCTCAAGATGGTTAACAAGTCTTCCGTTGCACTAGCCAAGAATCAAGTTCATTATGATTGAAGTAAGCACATTGATACATGTTATCATTTTATTCGAGATTGTGTGAATGAGTTTACAAACTCAACAAAACAACTGGAAGACATCCGAACTAAACCTTTAGGACGCATCAGATTCCAGGAACTGAGGGAGGGAATAGGCGTCAGCAACATTCGGACAAGAGGAACAGGACTTGGGGAGAATTGTTGTAATAAGTATTGTTGGTTTTTCTCTTTTCTTTGTTGAACAAATCCAGAGTAAGACCAAGTCTTGCCGGAGACGTGCATAATGGAAGAGGCCATGATCGTCTGCTTTTTTATTATAAATAGATGAATAAAGCATCAATAAAAGTTAAGACATTTGAGCAACACACATTTGTCTTCTTCGTGTAATTCTTACTAAAAATTAAAGATTCGTGTAATTCTTACTAAAAATTAAAGAACTGGATTTACAGTTCCATATCTGACAGATACTTCATGATTTATTTTGGGCACTGTGTGGGTGACCTATCTAGGATGAATTAACCCATGAGGATGAAGCAATCCAATGACTGTTTCGTCGAATGAAGGTTAGTTTAATGTGGTAAAGAATTGAAAATCGTAACGAATGAACTAGTCATCCATTATGTTTATTATTTTATTTATTCTAGAGCCACGACTTAGTCTGTGGTTGTATCTGGACTTTCCTTTTGATTCAACCTGATTGCATGACAAATTCCATTCCAAAAGCTTGGTGCATCTCATTTCAAAGACTTGATCCTTCAACCCCCGGACGAAAGTCTTACTTTTTCTCTTGAGTTAGAACCCTCTCTTCTGGCAAGATGACAGAAACTCTGGTCTGACAGAGACTTGCATGAATATGTGTTCAATAGTTTGTTTCTTTGTTTGTGATTATTCTGGATCGCGAAATCTTTATTTATTCATTTGAGTGGGCATTTAGATAATCAGAGTAGACTGCATAATATTTTTTGCTGGACGGCTAGATTGTTATGGTATTCTTTAATAATATTCTGCCACTCCATGGGAGAAAAAATGTTAGACAATACGGTGGACTTGAAAAACAGGAAACATAGTTTGGATTCATGTCCTAAAGTTATGACTTTTCTTTGTTTTGAGCAGAGAGAAGAAATCCACTGAAAATCCGGATTGTGTTCCATTGACAATGGTTCGTGGATTGCACCTGATCTGGATGATCTCCTATGTGAATCTCATTTGTTTTTCAAGTCAACAGGAGATCAGATTTAGCTACCAGGATTTTGGCATAGCAGATCTTTATCTCGATGGGTCTGCTAGAATCCTCCGCAATGGGTTATTGCAGATGACAAGTGAATCGGAGCAACAAATGGGTCATGCTTTCTTCAAGCAGCCACTTGTATTCAGTTCATCTGAATCAGTCTCGTTCTCAACACATTTTGTATGTGCAATGGTGTCTAATCCCATAAATAGAGGTGGCCATGGGATTGCCTTTGTTGTATCTGCTACCATGAATCTCACGCATGCAACACCAGCTCAGTACTTGGGCCTTCCAGTGAATGGATCTCTATCTTTTTTGGTTGTTGAGCTGGATACTGTTTTCAGTCGAGACCTTTACGACCACGACGATAATCATGTGGGAATTGATGTGAACAGTCTTCGGTCCATTGCATATACTTCGGCTTCCTACTTTTCCAACAAGGAAGGGGAGAACAAAAACATAACGCTCAAGAGTGGGAAACCTGTCCAGGTATGGGTGGATTATGAAGAAAATGTTCTAAACGTTTCTCTGGCCCCTCTTAAAGTTCAGAGGCCAAGTCAGCCGCTTTTATCAATATCCATTAATATTTCGGAAATTTTTCCACATGGAAGACTGTTTATCGGGTTTTCTGGATCAACGGGGACATTAGTCAGTAACCAGTATATACTCGGGTGGAGTTTTAGTACAAACAGGGAATTGTTGCAGGACCTGGACACGTCCAAACTTCCTCCAGTTCCTCATCCTAGAACCAATGATAAGAATCCATCGCCGCTGCTTATTGTGCTACTTATTATGTTGGCAATGATAGGGTTGGCAGTTCTTGGAGGAGCTTTTTTCTACAGGAGAAACAAGTATGCAGAAGTAAAAGAGGCATGGGAAAAGGAGTATGGTCCAAATCGATTCTCCTACAAATCTCTGTATAAAGCGACAAAAGGGTTTAACAAGAATGGAATTCTCGGGAAAGGAGGCTTTGGAGAAGTCTTCAAAGGAACTCTCCCTCTCAGGGGACAAGTAGCTGTTAAAAGAGTTTCCCACGATGCAGAGCAGGGCATGAAACAGTTTGTGGCTGAAATCGTTAGTATGGGAAGTTTGCAGCATCGTCGCTTGGTTCCGCTTCTTGGGTATTGTCGGAGAAAAGGTGAGTTGCTTCTGGTCTACGAGTACATGCCAAATGGAAGTCTTGACCAATATTTGTTTAACAACCAAATGCCGACTCTAACTTGGTCTCGAAGGCTTATGATTCTCAAGGATATTGCCTCGGCTCTCAATTACCTACACACAGGTGCAAACCAAGTTGTTCTACATCGAGATATCAAAGCTTCTAACGTTATGTTAGACATAGAGTTCAATGGAAGGCTGGGAGATTTTGGTATGGCCAGGTTGCATGACCATGGAGGCAGCCCTACTGCAACAGCTGCTGTGGGAACCATAGGGTATATGGCACCAGAGGTAATAACAATGGGATGTACCTCTAGAACCGATGTGTATGCCTTTGGTGCATTCATGCTTGAAGTAACGTGTGGAAGGATTTGATCAAGTGGGTTTGTGAATGCTGGAAAAGGGCTTGTTTACTCGACGCCAGAGATCCGAGATTAGAAGGAGAATTCTCATCTGCGGAAGTCGAGATGGTTCTGAAACTCGGGTTGCTCTGCACAAATATTGTCCCAGAATTCAGGCCTACCATGGGACATGTGGTGCAATATCTAAGCTGGGATCTGCCATTACCAGATTTCTCACCGTATGCTCCAGGAGTTGGAGCTTTTACTCCGATTATTTTTGAAGCATCATCCTCTGCTTCCTCCAATTCGAGGAAGTTGTCAATTCCCTCAATCTCTTCTTCCTCACCCAGCAACACTATGTTTGTTACTCACTCAATAATCTACGGAGACGGAAGATGAAATCTTAGAACTATCTTCATATGATGTGATAACTCAAAACTTGTTTGTGGTTTGGACAATGTCCTAAATTTGAGAACATGCCAATCTCTTGAGATACTGCAACAGCTTGTCTCTCTATATAAACTAAGGCAAGTGACATTAGACTTGTCACTTGTGTTTGCGTTTGTGGTAGTCCTTTGATTTTTGCAGATAATACAAATCTATCCATTTGACTCGATCTTCGGTCAATCACCAACATTTACTTTTGCAGATAATACGCCTTGCAACTATACTCTACATAAAGAGTAGAAAACAGAACAGAATTCAGAATTCCTAAAGCTCAGCATATAAGAACTCCACGATGGATTCCTAAAGACTTAGTCTGTTGACCAATTATTTAGCAAATTTCTAACTAAAAACTAAGGCAATTTTCCAAAAATATCCTCCTTGCCTTAGTTGCTGCATATTCCCAGTTTGCCACGTAACTCTGCAAATCTGCCCTTTGGTTCGTTAGAATATCAGCAACTTGATCCTCAGTTTTGCAGTAAAACCAATTTAATCTCGTCATTCTTCTGATCATCTCGCAAATGATACAACTTGATCTTGAAATACTTGGTTTTACTATGAAATACATGATCTTTTGAGATTGCAATTACAGCTTGATTATCTACATATATCTTTGTTGGCTCAGTTTGCACCATGTAGAAATTAACAAGAATTTTCCTTACCCAAGCAGCTTGATTCACTATGCCATTTGCTGCTGCATATTCTGCTTCTGCGGTACTTTGAGCTATGATATCTTGCTTCTTTGAACACTGTGAAAAAAATCCTGATCCAAAACCGAAGAAAAAAACCTGATGTACTTATCATATCATCAATTGACCCTGCCAAGTCACTATCAGAAAAATCAACAAACTCAAAGTTCTCACCACAAGTATACTTGATGCAGTAATCTGTTGTCACTTTCCATCCATCAGTAACCAAATCTCTCTCTCGTATGTACCTAATCTCTCATTCTTTTATGCTTCCTGCCTCTATTTTCCACGCATTGCTTGTATATATATTCAACTTGCCTCCAACTTATCAATACTCTATGTACCCTAAACAAAAAGGTATTCTGCCAGTACCGGTGTGTCTCGATTTCAATTTTTTTCTCGACATTACTTTAATTGTATCGATTGGATGGGGAGGGTGAAATTGGAGATGAAGAGGATAGAGAACAAAACTAATCGACAAGTCACATTCTCTGAACGTCCAAATGGCCTCATAAAAAAGGCTTTTGAATTATCCATCCTTTGTGACATTGATATTGCCCTTATAATGTTCTCACCCTGCGATCGTCTCAGCCTCTTCTCCGACAAAACAAGGCATCCAATATCATAATCATATTGCCTTCTCTTCGTCCCATGCATGCCTTTTGTTTCCATACATTTTAACCACACACATAGACCAACATACATACATACATACATACGACTATATACAAATCATAGCCTTCTCTAAACCATTTTGGTTTTTTGGGCTTAGGACCGAGGATGTATTCATAAGATATATAAATCTTCCTGACTAAGAAAGAGAGAAGTACAACGACGCATTTGAAAACTGGATGAAGAATCTTCCTATTTCAAGAAAGATTTGGATCCAAACAATACTTATTGTTAAGGGATCATCGTAAAAGAACAAAACAATTCAAATAATTTAAGAAGAAAGGAAAGTTTGTAGAACAATGAAAGGAGAAAACACAAACATTAATTTCTTAGATCAAATTATCTTTTTCCAAGAATAAAGCCAGTAACATAAATTATAAAATTCAAATGTAAGTCCATTGATAATAGTCGACACAAAAACCACTATTAAATGAGTCCAAAGTGTCCATGCTTAACATATATTATCCAAACAAAAACCAAATAAAACCAAACCAAATCAATACAAACTAAGATCAAATTTGCCTATCTCTAACATATTCGACACACTAAAAATATGCCGTAAATTTACTTTATAAATTTACTATCTTAAAAAACATATCAAAATTAAATACCGTCCACCTAAAATTCTTAAACAATGTTTAAAATAATGCTTAAATCACAAAGCTTATATGTTTAACTGTATAACAACTATAACTACAAGCACGACTCCTATTGCATGCATTTCTACATCACAACCAAACAATTTGTTTGGATCATTCCTACTATTTTTCTTATAAATCATTTTACATGTAACATATTATTTATAATAAAATATTTATTAGTATATTACTTAAATTATTAGGTTTGCCAAACCCACATGCTCACAAAGAGGAAAATATAATTGAATACCCACATTGCGGTGCATTAGTATGGCATAGCGGAGGTCTTGGCTAGGGCCAAAGTAGAGGCAAGCTACTATTTAACTTATGTTGCATGAAAGAATTCGTCAAATTGGCGGCAATTCCCACTACACCTACGTATCTTCAAGATATCTACAGCAGTTCCAAAGCCTTCCGCACAAATTCGGGCTTACAATTCAATACTAGCATTTACATGAAATGGTGCTTAAATTGATCACTCTATTACATCCTCTGTTGGACCATTTACCTTCCGAATTCATGGTTAGAACCATCATAAGGTTGGATCTTTGTTACCTATTGAAGGAAAACCCCTTAAATTTTGCATAGCTCTACATGTATGACACTACAAATGAAGTTAAAAAAACGAATGAAAGATGATAAACCAAAATGCTAGCCCGTGCAATCTAGATAAGCAGATTCTTGGAAAACTCATACTAATTATTGACAATATTAACCATCTTGCAAAGATTTACCTACAAGGGATGAGTTACGTACAAGGGATGAAGTCGTTGGTCTAATTGCGGGAGATCTTTCACCAATAATTGGGGAAACAGATATTGTCTTACTATTTAACCTTCTGATCAACTTTACAGGATAATTGCTCTTCATCCTTTCTTCATGAGTTTACACATTACCTCTATTGCTTCTAACACTACCACAAAACATGCATTTTCCAACGAAAAAATCCGTTGGAAAACGCCTAAAATCCGTTGGAAAAGGCTATTCCCAACAGACGACAATGGATTCTTGCCCGTAGGGAAACGCTCGTTGGAAATCCAGATCCGTTGCAATTCGCAACGGAGTTGCAACGCATAATATCCGTTGCAAAATTGTAACGGAAGGACCAATGGAAACCACCGTTGAATTTTGTAACGGACGCCCGTTGAAGATTTTGTAACGGACGCCCGTTGAAGATTTTGTAACGGACGCCCGTTGAAGCTTTTGTAACGGACGCCCGTTGAAATATTACAACAGACGCCCGTTGAAAAATGGTAACGGACGTCTGTTGCCATCCAGGCTGGAAAAATGAGCAGGAATTTAACATTTCCAACGGGCATCCGTTGGAAACTTGCGGGAAAGAGCAACGGACATCCGTTGCAAATTGGCGAGAAAGGGCAACAGACGTCTGTTACCACTTGACGGGGAAATTGCGTCCAACGGTTGCCCGATAGAAATTGCAACGGGCATCCGTTGGAAAGATGGTTAAAAAATGAAAAAAATTAAACAAAATACAAAAATTTTAAAAATAATAATATTTTTTATAATAAAAAATTTTTAATTAAATATTAAAATTGTTTAAAAAACATTAAAACTAGTTTTTACCTCTAAATAAATTTTATCCTTTAGTAAAGGACTCAGCTCGTCGGGAGTCGAACCGCAAGCTTGTGATTGCTGTGTAATCTTCTCCGTCACAGCTCTCACGGTTCTCTCCACTCGAGGATCGACGAGTTTGGGTTTGTCGACCTCTTCCCCGACGACCGGCTTATTCTTGGCGTGGGTTTCCAATACAAGCTCAAGAAGAGTCGGTTCTCTTCCTATCTGTTGCATCTGTAATATAAAATAAGCTTATAACTACATAAATATTTAAATAAACAAAAAATTTAAATAAACAAAATTTTACCAATTCGTTTTTCTCTTTGGGAATGATTTTGATCCTGAAGTATGGCGATGCGGACCATCTCCGAGAACCTTCTCGCTGTACCGACAGTTTTTGGCCTTGTCGCTCTTGCCCTGAATTCTGCGAACTCCCAATGCTGAATCATTTGATTGAAGACCGCGTCCGTTGCCCATGTCGGTTTTCGATTGTTGGCGTATTAGTTGTATTTCGCGTTGTTCATCATCAGGCGCATCCGAGCCTGCATGTCGTGCATCCATGCTGTGTAGATGCGCAATGTATTCTTTCGCCGCCATCTGTATGAGCGCTGCAAAAATAATTTATAAATCATTAGTTTTATAAAATATATGTATATATATATATAACTAATAAGTTGAAATTTAATGTAATTAAAAACTTACGATAAAAGTGCGCACCATCGCTGGCGCACGACTTCTGGCGTAACTTGCCAGGAATAATATAACTGGTCTTGTAAGGACCCTTGGATAATGTTGTTATTTGTGTGTTTGAGTATATCATCCACGTCAAACCTGCAAATCAGCATTAAAAAGTTAGATAATATTTATAATTTATAATAATACAAATGAAAATAATAACTTTTTTTACCATAACGTCCCAGCAGGACGTTCGGGATCGATAATCGGAAGGGTTGGACGCCCATCAAATCATCGATCAAGGAACCGATATCTACCATATCGTCCTCTTCATCAAATATCAGCGGTGCCGATATTGGTGAAGGAGGACGATATGATGGTTTTAGAGGCGGGGGAGGAACTCCCGCTGAACCAGCCAACATCCCCCCCCCACGATCCTATAAATCCTCTAGCTCTCATTTTGTTTCTACGGTTTGTGAAAGTGTTTGTGTGTGAAATGTAAAGTTTGAGAGAATTTTGAGATTGTGATTTGTGTTGGAAATGAAACTATTCAACGGGTATATATAAACAGAACTTTCCAACGGGCATCTGTTGGAATTCCTAATGGACGCCCGTTGGAAAATACGTCATCTCAACGGACGCAGTAATTGACGTGACGTTCTGCATTTCCAACGGGCATCTGTTGGGAATTCCAACGGATACCCGTTGGAAATGCGTGTTCCCGAGGCAACAGACGGCTAAATGGTGGCTCGTATCCCTTTGCAACGACCATCCGTTACAGTTTCCAACGGATGTCCATTGGAAATTTTGCAGACTAGGGTAGGCATCATTACACTTTCCAACGGGCATCCGTTGGATATTGTAATGGATGACCGTTGCAATGTTTTAACGTGCATCTGTTAGAAATTGCCAACGGACGCCCGTTAGAATAGTTTCGACCGTTAAGGTTCCAACGGATGCCCGTTGGAACATTTGTAACGGGTGTCCGCTAGAAATTTCCAACGGATACCCTTTAGAAATGTGGAAAATTTAGAAATTTTTTCTAAGTGTCGGGGGCGATTTCGTGTTTCAACGGGCATCCGTTAATATTTTAAACGGATGCCCGTTGGTATGAGATAATTCTAATTTGTAATACATCAAACATCGTTTATATAAACTGTTCGATTGTATTAACATTTTGATTGTTTGATTACACATCATATACATTACTACACATCATGGACGTTACATGTCATTTACATTACACATCATCTACATTTATTACACATAATACACATTATTGTATTTACATTTCTTTTTCAGTAGATTCATCGATGTGCGAGTCTTCCTTCGATTGTTCATTGAATTCATCATCGTTTTCATCTTCAGCATCTTCCGGTTTAACGTCTTCATAATCGCATATGAGTTATACGTCTATGTCAGTTCTCGCGAGAATCTTCTCGCGATCTGTATCAATTAAACGAATCGACTGCGGTTGATCGGGTTGCAACTGATCTTTTTTATCATCAAAGCTTATGATCCCTCGTGGCTTGATATTTACTACGCTCACCACTCCTCTCTTCGACGTTTCAATGTTGCTGGATATTGCACGTAACATACTTGATCTGCTTGATTTAGTTGGGGTGTCAGCCACGAAAGTAGGGGACGACTCAATCTAGCCACATTTCTATGCCTTGTGAGAGGGTAGGTTCTACACTAGGATCGTCCGCCTTAGATATCTTGATAGGAAATGCATGATTAGATAGATCCAAGATAGGTTTCGGAAGCTATGCGGTGAAACCGGTTTTCTAGGGCGTTTGTCTCTTTGTTTAGACCTCAATTATCCATTTTATTATCATCATATTTGCATCCTCATTCTTTCGCAGCAAGCTTTGGTTTTATTCTTGATTCTTAGATTGTGTTACATTAGTCCTCGTGGGATCGACACCTTAAGTACTACACACGTGTCGTGGACTTCTGGGTAGTCTTAGGTTAACTTGTTAACTTGACACGCATCAAGTTTTTGGCGCCGTTGCCGGGGACTATTGTAAAAACGTTTAGGAATTCAGATTTAAAATCATACTTGTTTTTGTTTTCTTTTTTGTTTTTCTTTTCTTTTCATTTGTTTCTACTAATTCTTTTTACTTGTCCTTCGTAGGTGCATGACCCGATCTCAAGGTAATTCGAATTTGCATCAAATCGACCCTGAGATTGAAAGAACGATTAAACAGCGAAAGAAGGCAAAGGGAGAAGAAAGGGTAGATACGACCAATCCATGAACGATGAACAATCAAAACGATGTATTGGATGGTCACGGACAGCCGCAATTACCCATCGGTAATGTGGCACAATTACAACAACAACAGGCTTCTCCACCATGTCGTCTTCACGATTACATGGTTCCGAACATGAGCAATGTCCAAACAGAAATAAGGACGCCCGCTGTTGCGAGGGAGCAATTTGAGATCAATCCCGCTATGATCAACATGTTATACCAAAAATAGTTTATGGGCGGAAATCATGAAGACCCTGATCAACATCTACGAGACTTTCTAGAGCTATCAAGAACATTCAAAATTCATGGAGTCTCGGAGGATGCTGTTTTGCTGCGTCTGTTCCCGTTCTCCATTGGGGGACGAGCGAAGGCGTGACTACAATCTCTTGGTTCTATCATTTCATGGGACCAGCTTTGCACGACATTCCTATCACGGTTATTCCCTCCGAGCAAGATGATTCAAATGCGATGAGAAATCACTATGTTTAGTAGCCAAGAGTGAGAGATGTTATTAGAAGCATGGGGAAGATTCAAGGACCTTTTACAAATGTGTCCTCATCACGGTCTAGAGCAGTGGTACGCAATTAAAACATTCTACAATGGGATCACGTATGAGCAAAGAACGACGTTAGACAACGCTACTCGTGGATCATTCATGGACGTAAGTGTAGAAGAGGCATACGTGCTTATTGACAATCTTGCCATGAACCACACACTGTGTGGTCTCAACTAATAAGTATGCCAAACAAGACACGAGGTCTTTACGAGGTTGATCAAAGAAGTGCTATGGGCAATGCGGTGAATGCCATCTATTGTGTGATTTGTGGAGAGACGGATCATATGGCTTACCAATGCACAATGCAAGAGGGCACGGAGCAAGTGAGCTATGCCCAACAGCAAGGCAATACGCAATTCGGGAACACATACAATCTGAATTGGAGGAACCACCTGAATCTTTTGTATCGAACGAGTCAACCATTGAAGTATTTGGGTTATCAACAAAAGAAGCAGCCATATCAGCAACCGAAGCCACTCCAGCAAGCTTCTCAACCTCCTCAAGCTCCTTCGTCAAGTCTTGAGGCGGTGATGCTTGAGTTCATCAAGCAACAAAGGCAGCAACAATCGACTCAACCGAAATTTAACGAGAAAATAGGGACTGCGATCAATGAGCTGAAGAATCAAATCGACTTCTTGAGCACACATGTGGAAATGCTAAAAAACTCCATTGTGCAGCAGGCTGCATCATCCTCTCGGAATCCCGGGAGGCTACCCGGAAATCCTGATCTTAACCCGAGAGAGCATGTAAATGCCATCACATTGTGCAGCGAAGATACATCTGAGAATCCGCCCTCAATAGCACAAGAGAATGTTGCTGGACGTTAGATAAATAGAAGAGAGGGCAGAATTGCAATCATGGAAGGATATGAGCCTGATTTAGAGAAGCCATATGTTGCTCCACCGGCGTACGACCTCCTATACCATTTCCTGGACGCTTGGTGAGCAGCAAGAATCAAGAGAGCGTAACCAACTTCTTACATTACCTCAAGCAGCTCGACATCAACATGCCATTCGTGGAAGCGCTCCAAAAGATGCTTAAATGAGCAAACTATCTTAAAGAGGTTCTTTCCAAGGAGAAGCGCATCAAAAAGAGTGAGATAGTAGCACTCACCGAGGAATACAGCGCCATTCTCCAAAACAAGCTGCCATCGAAGTTGAAGGACCCCAGAAACTTCTCTATCCCATGCACCATAGAAGACATTGACATTGAAAAAGCTTTATGCGATTTGGGAGCAAGAGTGAGCATAATACCACATTCGATTTATAAGCGGGTGAAATTTTGGAATATCAAGCCTACGAAGATGTGTCTTCGGCTAGCTGATCGTTCGGTAAGGTATCCGGTGGGAATTGTTGAAAATATTCCCACCAAGGTAGGTAGTATTTGCATTTCCACTGATTTTGTTGTATTCGATATCGCAGAAGATGCGTACGTACCTATTATTCTTGGAAGACCATTCTTAGCTACTACAAGTGCAAAGATAGATGTACAACAAGGGAAGCTCTCTCTACGTGTCGGTGCTGAGAGAATGGAATTCCATTTGTCCAACTCTAAGGATTCATGCTATAGAGTTGATATGCCGGGCAAGTCGGCGAATGACACGTTTAATCGAGTAAGTACTTCCGATCATTTTGAGAGAGGGTTAACACAAGTTTACAATGCTGCATGACATACCAATGAAGGGGCCAAGGTCTACACAAAATTTGTAAGTGCAATAAAGGCACTGCAAGGCGCTCCTCATGAGAAGACGCCGCACGAAACACTCACTGATTTTAGGTTAGAGAAGGCGTCTAAGCTGCAGCTTGAACCTCTTCCTTCCTCTATTCGGCATGAGACGCGAAAGCCACCAATTCATCTCAAGAAGTGTAGGAGAGTGAGCCCCTCAACATGTATGCATTGGGTACCTAAGGAGAACATCCATTAAAAGTCCATCAACGATCAAAGAAGGCTGCACCAATGTTTGGAAATAAAGGAGCTGCGAAGGCAATGCGTAATGAGAAAGGTAACCGAGCTGAAGGATTGCACGATACAAAGACCATACCTCATGACTTTCGGCCAGGTGATATTGTTCTACTTTATGACTCTCGTTTTAATTCTTTCACGGGCAGATTATATTCCCATTCTGATGGTCCATTTCAGGTACAAGAAGTCTTCACAAATGGAGAGGTAGAACTATGAAGCGATTCAAGAGGATGTTTAAGACAAATGGGCATGGTTTAAAGATATATCAAGCCGCTCCATTGATCGAAAGCGAAAACTCCATCTCCCTATTCGATCCACCCATCGCCCATACATGAAGCATGTAGACGTCAAGCTCAACGACGTTAAACAAGCGCTTTCTGGGATGCAACCAATCATTTGTTTTTCTTTTGATTTGTCTTTCGGACGTGGTTTATTCGAAAAAAGATATAAAAAAACACATAAAAACAAGAACACCTTCAACCGTGACTTCACCTTCCTATCCTCCATCGGAGGTACACATCGAGGACACCGTTCAATTTAAGTCTTGGGGGGGGGGGGGGGGGATTTAGGGATGTGGGGGGGGGGGAGTAGCTCATGTTTGTCAGGTGATCTCGTTTCATTTTCATTTTTTTTGTAATTTTTAGATTAGTTTAGTTGTTTTTTTAGTTAGATTCGTCCCATGCACTTGTCCGATGCCACATTTTGAGATGAACCTTGAACCTATGATGCTTAAGAAGTTAGACTTATCCGTGATATCTTGCATGTTAGAGCTTATTAGATGGTTCAAGAACGAGTGGGTCATAAGTCTTTGGGAATCCTAGTGTTACTTATGGGAAGTTTAGATGAGTTTGCTAAGTTAGTTTCTTGTTCATTCTCTTTATCCAAATGATTATACTTTATTTTGATGATGATTTATTTCTTTTTCATGAGGATGATTTGATCGCATGAATTGAGCTTGTTTTGTAAAAAATAAGAGCGTACACTAACACTCCGCTATCGATAGAAGTAATGCCTCAAAGCATGATCTACAATCAATATGAGTGCATCGACCTTGATACATTTTTTATGGTTCGGGTCAAAGTGGTGGGTTGGTGATCATGATTCTACGTCCTAAGAGCAAGGCGCATAAACACGCCATCTACTCCGCTGCACTCTTAAACGAGGTGCAAGAGTATACCGTCATCGGTAGCTTGGGTGTAAGTACAAGTTGAATCCCTTCAAATCTGACATCCTAGAAGCCTAGTGTGTTCACAAAATCGTAAAAGAAGAAAAAAGAAACTCGAGAATAACACAAGTATCCTCTTTGATTATGTGATTAGCATTTGTTTGAAGGCTTGTTTGGTAGAGAGAGTTTCGATTCCTCACTTAGCTTGTCTTTGATTTACTTTCTTATAGGTAGCCATGGTGAACCTAAGATGAAGACTGAAAGTTATTAGACCAAAATTTGCTCTAACTTGTTTTGTTGATCGATTAGGTTTGCTTTAGCGGTATTTCTAGGGAAATGGGAATTCTCACATTTTATATCTCCTACGTGTTCCATGTTTATGTTTGCTTAAGGACAAGAAAACATTCAAGTCTGGGGGATTTTGATCATCTTGTTTCCATACACGATTCTCGTATGGTTTTAGATATGTTTATGACGATAGTTGTAATGACTACGTGTGATTTTGTATCCGTTTAACTTGTTTTCGTGTTTTTATGATATTATAGGTTTTTATGTGTATTTGGTTCGTTTTAGAGCTAAATAACATACACGAGACAAAGTACGAGCATAAGAGAATATAACGGAACAAATGGGACGAGGAACGGGCAAGGAATGCAACTTGACATGAGGAGATAAGGCCCCCTGCGAGGGTGTCTTCCTTAGCTCGTGTGGGGTTGTGTTCCATAAGTTGTTGCCCGAGTCGTGCTAGCCCTTAGCCCGCGCGGGGCATGCCTATAACAACTTCCCTAGAATATCTCCAACGGGGAATTTGTATAAAAAGGGACCCCAAATTTAGTTCAGAAGGAAGAAACATAGAGGAGAACCCTAGGAGGGTACATATCTATCATCCATTCAAGAGCCCTCTTTAACGGGAGACACACCAAGGAGTCGGGGATTGATTTGGGATCATCGCTCGTTTGATATCTCTATACTCTTTTATCTACTGATTTGTTTGTGATGTTTAGACCACTATGCATTACAGGATTTTTTGAGAGCTTGATTGCTGAACTACTCCCACAATAGCTAGTGTTTTTTTATGGATAGGAAAATATGGGAAGAACTTTCTTATTTCTGCAATACCAACCACACTAACTTGATTATGCTATGCGACAAGAGCTTAAACAAAATTCAAACAGAATCCAAAAAACAGCATAAATAACTCAACAAAGTTTGGTAAAGATTTGGTCTATTTGGCCGATTATTCAACAAAAAACTAACTCAGAGCTAAGACATTTTTCAACAAATCTCCTCCTTGCCTTAGTTGCTGTAGATTCCAATTTTGCCTTGCAACTCTTCGAATCTTCCTTTTGAAAAAGCCTTTGTCAGCATATCAGGAACTTGATCTCAGTTTTGCAGTAAACAAATTTTATCTCCCCATACCTCTGCTCCTCTCGCAAGTGATACAATTTAATCTTAAATGTTTAGTTAGCCATGAAAAACATGATCCTTTGAAATTGCAATTGCAGTTTGATTATCGACAAAAACTTCTGTAGGCTCAGTTTGCTCCCTATGCAAATCAACTAGTATTTTCCTTATCCAAATAGCTTGATTCACAGTGGCATTTGTTGCTACATATTCTGTTTCTACAGTGCTTTGAGCCCCAACTTCTTCCTTCTTTGAACACCATGAGAACACTCTAGATCCAAAACTGAAGCAAAAACCTGATGCACTTCTCATATCATCAACTGATCCTAGCAAGTCGCCTATAAAAAAAAACAACCAAGTTTAGAGTTTTGAGGACAAGTATATTTGATGCCATAATCTCTTTTCTCCTTGATATATCTCACAATCCTTTTGGCAGCTTGGAAGTGTATCTCACTGCACAATGCATGAACCTTGAAAGTAAACCTATAGCACACCCTATGTCAGGTCTAGTGGCTATAAGATATATGAGACACCCAATCAAGCTCTTGTATTAACCTTCATCAACTTTTTTAGCTCCATCATCTTTGTCGAATTTCTCTTTATAATTTATTGGTATGGTGGTTGATAACACTGAAAGTGTATCAATATTAGGATAGATTTTAGCACCATTTTCGCATGTATCTTATATAGAGACTTACATATCCGATATGATTATGCGGTTCACACACCCGTTTTGTTGGTTTTCAGGTTTTTAGGCGATAAGGCCTAAATGAGCTTAAAATGAAGGATTCCTGATCAAAACCACATGAATTGAAGATATATCTACTCAGAGCCAAGATCGAGCTTCAGAACCCAAAGGAACACCCGAGCAACGAGCGGAAAAGAGAAATTTCAAGGAGACAAGGGTGCCCGGTCGGGCACCATACGTACACCCGCTCGGGTAAAACCTACGGGGTTTTATCCGCACACATGGCACGACTCGGGCACAAAGGCAACGAGATCGGGTAGCCTTACCCGATCGGGCGCAAGAAGTATACCCGCTCGGGCATTAATTCATCCAATTTGCCCCGAGAGTTTGCACGACTCGGGCCGCTCAACCACGCGATCGGGTGAT
>CM071860.1:37703657-37725446 GCA_036759665.1 Gynandropsis gynandra
ACCCGCTCGGGTAAAACCTACGGGGTTTATTTGCACACCTTGCACGACCCGGGCACGAAGGTAACATGATCGGGTAGCCATACCCGATCGGGTACCTGCTCGGGCGTTAATTTGTCCCAAAAATCCCCGAGAGTTTACACGACTCGGGCTGCTCAACCACGCGATCGGGTGCTGATGCCCGATCGAGCATGAAGGTTTACACCACCGGGCGTGCTTCTGCACGACCGGGTAAAAGTGGTGCCCGAGCGGGCCGCGTTTCTCGCAACCAACTAGATCTTGCATTCAAACTACCTAATTAATAGACCAGAACGGATCTAGAGCAAGGGGGCGACGTACATGGGAAGGAAAGGCTTGGAAAACATCAGGAAAGGCTCGGGAGACGCTGGAGAAGGAGAGAAGCATCAATCCTCACATCGTAACACAATAGGGAAGATCGAGGCATCGAGTTTCCTAGAGTCTATCATGTTTAGGGTTGTGTTATCTTCTTGGTTTGTAATCTCCATGAGTGAGTAGATTCCCAACTATGAGTTAGGGATATCGGATTGTAACGGATGAATGTTATGCGTTAATGCTTAGAACTATTGATTTTATCTTGATATTCGGTTTTACATCCAACATTATCACTCTTATACTAGTGCTGCCCGCTCAGTAACATAGGAATTCAGACTTTTCTTGAAGGTTAAAGGATGAATCCGGAACTGTTGAGTTGTAGGTTAAGTTCGGTTAATGAGAATCTGACCGGTCGGTTAGTCGATTTAGGAATTAGGATTGCGTTCGTAAAGCTGCCATTGTACGTGTTAATCACTGCTGGACTTTGTTGGAAGGTTAAAGGATGAATCCGGAACTGTTGAGTTGTAGGTTAAGTTCGGCTAATGAGAATCTGACCGGTCGGTTAGTCGATTTAGGAATTAGGATTGCGTTCGTAAAGCTGCCATTGTACGTGTTAATCACTGCTGGAAGGTAGGGTTGCACGTACTCATGGTTAGGGGGTTTAGGCTCGGAAGAATCACTCCTCACCTTAGGGCATGAATTTCCCGTTATCAAGATAATTCGATAGGTTTATGATCTTTAGTTGCTTCATCCATACGATTCAGGGTATCCCAACACCCGTAGTGTTCGTCATATCCAAGTTTACCCCAACCTACTATCGTTGTCACCACTTAGCTTAGTCTTTTAGGTATTTCGCACCACACCTTCATCTACTTCCATTCGTCTCAGTTTAGTGTTATTCTTAGTTTTTGGCTGCTTTAGTCCCTAGAGATCGACCCTGGTACTACACGATCCGTATACTTGTGGTGAAGTGGTCTAGGAAATTATATTGCTTGAGTTTCACGTCATCAGGCCGCTTACAAAAACGGAAACTTTCTATGGGTGGAACAAAAATGGAAAATTCCGGTTGCTGATAACACTGAAAGTGTATCAATTTTAGGATAGGTTTTAGAGTCATTTTTGCATATATTCTATATATACATTTACTTATCCGATATGATTACGAGTTTCACACACCCGTTTTGTTGGTTTTCAGGTTTTTAGGCGACAAGGCCTAAATGAGCTTAAAATGACGGATTCCTGATCAAAACCACATGATTTGAAGATATATCTACTCAGAGCCAAGATCGAGCTTCAGAACCCAAAGGAACACCCGAACAACGAGCGGAAAAGAGAAATTTCAAGGAAACAAGGGTGCCCGGTCGGGCACCCTACACCACCCGCTCGGGTAAAACCTACGGTGTTTTATCCGCACACCTTGCACGACCCGGGCACAAAGGCAATGAGATCGGGTAGCCTTACCCGATCGGGCGCGAGACAATACCCGCTCGGGCGTTAATTCATCCAAATTAGCCCGAGATTTTGCACGACTCGGGCCGCTCAACCACGCGATCGGGTGCTTGATACCCGATCGGGCACTATTAAGGAACACGATCGGGCGAGACTCTGCACAACCGGGCAACAGTGGTGCCCGAGCGGGCCGTGTAATTCGCAACAACCTAGATCTAACATTCAAACGTCTGAATTTAAGGAACAGAACAGATCTAGAGCAAGGGGGCGACGTACAGGGTAAGGAAAGGCTGGAAAAACATCTGGAAAGGCTCGGGAGGCATCAGAGACGAAGAGAAGCATCAATCCTTGCACCGGTAACACGATAGGGAAGGTCGAGGCATCGAATTCCTTAGAGTCTATCATGTATAGGGTTATGTTATCTTCGTCTTTTATTTTCTCCATGAGTGAGTAGAGTCCCTACTGCGGGTAGGGATATCAGATTTGTATAGCATGAACAATGATTTGCGTTAATGCTTAGTTCTATTGATTTATTCTTGATTTACGGTTCTACGCTTAGCATTATCATTCCTACGCTAGTGCTGACCGCTCAGCGACATAGGATTTCGGACTTTCCTTGAAGGTTAAAGAACGAATCCGGACCTGCTAAGTTGTAGATTAAGTTTGGCTAATGAAAATCTGACCGGTCGGTTAGTCATCTTAGGGATAATGATTGCGTAAGTAATTCTGCCACGGTACGAGTTAATCACTGATGGAAGGTAGGGTTGCATGTATTCATGGTTAGGAGGTTTAGGCTCGGAAGAATCACTCCTCACCCTAGGGCATGAATTTCCCGTTGTCAAGAATTGTTGATAGATCTATGATCCTTAGTACACGATCCGTATACTTGCGGTGAAGTGGTCTAGGAATATTTATAACTCGTGTTTCCGAAAAGAGGAAAAGGAGGAAAAAAGAAAAAAAAATAGACGCCGACCACGATTGGTAACGAAAGGCTGGAAAAACATCTGGAAAGGCTCAGGAGGCATCAGAGAAGAATAGAAGCATCAATCCTTGCACCGGTAACACGATAGGAAAGGTCGAGGCATCAAATTCCTTAGAGTCTATCATGTATAGGGTTATGTTATCTTCGTCTTTTATTTTCTCCATGAGTGAGTAGAGTCCCTACTGCGGGTAGGGATATTGGATTTGTATAGCATGAACAATGATTTGCGTTAATGCTTAGTTCTATTGATTTATTCTTCTTTTACGGTTCTACGCTTAGCATTAGCATTCCTATGCTAGTGCTGACCGCTCAGCGACATAGGATTTCGGACTTTCCTTGAAGGTTAAAGAACGAATCCGGGCCTGCTAAGTTGTAGATTAAGTTTGGCTAATGAAAATCTGACCGGTCGGTTAGTCATCTTAGGGATAATGATTGCGTACGTAATTCTGCCATGGTACGAGTTAATCACTGCTGGAAGGTAGGGTTGCATGTATTCATGGTTAGGAGGTTTAGGCTCGGAAGAATCACTCCTCACCCTAGGGCATGAATTTCCCGTTGTCAAGAATTGTTGATAGATCTATGATCCTTAGTTGTTTCATCCATGCGATTCTCGGTATCCCGTAAACCCGTAGTATTTGCCATATCCGACTTTGTCCCCAACCTAGTATAGTTGTCACCATTTAGATTAGTTTTAGAAATTTAGGATCACATCCCTTTCTATCTCTTTCCGTCTTAGTTTCGTTTTATTCTTAGTTTGGCTGCTTTGGTCCCTAGAGATCGACCGTGGTACTACACGATCCGTATACTTACGGTGAAGTGGTCTAGGAATATTTATAACTCGTGTTTCCGAAAAGAGGAAAAGGAGGAAAAAAGAAAAAAAATGGTTGCCGCACAAGAGAAAAAGGAAATACAAGTTGCTGAAGAAAATAGAAACCGAGAAAACGAAAACTAGCCAAAGAGGAAAGGATGACGAAAAGGATCATGCTGGCTGCTTAAAACAAAAGGAAATATGGTTAGAGAAGAGGAATGGGAGCTACATGGCTGGACAATAAAGAGGAAACGTTTATATTTACACAAGAATAGAAAAACAAGAGATGGAAAAACTCGAAAAAGGAAAACTGCAGTTGTTTTAAGAAACAGGAAATTCCAGCCACTAAAGAGGAAAGAAAGGGGACAACCAAAAAGGAAAGAATAGAGGAAAGGAAAGAGGAGAAAGAAGGCAAAAAGGAGAGAGCTTCAGCAGCACAAGACGTGCAAACAAAAATTAGAAAGAAAACACAGCACACGTAGAGAGAAAGAGAGATAGCAGAACGCATACAAGGGCAAGGACGGGGCGACGAAGCCGAAGCGTGGAGGAGCTGTTGAAGACGTCAGTAATAGAATAGGGAGGGATCTCATTCTTTATCCATGTTGAATATATTTATCTTTTGTGTTTCATTTTCTAAGTTCATGTCCTAGTAGGTCCATAGCCATGCATTAGAGAGCTTTGCCGATATGTAATGAAGTTTTTTTCTTAATGCTTGGTTATAATATTTGTTTGTTTCAGATTGATTGGTTATTCATAATGCTTTCATTCTTGTTGGTAGCTTGAATTAATGTTTATAAAAATCTAATTGCATTGGGAGATGAATTGGATTTTGGAACGTAGCCATGATATGAAGAGTCAATTGATTTAGAACCTTGGCCGCTCGGTCCATTGAACATAGGAATTAGGATAACGATTTTAATGCATCTAGTTGGTGAGCAAAGCAGTAACATTAAGACTAGGACTCACATTATACTTACCTTGATAAGCGTTGTTACTGATTCTTTTGGTTATTGTGAAGGGTCCGTGATGTGGTTAATCTCAAGTAATAATTTACCTAGACTAACGCTTCCACAAGAATACAGATCGTATAGTGCCAGGGTCGAACACAAGGAATTGATGCAACTCTAAAGCTAGTAAACTAATGAATAAGACGTGTAAAATCGATAAATGATGGGAATGCGAATGAAACTAAACTAAACTAATTAACGAGATAAACTCAATGACTAAACACCACGGGTTTCGAGAGATGCACGTTGATGCAACGAAGTTCTAACAAGATCATGGTCTCGGATATTATCACGAGTTCAGGGAATTCAAGCTCTAATATAGGAACTGACTGGCGTAGACTTGTCCACTACCTAGCGTGTGTACTACCAATCTTCCAATTGCGTAATCTCACCCACTAGACGCATTAAGACCACTGTCATAATCCCGACATTCAATCGATCGACCTGGCGTAGATTCTAAACCGATTAAATCCTAAATCATGGCTAAGTTCAAAAGTCTAATCCCCTGGCGTAGATTCATTAGACTTCTATAATCATTCATTCGAGTGGTGTACAAGAACGAAAGCATTAAAAACAACCAATCAATCTGAAAACAATCAAATACCAAAATAATTCATTCAAGTGGCGTTCAAGAACAAAAGCATTACGAATCACCAAGCATTAAGAACAAGACTTCATTACAAATTGGCAAAACTCTCTAACCCATGGCTCTGGATCTACTCAGGCATGAACTTACAAAACGAAACACAAAAGATAACTATATTCAACATGGATCGAGACCAAGAGCGGAGGAAGGGCGGCATGCCTTTTGGGGAGGACCGATCGGCAGAGATGTCTATGTATGTCTTCTATGACATACATAGACGCATTACGACCGCTATCCTAATCCCTAGATTCAATCGATTGACCTGGCGTAGATTCTAAACCGATTAAACCCTAAATCATGGTTAAGTTCCAAAGTCAATGCCCTGGGCGTTGGTTTATTAGACTTCTAACATCATTCATTCGAGTGGCGTACAAGTAATGAAAGCATTAAGATCAACCATGAAATCTGAAAACATGATCAAATACCAAATTCATTCATATCGAGTGGCGTACACGTATGAAAGCATTAAGATCCACCATTCATTAAGCACAAGACTTCTTTACATGTTGGCAATACTCTCTAACCTATGTCAATAGATCTACTTGGACATGAACTCAGGAAACGAAACACATAAGAAATCTAAATTCAACATAGAAAGAGAATAAGAATGCTCCCTATTCATCAACCGATGTCTTCAATAGATCCTCCATGCTTCGGATCCCTCGTTCCGTCCGTCTCGATCCTTCCAAGTGTGTCTTCTATGGCTCTCAATCCATGTTGAATATAGTTATCTTTTGAAGGGAGGGTGTAAGATGGTTGGAGAATAGAAGGGGGGAAGGTGAAGCAGACCAAGAGCGGAGGAAGGGCGGCATGCCTGTTGGGGAGGACCGATCGGCAGAGGCCAACCGACGGTTAGTATATGTAGGGGTTGGGGTTGGGGTTCGGATTTACTGTAGCTAGGGATTTGAAGAAGCCCTTTTGCGGTAGTTAGGGACTCTCACCCCAACCAGCGGAAGCCGACCGACTGTGGCTAGGGATTTTGGAGGGGGGGCGGAGGACCGGTCGACAGAGGCTGACTGGCGGTGGAGCAGGTAGAGCCTGGGTTCGAGAAATAGCGGTTACTGTAGCTCGAAGAGAGAGAAAATCGCCCTCCTTTTATTTCATAGAATCTTATATACTCTTTCACGAATCTTTGTTGATGGTCTCAAAGATATACAGATCTAGTGCTTGAAACAGATAGTTCTTAGCTTTAAGATCCTTCGAATTCTAGTCATCATATATTTTCCTTTATGCCTCAGTTGCACCTTCTACTGTTGCAATGCAGAAACTCTATTCTCTACCACACCCCAATACTCCTTTGACCAAAGAAAAATTTCCATTAGAATCACCCAGTAATTGTAGTGACCAGCATTGAAAGCGAGTACATCAAGAGGCATCACAATCCTAAGGAGAATCAGTGCCGCTCGACACTTGTCAAGCACATCAAAGATCATGTTCATCTTAGAGAAGGTACTAGGTTACGTTTCTCTTCTATTTTGGGTTTGTTAAGAAATGAGCTTCACAAGGTACATCAGCGATCTATTTCGATTGGTGACTTCTTCTTCAAGGGATGTAAATGACGATGGATTAGTTTTATATTGAGACTTGCGATCACAACATGATCTATGTATTGAGATGTGTAGTTGTTATGTTTTAACATCATTTTTATTTTTTTATGAATTTTGATATGTTGTTTTGATTAAAACTTTCAAGTTCAATGCTAATCGATCTCAGCATGTTTAGCTTCACTGATGGTTATGCAAAATCTGAAAACATGGATGATTATTTTTATATAGAGGTTAGATGCCTATGATACTAAATTCAAACAATATGACTACTTGGTTTTTCGTTATTGAGTTGTCATCGGAACCACATACCATTTGGTTTTTATGGTCACGATAATCTGTGATCTATTCATCTCCTTGCATTTCGTTGTTTCTCCCTATGAGTGTTTGTTCACCTAGATTGTATGCTTTGCATAACTTCTTATTTTTCTTTTTAAATTTAGGTTCATCTGTAAGCTTTCCCTCATAATAGTTTAACTCCACATGCAGTATAATGTTACTTGTATTGCCATAGGAGAAGTTGGAATGGCTCTTGATTTCGCTATGTTGGTAAGGTCAGTTATCGAAAAAGTTAACTTCCTCTATTCCCTAGAACTATAGATGCATCATGTTGCTATCCACATAGACCTGCCATCAGCGTGTAGATCTCCGAAACTTGTTTCTTTATGTCAATCAGATCCCGTCTAGCGATCATGATTCAAATCTCCAACATTCTTTCCCCTCCCTTGCCATGTCTCAATCAGATTATCGAGTTGTTGGAAAGTAAGGTTGCTGAGGGAGCCATCACCCGTTGCTACAATCATGAAGCGTGTGGTCTCTTGGAGTCCTTGCATGAAACTGGTTATGAGGTACTTCTTGTCCATCCCATGATGTGGACAAATGCGTTGATATCTCTTAAATTTCTCCCATGCATCATGTAGACCCTCACCACTTTCTTGAAGAAACAAATTGATTCAGCTCTTAGCTAGAAACATACTATGATATAGGAAGAACTGTTGTATGAGTCGTTTCTCTAGCTCGTTCTATAAGGTGATGGAAGAAGTGGGCAGGTTGAACAACCAACTTTGTGTTGTGTCCTTGAGTGAGAATGGGAATGCAGACATGTATAAATTTTTGCATGTGACTCCATTCTAACTTTGGTAGTGCCATAGAGCATCTTGAAGCTGGTAAGCTGTGCATTCAGAGCCTTATTCTTTATATCTCTGAAAGCAGAATTGTTGAGAATCTCGATGAAGACCGGTTGTAGCTCCACTTGGTTTGCCATGACCATTTGGGGCTCACTAGTGGCGCTTTCTCTACTGTTTGTGTTGGACCTTCTAATGGTACCGGCATAAGAATAGACGAGCAACCAAAGTTAGGGTGCAAAAAATTTGATGTACATAAAGGAAAAGGAAAAATGCAGAAAAACAACTAAGACTCCGGAAAGGACCAAATCTTAGTCTAGCAAATTCTTAATCTATGTCGTAATTATTCCCCGAAAACGGTGCCAAACTTGATGTGCAAACTATCAACCAAATAAAATGCCTAATATTCACTTACTGCAAGAATACATATCAGTGTAATACCAGGGTTGAACTCTAGCGACTAATGCAACCTAAGATAAGAATATAACTAAACTAAGACGGATGAAAGTGATGTGATGTGGGGTAAAATCTAAGATTTCTAAATGAATTATGAAAGCAATGAAGACACACGAAAAAAATTTGATAATTAAGAACACTACGGGCTTCGGGTTCTCGGAATTACAAGGGTGCAACCAACAAAAGATCATAAATCAATAATACTATCTTGATAACGGAAAATTCATGCTCGTAAGTAGAGAATGGTTTTCTCGACACCTAAACTCCCTAACAACAATAACATGCAATCTTACCTCTTAGCAGCGATTAACACATTAAGCATGCAATCCTAATTCATGAGTCGATCAACCGATCGGTCAGATTCTCATTAATCAAACTCAACCAAAAATCAATATTTCCGGATTCATAATCTAAACTCCTAGTTAAACATGAAATCCTAAGTTATTGAGCGGCCAACATAAGTATAGAACATTCATAGCATTGATCATAGAACCAAAATACAAGAAAATTTGAAAGATCTAAGCATTAAAGAATAAACATAAGCATTCCTTATTGATGTGTTGAAAGTTTTAATTTCCTAGATCACCTTACCGCAAGTGTACGAATCGCATAGTACCAGGGTCGAACTCAGAGAACTAGTGTGAACATCAAAACTAAGACTCAAGAGAAGAACATTGAGCAAAACATAAAGAGAATAGAAAATCAAAACAATGCAAGGAATGAATGATTCAAGCTAGAAAATTAAGAAGCAAAAGAATAATGACATTTTAATTCAACAAGATAAAACACCACCGGCAAAGCATCTTGAAGTCTGTAAGATGCTGGTTTGGATCATCGGCGGGTCATCCTCTGAATGCTGTGTTACAAAGCATTTGGATGAATGATGGTTTTAATTCGATGCGAGCGTCCCTCCTAGTGATGCAAGACAAGAGTTGTGTGTGCCTAGGAGCCGTATATGATCCATAGGTTAATAAAGCTTGCATTGTTGGCGCATTTAGGATGCGACGTTCTGCCATTTGTTCTTCTTCAGTCTCGCGCAATAAAGTACCTTATGCAATAAAAATATAAGAATCCTTTAGGCTCCAAGAAGTAAAAAATTGTCTAAAAAATAAATAAAACAAAAGAAAAATACAAAAAAATAAATAAAGACTCCGAAAAAGACTATGTTCTAATCCAAAAGTGTTCTAAATCTAAAGTCGTAAACAATTCCCTAGCAACGGATCCAAAAACTTGATATAGTTAATCTCTAGTAATAAATACCTAGACTGATGTTGCCGCAAGAATATGGATCGTGTAGTACTAGGATCGAACACTGGGGAACTGATGCAACTATAGAGTTATCTAACTAATGAACAAGACGAGTATAAATCAAATGGTGGAATGCTAAGTATGACTAAACTAATTAAACGAGATAAATTCAATAAGATAAAACACCACAAGTTTCAAAAAATGCCGAGACATGTAATGAACGTTTCTATGAATCATGAATTTGGATTGTCTCGATCAATGGGAACTCAAATCCGATATCTAGATGGTTATAGAAATTATCACGGATTTAGGGAATTCAAGCTTGTCCTAGGGACTGACTGGCGTTGAGAAATCCATCTATCTAGCATACGTACTACCAATCTTCCGATTGCTAAATCTCATTTACTTATGACCATTATCCTAATTCTCGAGTTCAATCGACCGACTGGTCAAGGTTTTAAATTGATTAAGACCCCAAAGCATTGCTGGGTTCAAAAATTTAATCCACTCTCCAATGCAATCAGACTTTTAAAATAATTCATTCAAGTGATCAGCAAGAATAAAAGCATTAAGAACAACCAATCAATCTGAAAATGGTAAAATTTTATAACAAAAGATTTTCCATGAGGACAACAAAACAAACATCTAGATGCAGAAAGAACCATAGGGAACTTAACCTTGATTATCATGATTCCTAAATAGATTAATTAACCGATCAAGGTTCTAATTAATCTAATTAGTTCTAGGATAAATTCTGAGACCAAACAAGCCTCTAAACTCATTTAAACAGGTGATCAACAAGTATGAAAGCATTAAGAGCAACCCATCAAACCAATTGAGAGAACAAATCCGAAATCAAGTATTAAAGTCAATTGAATCCATTATAAGAGCATCCCTAACCCATGGCACGGAGGTTTACTCCTAAAACATAAAACTAAAACAAAAACGTCTCTTCCCTTTCCTTCTCTTCACTTCAGCCCTTCGGCCTCTTGCCTCTGGCCCCCCTTTTGGTTCGGCCTTCAGCTCCCTATTTAATCTCACCGAATCTAAACTCTCCTCCTTTCATTTTTCGTGTTTGTTTCATCTTATCTCTTCCTCGTTTCCTTTTCTCCGGTTTCCTTTTCTTGTGCAAGTCGTGTTTTTCCATTCTTCTTTTGCAGCGACATGGTTTCCTTTCTTGTGCAGCACTACATTTCCATTTTGTCCAGCAGCTGTGAGTCCATTTTTTCTCCAGTAGCTGCGTTTCCTTTTTCTGTCCAGCAGCTGTGATTTCCATTTTGTGTTTAGCAACCGGCGGTTTCCTATTTTTTCCAGCAGCAGCGTATCCATTTTGTCTCCAGCAGCAGTGTTTCCTTTTTATCTCCAGTAGCTGCATTTCCATCTCTTGTAACTCAACCGTGCATTTCCTTTTCTTGTAAGCAGTGGTTGTTTCCATTTCTTGTTCCAGTTGCTGTTTCTGTTTTGTTTTCCTGCCGTGCATTTCCATTTTATTGCTTTAGGAATCTTGGACGTTCGACCTTGCACAACTGAACGGAAAGTGGTTTTGCTTAGTATTTTGGCATTTGCTCGTGTTTGTATCCTGATATCTTCATTTCCTATAAAACACAAGAAAATGCTAGAAGAATACTAAATGATGCTTAATAGCTCGATAAAGTCCAAAATCATAGTAAAACTAACTATATAAAGAGATGAAAAACTAGGATAATTCGAAATTATCACTTACAAAATCGGTGTCCTTAACCCATAGCTAAAGGCTTACTCACTCATGGATTCTCATGTAAAATCAAAAGAAAACAATAATAGACATGATAAAGAGTAAGGAATACAATGCCTCTGACTTCCCTACCTCATCACCGATGTTCCGATGTTTTTTTATTGCTTCTCTAACTTCTCTTAAGCTTTCCTCTGTGTTTTTCATCCTACCCTTGTGTTATGAGCGGCTTTCTCCTTTGATTGGTGGTGGCCCACATGTTTTCCATCGTTTTAACCCTTTTTTAGGGTTAATTTCCAGACATGCAACCCGCGCCCGCGTAGGCTCCTCAATGCTGCTTGTTCGAGCGGGCTTGGTGATAGTCCGAGTCATGCAAATTCTGTTGGAGGTGCAACCCACGCGAGTTAAGGGGCCACCCCCGCAGGTTCATGTCTTTTCATGGGGCACATTCGTGTTTTTGCTCCTTTTGCTCGATGCTCGGGTATTCTGTGTGGTTTCTTGGTCTGAATCTGCTTTTCGAGTGGTTTATAGCTCCAAGTATATGTGGTTGACTCCAAGAATCAACATCCCCAAGCAGCATTATGCTTTGTCGTCTTAAAACCTGAAAATCAAGAAAAGGACTAGATAGAGGACATTCATGTCGGGTTTGTAACTCGTGTTATGCAAACTACATAGAAATGATCCAAATTCATAGCCTAAAATTAATCCACACTACGTGTTCTCAATAGAATAACTCCACATGCAGTCTAATGTTCAAACTACTTGGATGTTAGTGCATTAGATTTCATGGCAGGCTGCATGAACAACATTCAATGAACAACATTAAGTGGTATACTAAATAAACATATGAAATATTGATGAATGTACACACATTTTCTCACTTGCAATGGGTGTGTTGTTACATCATTTTAATTTTTGTTTTGATTTTAATTGAAGTTGTTCTGTTGTGAATAAGACTTTTTAGTTATGTGCTAATCGATCTCACCATGTTTGGCTTTACTGTTAATCGACGGATGAGCCCTCTGCATGGGATAAGTTAGCACTACCACCGTTGATTTGGTTTTGTACAGGCCCTCTTTGAGTTTTGCATTTAGTTTTAGATTTGCACTATTGATTTGGTTTTGATGATTCAATTAGAGGGATGATTTGGTTGTAGATTTGCATTATTAATGATGCAAAATCTTAATACGTTGGTGACGAGTTCAGCATGGAAGATATATGTGATCTTGAATACGGCATAAGGAAGATTTTTCCATTATCAATACAATTATAAATAATATGATTCCCACCATTGTATGACCATGTTCTCCGCGCTCACCTTTTTCCTGATGTTGTTCTTGCCTTTGATGTGGCACAAATCAAACCATGAATTTTTGAAAAATGAGGTCATGGTAATGATATGCATCGATTAAATCGCTCAACAATGCATTGGATTCATATCTTCATAACCATTATGCTTGGAAGAACAAAGGTAGGGAAGTGTATAAGTGAATTAAATTTTATTGGTGTTATAGCTTAATTTTTTTTCTATGAAGATCTATGGATGGAAGTAATGGAGGCAAGAGATCATGAATGAAAAAGAAGTGATTAATGGTACAAAGTTACATATTGCAACTAATCACATATAAAAAGCGAGTAACATGAATGCTCGTATTCTTGCCTATTTCTAAGCTTTTACTCCTACTATCTTATTATATTTCTCCCTTTCAATTCTCACTAGGGAGCCAAGAAGGTACTCTTATTGAGACCTCATCATCGGCGGGGAGTAAACAGAAGTCTAATAAATCTACGAACAAGATGTGTTCTCCACATCGACATATCAGCTTCAATTTTGACACTGTTGTGGATACTTCTTAGCCATTAGTTTCTCATCCATTGGCTTGAAGACAAATATATGATCAAGACCAGATGAGTCTGGTATCGAGTAGATTCGTTATGTTTTTTCATATGTCTAGAAGGTCTTTTTTGGCTATTTGAGATGTTGCCCATTTATTCTAAATCTTGGGTCATGTGGACTATAGTGGGTTCAAATATATGCTTTATGTTAAACTAACCTACATAATCGAAATTGGCTCGGAATAGCTGAACATATGAATTGAAAACGTTGTCCAAGGAGCGATGTAGACCATGTTCATTTTCAGTGGAAAAGTTAGACCGTCGAATTACGGTGACGGAGTATGGTGGAGAGAAACCAAAAGAGGGAGGCCTGAGAATCACAGTGGACAAGGACAAACTAGAATCGACGGTTTAGCCTTTTGGACATGATATGTTAGCATTATCCACTGTTGATTTGGTTTTGTACAAGCCCTTTTTGAGTTTTGCATTTAGTTGTATGTTTTCACTATTGATTTGGTTTTAATGTTTCAATTACACAGATGATTTGGTCATAGATTTTAAAATTAACGAAGCAAAATCTTAAAACGTTGATTATGATTTCAGCATGGAAGATATAAATTATCTTGAATAAGGTTTAAGGAAGATTTTTCAATAATTAATAAAATTATAAATTATATGATCTCCATTATTGTATGACCATGTTTGCCGTACTCACATTTTTGTTGGTGTTGTTCTTGTATTTGATGTGGCAGAAATTGAACCATGGATTTTTTTTTTTTTAAAATGAGGTTGTGCAATGATATGCATCGTTTAATTCATTCAACAATGCATTGAATTCATATCTCCATAAGCATTATGCTTGGAAGAGCAAAGGTAAGTAAGTGTATAAGTAAACTAAATTTGTTGATGTTATAACTTATTCTTTTTTTCCTCTAAGCAGATTCAGGGAATACAATGGGAGCAAGAGATCATGACTGAAAAGGGAGTAATTAATAGTACACTGTTACATATTGCAAGTACTCATATATAAAAAAACGAATAACATGAATGCTCACATTCTTGCCAATTTCTAAGCTTTTACTCCTATTATATTATTTTTTCCTCCCTTTCAATTCTCATTAATGAGCCAAGAAGATAATACTATGAGACCTCAGTTAGAGTTCTCAAACATTGGCGGAGAGTAAAGATGATCATTTCGTTTTCGTGCACGTTTCTCGCAAGATTTTAGAGATGTTCATGACAATAATTGCGATGTTTATATGTGATTTTGTATCTGTTTTACTTGTTTTTGTGTTTTCATGTTCTTACAGGTTTTAATGCGTATTTGGTTTGTTTCAGAGCTAAAAAAATACACGGGACAAAGTACGAGCATCAGAGATCACAACAGAGCAAACATGATGAGAAACAAACAAGGAATGGGCCGAACATAGGCACATATGACCGGGCTGAAGTGAGGAGCATAGCACGGTCGAGCAGCTCATGATGCACAACAAGGCCGAAGTGAAGAACTACATGCATGACCGGGCAACTAACAATGCACGATCAGGCACTCAATGCACCAACATCCCCGAGAGTGATGCACAGCTCGGGTACACATAGAGCATGGTCGGGCATTCTTCTTGAAAGAGTGCACGGTCGGGCATGACCCAATGCACGGTCGGGCTTAATCATCACCGAGTACCCCTGAGAACTTTGCACGGCCCGGTCATGCACACAACATGTTTGGGCATCCAAAGAAACCGTTTTAAAAATAAGGAAAAGATGCATACCCGATCAGGCTGCATACCATGCACGATTGCGCATGACTTAGTAAACTATTCCACTTCCGTTATGAGTGGAATTTGGCACGGGAATGATTCAAACTTTTGAGATATAGAACGTGAAGAGCAGAGGACAGACATTCATCATCCATTATTCACTATCCTCCATAGCCCTCTTGAAGGGAGACACGCAAGGTGACCGAAGATCGAATCGGAACTACGCCTCGTTTGATATTCTATCCTCCTTATGTTATCTATTTCATTTGTGTTATTTGGTTTCAAACTCATGACTGAGTAGTTGTTTTGTTCTAGGAGAAGGGATTAGCCCATGGCTATCCTGGAACCTCTTCCGTTTTATTCATGAATGCAATTTCCCATTTTGTTAATCTATTCTTTGTCTCGGTGTTGAATCGTCTTGTATGTATGAAGGCCAAATAAATGCATGTTGTTGGGATTAGGAGAGGGACCAAAAGGAGAATTTTAATCCTAGATGATCAGGCTTAGAACAACCGAGTCTAGGTCACGAAAGTGCAATAGTAATGGTTGAGGGTTAATCGGATGAATCATAGAACATATGGATTTAGTTTAAGCTATCACCCACGAAAGTAAGGATAACTTGATTAGATCACGTTTCTATGCCTCGAGAGAGGGTAGGAATTACATTAGGATCGTCCACCTTAGATATCTTGATTGGGAATACATGATTAGATATATCGATTGTTGTTTCGGATGTTTTATTTCCAGTTTGAGTTTAGTTTTTGTTGCATAGTCCCTTTGGGATCGACACCTAGAGTACTAGACACGTTTCGTGCACTTGCGGGTAGTTTAGGTTAATTTAGTTTAACTTGGAACGCATCAAATTTTTGGCGTCGTTGCCGACATGTCTTAGATTCAAACTTAGAGTCATTCTTGTTTTTGTTTTCTTTTGTTCTTTCTACTTAATTCATTTTGCTTGTCATTCGTTGGTGTACGAATAGATCTCAAGTTACTTCGAGCTAACTTCAAATTAACCCCAAGATCGAGAGAACTTACAGAAAGTCGAAAAAGGGCAAGGAAGAATGAAAAGTAGACCAGATTAATCCACAAGCGATGGGCAACTAAAACAAAATGTTGGACAGTCATGGACAACCCCAATTCTTGTTGGTAAAATGGGACAATTACACCAACAGCGACTCGCACCTCAACCGCGAGAACTACAGGCCCCTCCACCACGTCGTCTTCGACATTACGTAGTACTGAATATGAGCAACGTCCAAACTGCCATAAGGAGGCTTGTTGTTGCTAGAGAGCACTTTGAGATCAAACCTTCGATGATCGACATGCTTTATCAGAAGCAATTCATGGGTGAAAATCACGAAGACCCCAATTAGGACATTAAAGACTTTCTAGAGCTATCTAGTCACGTTCAAGATACATGGAGTCTCAGAGGATGCAATTTTGTTGTGCCACTTCCCTTTCTTAACTGGGGGACGAGCGAAAACATAGTTGCAATCTCTACTTAGGACCAGCTCTGCACATTATCCCTATCACAATTCTTCCCTCCTGGCAAGACGATTCAGATGAGGGGAGAAATCACGATGTTTAGATGCAGATACATGGAAACTTTATTTGAAGTGTGAGGAAGATTAAAAGATATTTTGCATATGTGCCCATATCATGGTCTAGAGTAGTGGTTTTTGATCCAAAGCTTCTATAATGGGATCACAGATGAGCATAGAACAATGTTGGATAACGTTGCTAGAGGATCATTCATGGATGTAAGTGTTGAGGATGTATAAGAGCTGATTGATAATCTTGCCATGAGCCACACTATGTGGTCCACACCGAGGAGTATGCCGAACAAGACTAGAGGTCTATATGAGGTGAATCAAAGTGCAGCGATGGACAATGCAGCGAATGCCATGTACTATGTGAATTGCGGAGATATGAAGCATGTAGCATATTAATGCATGGTGCAAGAAGATGTAGAACAAATGAATTGCGCCCAGCAGCAAGGACACACGCAATTCAGGAACATCTACAAGCCGAATTGGAGGAACAACCTGAACTTGTCTTACTGCACGACTCAACCGGTTAAGTACTCGGTATTTCAGCAGAAACCACAACCGTACAACCAAGATACCCAGCAATTTCGGCAAGTCCAGCAAGCTCCTCAACCACCTCAAGCTCCTTCATCAAGCCTTCAAACGGTGATGCTTGAGTTCATCAAAGAACAAAGGCAGCAACAATCGACTGAAGCCAAATTCAATCATTATAGGACGGTTAACAAATTAATGATTGAATTCGAAGTAAGGAATAACTAATCTAAATGGTTGTAAATTTAATAAACTAAAAACTACATGTTTTGAGAGATGCACAATAATGCAATGAAGTGCTAACAAAGATCAGGGTTATAGATATCATCATGTATTTGGGGAATTCAAGCTCTTTCCTAGGGAATGACTCTTCCAATGCCTAATCCCACTATCTCGCATGCGTACTATCAATCTTCCAATTGCGTAATCTCATACACTAAATGCATTAAGATATCTATCCTAATTCTAAATCGATTAAGACCCCAAATCATGGTTATGTTCCAAAACCTAATTCATCTTCCAATGCAATCAGAGTTTTATAATCATTCATTCAAGCGGCCAACAAGATCAAAAGCATTAAGAACAGCCAACCAATCAATAAACGATAAAATATGATAACCAAGCATTAAGCCTAGGACTTCATAACATATCGGTAAACTCTAACACATAGCTACTAAACTACTCAGACATGAGTTTGTAAAAAAAAAAAACACGAAACAAAACTATTGTCAACATAGATAAAGAATGAGATTCCTCCCTATCCTAATACCATAGTCTTTAATAGCTCCTCCGCATTCCAGTTCGTTGCTCCGTCTCTTGCCTTCCGGCGTGTTTAGCTCTCGAATTCTCTCTACGTGTGTGTTGTGTGGTGAATGGTGTGTTCTGTTCGAATTCTGCCTTGTCCTCTTGACCCCTTCGTGCATCTTTCCTCTTCTCTTCTTTTCATTTTCTCCTTCTGTCCTCTTTGGTCGTGCACTTCCAATTCCTTCAGCTCCAATTATAGTGTTTCCATTCTTGTAAGACAACGGTTGGAGTTTTAATTCTTTGTAGGCAGTAATGCGTTACATTCTTCTTCCAGACATATTTCCATTTTGTGTAGCCGGTCAGCATCTTCCTTTTTGTGTAAGCCATGTCCTTTTTATTTTCAACCGTGCTCTTCCAATTGTTATTCCAGCAACTGGAAATTTCTTTTTTTGTTCCAGCTGCTTACTTCCATTTAGCTTTGGCCGTGAGTTTCCATTTTCGAAAGCGGCCATTGTTTACATTTTGCTCCAGCCGTGTAGCTTCCATTTCTCTTCTCTAGTTTATGATCGTTTGGATGTTGACCATGCATACCTAATCGGAGAGTTGTTTTGCTTTGTTTTACTTCATTTACTCGTGTTTGTATCCTGATATCTTCATATACTGCAATACACGAGAAAATGCTAGAAGAGGACTAAATGATGCTTAATGCTTGATAAAATCTAAATGAATGATTAAACTAACTATGAAAATTGACGAAAATACTATAACAAAATAAACTTTATCATAGGTTATGTTGCTACTTTTATCTATGAAAGAGTGAGTTTAAAAATTACGATGATAATATCAATAATGATATATATTACTTAATATAGGATTAAATTACCAAATAAAAAACATTTTAATCATAATATATTAACTAAATTATTACAAAACATTTTGAAAAATAATTATTTATATTTATTCACGAAAGTTATTCTTAATACAAAAAACAATGATTTACAATTATCTAAAATTAATTATCAATAATATTTTTTATAAGCAACAAAAAATATATTTTAATATAAATTAAAATTTACATTATTTTATTCATAATAAATTAAACAAAATTTTTAGATAAAAAATCATATTATTTTTTTTTTCAATTGTTATTCATTCATAACACTTAATATGGATTAGGTTTAGGCTACGCATTTAAATCATTTCTGCATAGTTTGCATAGCACGAGTTACAAAAACGATATGAATGTCCTCTATCTATTGCTTTTGCACGACTGAAGCTTACCTAACCCCGGTCCCGCCCATAAAAATATATGAACCCACGCGTGTTGTCCCTTAGCCCGCGTGGGCTGCACCTCCAGAAGAAACAACACGACTCGGGTAGTCACAAAACACGCTCGGATGGTCATTATAACATATAGACCGTGTGGGGTTGGTCATTATAACATATAGACCGCACGGGTCGCATGTCGGGAAAAATATCTAAAAAGGGTTAAAACGAGGTGAAACAAGAAGTACCGCCACCAATAAAAGGAAGGGAGCCGCTCAGAACAAGGGTTACAAAAAACAAACAGGAAAGCTTGGGAGAAGTTAGAGAAGAGAGGAAAAAACATCGGAATTTGGTAGCGCATCCATGCTCTTTATCATGTTTGTTGTTGTTTTCTCTTGTTTTACAGCAGAATCCATGAGTGTGCAAGTCTTTAGCTATGGGTTAGGGAGACCGGTTTTGTAAGGGATGCTTATATTTATGCGTTACTGCTTAGATCTTTCAAAGTTTCTTATATTTCGGTTCTACGATCAATGCTATGAATGTTATATGCTTGTGTTTTCCACTTAGTAACTTAGGATTTCATGTTTAACTGGGAAGTTAGATTATGAATCCCAAAATATTGATTGTTGATTGAGTTTGATTCATGAGAATCTGATCGGTCCGTTATTTGACTCAAGAATTAGGATTGCATACTTAATGTTACCATAATTACGTGTTAATCATTGCTGGGAGGTAGGATTTCATGTAATTCTGGTTAGAGAGTTTAGGTGTCGAGAGAACCATTCTCTACTTATGAGCATGAATTTCCCGTTATCAAGATAGTTTGATTGATTTCTGATCTTTTGTTGGTTGCATCCCTGCAATTCCGGTAACCCGAAGTCCGTAGTGTTCTTAATTATCAAGTCTTCCGCGTTTCCTCATTCCTGTCATAATTCATTTAGCATTCTTAGATTTTACCTCACATCACATCACTTGCATCCATCTTAGTTTTATTATATTTTTAGCTTATGTTGCATTAGTCCCTAGAGTTCGACCCTGGTGTGACACTGATCCGTATTCTGGCGGTAAGTGAATATTAGGCATTTTATTTGTTTAATAATTTGTGTATCAAGTTTTGGCACCGTTGTCGGGGACTAGTTACGGCATAGATTAAGAAATTTCTAGATCAAGATTTAGTTCTTTCCGGAGTTAGTTGTTTTTCTGCATTTTTTTCTTACCCTTTATCGAGTCTTATCTATCTACATTGGATTTGTACCTTGTCTTTAGTTACTCGTCTATTCATGTGCAGGTACCATTGTATGAGAATTTACACACAAAACCTACTCATATACAATCCCGAGATTCAGAGCACAGTACGAGACTTGCATAAAAAGAAGAGAATTGAACCTACATGTTATTAAACCGAAAGAGATACAGAGAGCATACCAGAAACACACGATTCCGAGGAGGGAGAAATTGAGAGCGCAAGCTCCAACACAAGCAGTAGGGACAGCAACACTACAAAGCCCGAAATGGATGCTGTCGAAGAAATCTACGAAGCTTACACAACTCCAAAGCATACCTAGTTGTTATCATGCATGGCATGTCTTACAGCTAACCAAAAGGAACTGCAACCTGATTTCATCTAGATGATTAACAATTATTCTTTAAGAGGAATGGAGAATGAGGACCCAAATGCACATCTTACAAACTTCAATATGATCTGCGGCACTACCAAAGTCAGCATGGGAGTCACACGCGAAGACTTAGACCTATCCGCACTCCCATTCTCAGTCATTGACGCAACATAGAGTTGGTTGTTCAACCTGCCCACCGCTTCCAACACCTTATGGAATGATCTAGGGCAACGATTCATGCAATAGTTCTTCCCAGATCATAGGATGTTCCTAGCCAACACAATATGCAGATGCCCGATCGGGTACTAGAACACTGCCTGATCGGGTACCAATAAGTCGAAAATTCCCCGCGAGTGTTGCCCGACTCGGGCGAATATGACGCCCGATCGGGTGAATTGTATGAGCGCCCGATCGGGTTGCTAGCCTTGCCCGATCGGGTGGGGTTGCGAATTCACGATCTGCAGTTCGCGAAATTCGGCTAATCCGACCAAAATTACCTTAGATCTTCCTAATCAAACCTAGAGCTAACCCATGCTAGTCCTAATATCAAGAAAATTCAAAATTTTACCTGGAATCCGCGATGAAATGAGGGAAATTTCAGAGTTTTGGAGAAAGAAAGTAAGTTTCTCGAGCAATCCGAGCGGTTCTTCCGGTGGTGGTGAAACGGCGGTGACACCAAGGTGATTCCGGCGACTAATCGGCGTGAGGAGGATGCTCTCTGAAAATGCACGATCGGGTTTGCTTTGTGAAGTGTGCGGCCGCTCGGGTTACTCGAGTTATAAACTTACCTCGAGACATTTACGATGCCCGATCGGGCCCACTGAAGACGCCCGATCGGGTGCTTCCATTGTTCGACCTACCCGGTCGGGTGACATGCAAGGTCGCCCGACTGTTTTCTCCAATTCTGAACTATGCCCGATCGGGTGGTGAAATGATGCCCGATCGGGTAGTGCTGCAAATTCTAAAAAAATTAGACGTGGAAAACAATACGCAGCAAAAATCATGGATCTCTAAGTCCCTAAATCCTAAAATAATCTAAAACTAAAAATATGCAAAAAGAAAAGCCCAAAAATTCAAAAATAAAAATACTACAGGATATGCTCGGGTTGCCTCCCGAGGAGCGCTTGTTTAAGGTCGCGAGCCTGACCAAATGCTACCCATTAGATGGACGTCCTCGCTGTCGTCGC
>CM071860.1:37740940-37755106 GCA_036759665.1 Gynandropsis gynandra
AACTAAAACGGGAAGATGCATTCAAAATAGATCAAAAGTGGTTCCGGGATAGCCAAGGGCTATCCCTTCTCCTAGAACAAACAAACTACTCGCTCATGCGTCTGCAAAGAATTATAAACATAGTAGAAAGTCTAAGGAACATGAAAACCAAACAAAACCGAAGTGTCGGGACTTGATCTCCAATGCTCCTCGCTTGTCTCCTCGCAAGAATCTCCTAAATCACCAACTGAATGGAAGGTCTAATGTTCGTTGCTTCTAATGACGTCTTCGGGCCTCTTTTATGCCTCTTAAGTCGGTCCAATTGTTGCCTTAATTGCCCCCATGAGTTCCCTTATGTTTTAAGTTAAATTAACTTAAGTTTACTGTTTTCTCGGGTTGCGACCCGCTCGGGCATTGAGTGTGCGCGCTCGAGTGCGGCTAGGGTGAGTCGCGCGGACTGTGGTCTGCAATGCATGCCCGATCGGGCATGGTATGTGAGCCCGGTCGGGCACTAGGCAGTTGGTCGGGTATTCTTGCTCGAGTCGTGCAGGAAATGCGCACAAAATTGGCCGTAGGTTTTGCCCGGTCGTGCAAGAGTTGTGCCCGACCGGGTTTGCCCGAGTCGGCAGGAAATGCGCACAAAATTGGCCGTAGGTTTTGCCCGGTCGTGCAAGAGTTGTGCCCGACCTGGTGGAGGCTTTCCATGCTCAATCTTGTCCCGTTTTTCCCGTGATGATCCTCGAAGTTGCTCCTTAGCTCCGTGCATGTCCTTTTAGCTCCAAAATGATCCAAATACGCGTAAAGACCTGTAAGAACATGAAAACACGAAAACAAGTAAAACGGAAACGGAATCATACGTAAAACATCACATATATATCAAAAACGTCTCCTAAATTGTGCAAGAAATACGTATGAAAACGAGATGATCATTCGGATCCTCAGCGGGTCTCCCTCTAAACGTTGCATTACCGAGCATCTGGATGAATGCCGGCTGTAATTCCACGCGAGCGTCTCTCCTAGTGATGCATGAAAAGAGTTGTGTATGCCTAGGGACCGTGTATGATCCTTAGGTTATCGCTGGTTGCAACTGTGGCACGTTTGGTTGCATTTGTGGCACGTTCAAGTCTCGATGTTCTGCCATTAACTCTTCTCTGCTCTTGTCTACAATCTTTGGTTCGATTACTATCTCGGATTGGAAGTCTAGATGCACTTATTGAGGCATTTTGTTTAAAAGACCTGAAGTAGCTGTGTTATCGACCTGTTGGCTTGCACTAACTCTCGTTTGTCTCCTTATTTCTCTGAGCGTTCTATCGATATCTAGATCGTAAACTAGATCAGCACTCCTGGTACCTCTCATGCACAAGTGAGCTGCACGAGATAAGGAAACAAAATACAAAAGTCGTGTGAGTTCCAAGAAGTAAACGAATTTGACTCAAAACAAAGAAAGCAAAAGTACAAAAAAAGACAAATAAGACTCCGGAAAGGACTATGTCCTAATCCAAAAGTATCCTAACTCTAAAGTCGTAATCAATTCCCCGGCAACGGCGCCAAAAACTTGATGTGGTTAATCTCAAGTAATAAAATAGCTAGACTAACGCTTCCGCAAGAATACGGATCGTATAGTACCAGGGTCGAACACGAGGAATCGATGCAACTCTAAAGCTAGTAACTAATCAATAGAACATGTAAAATCAATAAGTGATGGGAATGCAAATAAAAATAAACTAACTAACTCACTATTGGAATAAACTCAATGAACTAAACACCACAGGTTTCGAGAGATGCACGATGATGCAACAAAGTTCTAACAAGATCATGGTTATAGATATCGTTACATATTCGGGGAATTCAAGCTCTTTCCTAGGGAATGACTCTCCCGATGCCTAAACCCACTATCTAGCATGCGTACTACCAATCTCCCAATTGTGTAATCTAACCTTCTAGATGCATTAAGATTGCTATCCTAATTCATAAGTTCAATTAACCGACCGGCCAAAGTTCTAAATCAATTGAGATATCATATCATGGCTACGTTTCAAAATGCCATTAATCTCCCAATGCAATTAGATTTTTATAATCATTCATTCAAGCTACCAATTCATCTCCCATTGCAGTTAGATTTTTATAAACCATATTTCCTTTTGGTTTAAGTAGCCAACATGTTCCTTTTCTTGTTTTGCCAAAATTCCTTTTCTGGTTTTTGCAGGTGACGAACACGACCCGTGCGGGCTGATGAGTGCCCCGCTCGGGCTGGCTGGCAGGGGAGAGCCCGCGCGGGCTGGTGTGGAGCCCGACTCGGGCTGGATCTCCGGGAGGAGTGAGCTGATTGTCTTGCCCCGCGCGGGCTAAGGTAGGCACTCCGCACGGGTTGCCTCTCCTTTGACGTGGAACAATCACGTTTTGCGGCATTGGCTCGTGTTTGTGTTCCGGTATCTCCATTTGCTGCAAAACACAAGGAAACACTAAAAGAGGACTAAATTATGCTTTAATGCTTGATAAAGTTCAAATGAATGATGAAACTAACTATAAAAAGAGACTAAAATACTATAACAAAATAGACGTTATCAAGCTTTCCAAAAGCCTTTGTCATGCATGCCATGCTTTCTTCTAAAGAACTTAAACGACTCATCTCATATGTTACATGCAGAGCAATTTCTTTGCTCTTTGGTTCATTATCATGCTCCAGACTCATCACATGTACTGAGAGAATTCCAACTACTCCTGCAAAGCCTGTGGTATCAGTATTAATTGCAATTTCCATTGCACCTTCTTTGCTTCAAATCTCTTAGGCAAACACTTAATAAAATCCACTAGCTTATTTTTTAAAGGTTTTCCCTAAATTTTGTGCTTCGTTTGTTAGTGTGATCGTCTCATTTATATATCTATTTCTCGCATGATTTTAGAGATATTTACGATATACTTGCGATGTTTACATATGATTTTGTATATGTTTTACTCGTTTTTGTGTTTTCGTGTTCTTACAGATTTTAATGCAAATTTGGCTTATTTTGAAGCTAAGGAATGTACACGAGACAAAAGCTCTATCATCAAGGATTGTGACAGAGCAAACGGGATGAGAAACGAGGTAAGACAACAAAGTGCACGACCAACACCATTCATGCACGACCAGGCTCAACATTGGACATACATGCCAGGCCGTGCATCACCCTCCCGACCGTGCTTGGTTTAACACATGCATGCACGACCGTGCATCATCCTTAGCACGAGCGTGCTTGGCATAACACATGCATGCCCAGCCGTGCATCACCTTCAGCACGACTGTGCTTATCAGTCAATGCCCTTGCACGACCGAGCGTCCCTTCTTGCACGTCCGTGCTATTGACTCATAACCCTAGTGCACGACCATTCACCCATTCATGCACGACTGGGCACTTGAAACAGAAACATCCCCGAATGTTCAATAAGGCCCGAGCTCCTTTGTTGCACGATCGGACATCACAAACAAGAAGGTGCACGATCGGTCTTAACAACTTGCACGGCCGGGCATGAAGATAGACCTGCAATATGAGAGAAAAGGAAACATTCGGCCGTGAAGAAACAAAAGGAAAAACTCGATCAGAAGAATGGAAAAACATGCCAAAGGAGAAACAAGAAGAAAATGAAAGATATTAGAAGAGGAAAGATGACATATTCATTCGGTTAGAGACGTGAGAGAAGGAATTACAGAGACGTTACAGAGACATACACATGGAGAGAAAGAGAGGAAGAAGAAGAGACTTGTAGGAGACAATCAAGGGGCATCGAATAGGGACTTCGGTTTTGTTTGGTTTTCAAGTTCCTTAAACTATCTATTTGGATTATATTTATTTATGAACACATGAGCGAGTAGTCGTTTTGTTCTAGGAGAAGGAATTAGGATCGTCTGCCTTAGATAACTTAATTGGGATTGCATGATTAGATTGGTGGATTGTTGGTTTCGGTAGTCTTATGGTGAAACCGGATTCCTAGAACGTTTGTCTCATTGTTAAGAACTCGTAGTTTATTTGTTTTTAGTATTTCAATCTTAAAACCAATATTCGTTCATTTGCAAGTTTGATTCGTAGTTTGAGTTTAGGTTGTGTTGCGTAGTCCCTGTGGGATCGACACCTAGAGTACTACACACGTGTCGTGCACTTGCGGGTAGTTGAGATTAATAATTGTTTAACTTTGATACACATCAAATTTTTGTGATCGACACCTAGAGTACTATACACATGTCGTGCACTTCCGGGTAGTTTAGGTTAATAATTGTTTAACTTTGATACGCATAAAAATTTTGGCGCCATTGCCGAGGACTATTGTCAACACGTCTTAGATTCGAGCCTAGAGTCATTCTTGTTTTGTTTTTCTTTTTGTTTTCTTTTCTTTCGTTTCTTTCTACCTAATTCCGTTCGTTTGTGCTTTGTTGGTTTATGACAAGATCTCAAGGTGCTTCCAGTCTATTCCAAATCAACCCCGACATCGAGCGCACTTACAGAAAACTGAGAAAGGGCAAGGAAGAAGGTAACAGAGCCGTCTGATCAGTGAGATATAGATAATCAGAACAACCATGCACAACCTCAATTACCTATCGGTAATTTGGGGCATATGCAGCAACAACAACTCGCACCTCAACCGCGAGAACCACAGGCTCCTCCACTACGTCGCCTCAAAATACATGGAGTCTCGGAGGACGCGATCTTACTGCGTCTCTTCCCCTTCTCAATTGGGGGATGAGCGGAAACTTGGCTGCAATCACTTCCCGTTGGTTCAATCACGACTTGGGACCAGCTCTGCATATTGTTCCTCTCACGATTCTTTCCTCTGAGCAAGACAATTCAGATGAGGAGGGAAATCACAACGTTTAGATGTAGAGATGGAGAAACGTTGTTTGAAGCGTGGGGTAGATTTAAGCACCATCTACAGATGTTTCCACACCATGGTCTCGAGTAGTGGCACGTTATCCGAACCTTCTACAACAAAATTTTAGACGAACACAGAACGACGTTAGATAACGCTGCTCGAGGATCGTTTATGGATTTGAGCGTCGAAGAGGCATACGAGCTGATCCATAACCTCGCCATGAACCACATTATGTGGTCAACACCGAGAGATATGCCTAACAACACTGGACACCTATATGAGCCGAATCAGAGCAGAGCGACGGGCAATGCAACAAACGCTATGTACTGTATGAATTGCGGAGATATGGAGCATGTAGCGTATCAATGCACGGTACATGAAGACTTCGAATAGATGAACTATGCCCAATAGCAAGGAAACACACAATTCAGGAATACCTACAACCCGAATTGGAGGAACCATCCGAATATTTCGTATCGAATGACTCAACCGGTGAAGTATTCGGGATTTCAGCAAAGAAAGAAAACATACCAAGAAAATAATCAGCAATTCCCACAAGCTCAACAAGTTCCGAAAGCTCCTCAACCTCCCCAAGCCCCTTCGTCAAACCTTGAGGGAGTGATGCTCGAATTTATCAAGGAGCAAAGGCAACAACAATCGACTCAAGCCAAATTCAATGCGTATGTGGGGACAGCGATTAGCGAGCGCAAAACTCATATGGAATCCTTCAGAACACATGTGAAGATGTTAGAAAACTCCATAGCACAACAGGCTGCCTCATCGTCTCGGAATCCTAGATAGCTTCCCGGTAAACCCGATCTTAACCCGAGAGAGCACGTGAACGCCATCACCTTGCGCAGCGGTAATGTGATCGAGAATCCGCCCCCGAAAGAGCAAAAGAAATCTGCTGGAAAATCTGTGGATAAAGGAAAGGGCATTGTGAGGAAGGAGCTGAACCAGAATTGGAAAACCCATATGTTGCTCCACCGGCGTACAAACCTGCAATACCGTTTCCTCAACGGTTGGTGAGCAAAAAAAACGAAGTAAGGTATGGACGGTTTGTAGAGATTCTCAAGAAGCTTCACATCAACATACCATTCGTAGAAGCCCTCCAACAGATGCCAACGTATGCCAACTTTCTCAAAGAAATTCTGTCCAACAAACGGCGTATCGAAAAGAGAGTGAGACAGTAGCACTCACCAAGGAATGCAGTGCCATTCCCCAAAACAAGCTGCCCCCGAAGTTGAAGGACCTCAGAAGCTTCTCCATTCGATGCACAATAGGTAATCTTGATATTGACAAAGCTTTGTGAGATTTAGGAGCAAGCGTGAGCCTCATGCCCCATTCGGTCTTCAAGCGGATGAACTTCGGCGACCTCAAACCTACCAAGATGTCTCTCCAACTCGCTGACCGTTTGGTAAGATATCCGGTGGGGATTGTTGAAAACATTCCTACCAAGGTAGGTAATCTTTGTATACCAGCTGACTTTGTTCTACTTGATATTGAAGAGGATGCTAGGATACCTATTATTCTTGGTAGACCGTTCTTAGCTACTGCAGGTGCGATGATAGACGTACAACAAGGAAAACTTTCCCTATGTGTCGGAGGCAAAATGATTGAATTCAACGTTTCCAAATCCATGAACGGACCCTCCATCAAGGAGTCTTGCTTTCGAATTGACTTGCTAGACGAGTTAACAAACGATACATTTGATCAAGTAAGTATTTCTGATCCCCTCGTGAGATGTTTATCTCAAGTTTGTAAAGATATAGGATTTACCGATGAAGAAGCTGATGCATACACAGAATTTATGAGTGCTTTTGAAGCACTAGGAGATGCCCCATGTGAGGAGATACCACACAAAGCACACGTTGACTTCGCACTGGAGAAGGCGCCCAAACTCGAGTTGAAGCCTCATCCTTCTTCTCTTCAGTATGAGTACCTTGGACATAATGATACATACCCCGTTACTGTTAATGCTGACTTGAATGAAGATGAGACGCAAAAGCTACTTGAAGCTTAAGGAAGCATAGGAGAGTGATCGGATACACCATCGAGGATATCAAGGGACTAAGCCCTTTGTTATGCATGCATCAAATACTCATGCAGGATGGGCATAAACCATCCATCAAAGCGTAAAGGCGGCTGAACCCAACGTAAAAGAGGTAGTGAAAAAAGAGATACTAAAACTTTTGGATACAGGTATCATATATCCTATCTCGGACAGCGAATGGGTGAGCCCCGTGCATGTCGTACCAAATAAAGGAGGAATGACGGTAGTACACAACGATAACAACAAGTTGATCCCAACAAGAACTGTCATGGGATGGAGGATGTGTATAGAAAGCTTAACAAGGCGATGAGGAAAGATTACTTCTCTCTCTCATTCATCGACCAAATGTTAGAACGGTTAGCGAATCATGCCTATTTTTGTTATTTGGATGGATATTCTGGTTTCTTTCAGTTTCCCATTCATCCTCAAGACTAAGAGAAGACGACTTTCACGTGTCCTTATGGGACATTCGCTAACCGTCGTATGCCTTTTGGCCTCTGCAACGCTCCAGCTACTTTCCAGCGTTGCATGATGGCAATATTTTCCGATTTAATTGAGAATAGTATGGAAGTGTTTATGGATGATTTTTCTGTTTATGGCTACCTTTCTAGAGTGTTGCAACGATGTGAGGAAGCAAATCTCGTTCTTAATTAGGAAAAGTGCAACTTTATGGTGAAGGAAGGTATTGTACTTGGACACATGATCTCATCGAGGGGCATAAAAGTCGACAAAGCCAAAATTGAGGGAATCGAAAAACTTTCACCACCAGTTTCAGTTAAAGAAATTCGTAGCTTCCTAGGGCATGCAGGTTTTTATCGGAGGTTCATCAAGGACTTCTCAAAGATTACAAAACCGTTGACGGAGTTGCTGGCCAAAGATGCTACATTCGACTTCTCTCAAGATTGCCACAACGCCTTCAACACCATCAAGACATCATTGGTTTCGGCGCCTATCATTCAACCACCCAATTGGAGCCTACCATTCGAGATTATGTGTGACACTAGTGACTACGCCGTTGGGGCTGTTTTAGGACAGCGAAGAGACAAGGTCTCTCATGTCATCTCCTACGCTAGAAAGGCACTAGACGACGCTCAAATCAACTATGCCACAACCGAGAAGGAGCTCCTTGCCGTCATCTTCGCCTTTGACAAGTTTAAATCCTATCTCGTAGGGTCAAAGGTAATCGTTTATACTGATTATCCAGCGCTTAAATATCTTCTAGAGAAGAAGGACGCAAAACCACACCTCATCCGATGGATCCTTCTCTTACAAGAGTTTGATCTCGAGTAAGAGATAGGAAGGGGTCTGAGAACGTCGTTGCAGATCACCTCTCACGCATCATTGTGGATGATGAGAGTCCTATCGATGATTCCTTGAGAGACGACAACATATGGGCACTTACTTCAGGTAACCCCGCTCCTTGGTATGCTGATTTTGTTAATTTTCTTGTGAGCGGTATACTACGCCCTGACCTTTCTTTTCATGAGCGCATGAAATTCTATGCGGACGTCAAACAATACCATTGGGACGATCCAATATTCTACAAGAGGTGCGCGGATGGGGTCTTTAGGAGATGCATCCCCGAGGAAGAGGTAGAGAGCATCCTTTTCCATTGTCATGGATCGGATTATGGAGGTCACTTCAGCAAGTCCAAAATCGCTTCACAGGTGCTACAAGTAGGTTTTTATTGGTCGAACCTCTTCAAGGATGCCCATAGGTACGTTTCCTCTTGTGATAGATGTCAAAGAACGGGAAATATAGGTAAGAGGAACAAGATGCCACAGAACTACATCCTTGAGGTAAAATTGTTTGATGTTTGGGGTGTATATTTCATGGGACCTTTTCCCTCGTTGTGTGGCAACCAATATATTTTGGTAGGTGTAGATTATGTGTCTAAGTGGGTAGAAGCCATAGCAACGCCAGCTAATGATTCTAGGATAGTGATGAAATTCTTTAAGAAGATCATATTCCCTCGTTTTGGAGTTCCTAGATTAGTCATTAGTGAGGAGGTTCACATTTTATTGCAAGACAATTCGAGTACCTTCTTAAGCAGTATGGCGTGAAACATAGGGTAGCTACACCGCACCACCCACAAACTAGCAGACAAGTAGAGGTTTCAAATAGGGAGATTAAGAGTATACTAGAGAAAACCGTATCTAGGTCCCGTAGAGATTGGTCGATGAAATTAGATGATGCGTTATGGGCCTATAGGACTGCGTTTAAAACTCCTATTCCCATGACTCCTTTTCAGCTTGTTTATGGCAAGTCTAGCCACCTACCTGTTGAGCTAGAGCACCGCACCTATTGGGCGACAAAGCTCCTACACTTTGATCTTAAGAGTGTAGGTGAGAAACAACTTTTGCAGGTGAACGAGCTCGATGAGCTTCGTCTTGATGCATTCGAGAACTCTAAGATCTACAAGGAGCGTGCTAAGAAATGGCAGTACAAGAAGATCCTACCTCATGACTTTCAGCCAGGTGACTTGGTTTTATTATTTAATTCTCGTCTTAAGCTTTTTCCTAGGAAACTACGGTCCCGTTGGTCTGGTCCTTTTCAAGTACGAGAGGTATTCTTGCATGGCGCAGTAGAACTTTGGAGCGAGACAAGTGGGACGTTCAAAGCTAATGGACAGTGATAACACGTAATCCGTTGTAGTTTTTATATCATTCTTAGGTCTAGTTTTGAGTAGATTTATTATATTTCATTCATTTATCGAGTTTATTCGAAGACTTTATCTACATTTCGTGTTTTGCATAGGAAACGAAGACATGAGGAGAAACACGAGAGATTATGGCAATTTAACCCCGAAAACATAGTTGAGTGACAAGGTTCAACTTGTGCAAGGCCATGGATTGAAGTGAACATTCAAACACCGAGCGAAAGGAGCGGAAACAACATTGCAAGACATGCACGCTCAGGCATTGGAAGTGTGCCCGCTCGGGTAATTGATGCCAAACAACCCCGTAGCTTCGCACGACTCGGGTGCTCAAGGAATATGATCGGGCATGTGTGCCCGATCGGGTGGAATTGGAGTGCCCGATCGGGCTAATTCTCACCAAAATGCGCCGTAGGTTTGCACGACTCGGGCCGAAGGCTCGGGCCAAATGAAGCACACGGTCGGGCATAGGGCCTGCACGAGCGGGTAGAAGCTGTGCCCGCTCGGGCCCTTGTTTTTCTCAACCATCTCCTAAGATTTAGAACGACCAAAGTAAGAGAAATCAGATCTACAAAATGGAGATACGAACCAGATTGAAAGGGGGACGACTCAGAGAGAATTCAGAGACATAGAAGACACACTTGGAAGGATCGAGAAGGACGGAACGAGGGATCCGAAGCATGGAGGATCTATTGAAGACATCGGTTGATGAATAGGGAGCATTCTTATTCTCTTTCTATGTTGAATTTAGATTTCTTTTGTGTTTCGTTTCCTGAGTTCATGTCCAGATTTAGGGTTTAATCGGTTTAGAATCTACGCCAGGTCAATCGATTGAATCTAGGGATTAGGATAGCGGTCGTAATGGGTCTATGCATGTAAGATGCGCAATAGATATATTGGTATATGCATGCTAGATAGTGGACAAGTCTACGCCAGTCAGTTCCTATAGGAGAGCTTGAATTTCCTGAACTCGTGATAGTATCTAAGACCAATTATCTCGTTAGAATTTCGTTACATCGTTGTGCAACTCTTGATACCTATGGTGTTTTGTCGCTGAGTCATTCCTATTATTAGTTTAGTTAGTTTGCATTTGCATTCCATCTACTATTGATTTTACACGTCTTATTCATTAGTCTAATAGCTTTAGAGTTGCAACAATTCCTTGTGTTCGACCCTAGTTGCTACATGATCCGTATTCTTGCGGAAGCGTTAGTCTAGGTAATTTATTACTTGAGTCTACGCACATCAGACAGCGACTAAAGCTCTACCAAGCTGCTCAACTGATCGAAAGTGGAAACTCCCTTTCCCTTTCCGATGCACCCGTCACGCACACATGAGGAATGGAGACGTCAAAGCTTAAAGACGTTAAATAAGCGATTTCTGGGAGGCAACCAGCTGTTTGTTTCTATTTTTCTTAGTTGTTTAGTTCAAGAGTCGTTAAAAAACACAAAAAAATACCACCACAAACGTGACTTCACTTCTCTTAACCTCCATCGGAGTTTCACGTCGAGGACGCCGTTCAATTCAAGTATGGGGGAGCAGCTCACGTTTGTCAGGTGACTTCGTTTTATTTTCTCTTTGATTTCGTAGTTTTTAGTTTGTTTTTTCTTTCGTGAGTCAGAGTCGTCCCAAACACTTGTCCGGTGCCACGTTTTGAGATTAACCCTGAACCTAGGATACTTAAGAAGTTGGCCTTTTCCGTGAGATTCTGCATGTTTAAGCTAGGTTTTTCCTAACCGTTAGAGCTAATTAGTTGGCTGAAAACAATAGGTCGTTATTCTTTGGGAGTCCTAGTGTGTCTTGTGGCAGGTTTAGACGAGGTTGCTAGGCTAGTTTATCGTTTATTCTCTCTATTGAGATGCTCATACTTCGTATAGACGATGCTTTACTTCTTTTGATGAGGTTATTAGATCGTATGAAATTGAGCTTGTTTTGCAGAATAAAGCGCGCATACTAACACTCCGTTGTCGATAGAAATAATACCTAAAAGCATCATCTAAAATTGATATGAGTGCATCAACCTTGACACATTTTCAATGGTTCGGAAAGAAGTGGTGGGTTGGCGATCATCTTTCTATGTCCTAAGGGCATGGCAAAATAAAAACGCCGCCTAGTTGGCTGCACTCTTGAACGAGATGCAAGAGTATACAGTCATCGGTAGTCTGGGCCTAAGTAGAGGCTGAGTCCCTTCAAACCCGACGTCCTAGAAGCCTAGTGTGTCTGCATAACATAAAAAAAGAAAAGAAAGAGAAGACATAAAAAAGGAAGAAAAAGAAAAAAAAGAGAATAAAGAAAGAAAGAAGCTCGGAAAAGAAACAAGTATCCTAAATTGTTCTAGGGTTTACCATTTGTCTAAAGTCTTGTTTGATGGAGAGAGTTACGGTGGCTTGTTTAGTTTGCCTTCAATTTACTTTCTCGTAGGTAGCCTTGGTGAACCTAGGATGAAGACTAAAAATTTAATTAGGCCGAATTTGTTCTCGACTTGCTAGTTGATCAGTTAGGGTTCGCTTTAGCGGTATCTCTAGGAAACAGGGGAATTATCGGTTTTTATATACCCCACGTGGTCCACGTTTACGTTTGCTTAGGGACAAGCAAACATTTATGTCTGGGGGATTTCTCGTTTTATTACGTATTTCTCGCATGACTTTAGAGATGTTTACGATATACTTGCGATGTTTACGTGCGCATGATTTTGTATCTGTTTTACTCGTTTTTGTGTTCTTACAGGTTTTAATGCAAACTTGGCTCATTTCAACGCTAAGGAACGTACACGAGACAAAGCGCTATCATCAAGGATTGTAACGGAGCAAACGGGGCGAGAAACGGGGCAAGACAACAAAGTGCACGGCCAACACCATTCATACACGATCGGGCTCAGCATTGGACACACATGCCCGGACGTGCATCACCCATAGCACGACCGTACTTGGCATAGCACATGCATGCTAGGTCGTGCATCACCCTTAGCATGAACGTGCTTGGCATAACACATGCATGCACGGCCGTGCATCATCCTTAGCACAAGCGTGCTTGGCATAACACATGCATGCCAGCCGTGCATCACCCTTAGCACGACCGGGCTCATCAACCAAAGCCCATGCACGACCGAGCATCCCTTCTTGCACGATCGTGCTACTCACTCATCAACCTAGTGCACGATCGTGCACTCATTCATGCACGGCCGAACACTTGAAACAGAAACATCCTCGAATGTTCAGCACGGCCTGGGCTCCTTTGTTGCACGATCGGACATCACAAACAAGAAGGTGCATGACCGAGCTTAACAACTTTCACGGCCGGGCGTGAAGAGAGACATGAAACACGAGAGAAAATGAAACACTCAGCCATGAATAAACAAAAGGAAAATCTCGATCAGAAAAATGGAAAAGCATGCCAAAGGAGAAACAAGAAGAAAAGGAAAGATATAAGAAGAGGAAAGATGACACATTTATTCAGTTAGAGATGTGAGAGAAGGAATTACAGAGACATTATAGAGACATACACAAGGAGAGACAGAGATGGAGAGACAGAGAGGAAGAAGACAGAGACTTGCAGGAGACATTCAAGGGGCATCGAATAGGGTCTTCGGTTTTGTTTGGTTTTCATGTTCCTTAAACTATGTATTTCGATTATGTTTGTTTACGAACACATGAGCGAGTAGTCGTTTTGTTCTAGGTGAAGAAATTAGCCCTTGGCTATCCCGAAAACACTTTGATTTATCTTTGAATGCAATTTCCCATTTTCGTGTATCTATTCTTTATCTGAGTGCTTCCTTGACTAGTGTTTGGGATGGCCACGTAGATGCATGTTTTAGGAACTTAGGAGAAGGACCGAAAGGAGAATTCTAATTTCAAATAATCAGGTTTAGAACAACCGAGGTTAGGCCACAAAAGTAGGGTAGCAGCGGTTGAGGGTAAAACGGATGAATCACAGAACTTATGGGTTTAGCTTAAGGTGTCAGCCACGAGAGTAGGGGATAACTTGACTAGATCACGCGTCTATGCCTTGAGAGAGGTAGATATCATATTAGGATCGTCTACCTTAGATAACTTAATTGGGATTGCATGATTAGATAGGTTGATTGTTGGTTTCGGTAGTCTTGTGGTGAAACCGGATTCCTAGAACGTTTGTCTCACTGTTAAGAGCTCGTAGTTTATTTGTTTTTAGTATTTCAATATTAAAACAATATTCATTCGTTTGCAAGTTTGATTCGTAGTTTGAGTTTAGGTTGTGTTGCGTAGTCCCAGTGGGATCGATACCTAGAGTACTACACACATGCCGTGCACTTGCGGGTAGTTTAGGTTAATAATTGTTTAACTTTGATACACATCATAGTGCATTTAATTGTGCACTAAATTCAGTAATCTTCTTGTCCTCATTCAACCTCATATTTTTGAATTGTGAGGCGAGAATGTCTAGACGATTTATTCTCAAGCTGACTCTTCCTTCGTGTTGAATCTATAGCATGTCCCAAGCTTCTTTCACGGATTCATAAGACCAAATCTGTTTGAACTTATTCATGTCAACAAATGTGATGAGTGATAACGCCTTTGTATTGTATGTTGAAAGAAGTTTTTCATCTAGTGTCCATATTGACTTTGGTTTGGGAACTCCTTTCCTTCCATGTCTAGTTGCA
>CM071860.1:37761916-37784879 GCA_036759665.1 Gynandropsis gynandra
ATTTTCACCCGAGCGGGCACTCATGCCCGAGCGTGTTCCTCTTCAGCCCGAGTCGTGCAAACCTACGGCGCATCTTGATGACAAATAACCCGAGCGAGCACTCCATTTCCACCCGATCGGGCGCACAAGCCCGACCATGTTCCTTGAGCGCCTGAGTCGTGTAAAGCTACGGGGTTGTCGTGGCATCAATTTCCCGAGCGGGCACACTTTCGATGCCCGAGCGTGCACGACCTAAAATGATGTTTTCGCTCCTTTTGCTCGGTGTTTACACGTTCTCTTCAATCCACGGTCTTGCACAAGCTGAACCTTGTCATTTTGGGGTTAAATTGCCAATATCTCTCGTGTTTCTCGTCATGTCTTCGTTTCCTACACAAAACACGAAATGTAGATGAAATCCTCGAATAGACTCGATAAATGAATGAAATCTAATAAATCGAATCAAAACTATACCTAAGAATGACATAAAAACTACTACGGATTACGTGTTATCATCCGCCTTAGATATTTTGATAGGGAACACATGATTAGATTGATCGATTGTTGGTTTCGGAAGCTATGCGGTGAAACCCTATCCTAGAACGTTTGTCTCATCGTTAGGAACTCATTAGTTTACTGCATAATCATTATTGCATATCACAACCATTATTTCATCGTAGCAAGTATTGATTCTAGTTTGAATTTAGTACGTGTTGCGTAGTATATGTCCATTGAAATATTTTATTTAATATATTTCCATTCAACCATTAACGTGTCCATCTAATGGATTATGTGTTGAATGCATTATCATTTATATCATCATCCCTAAACCAATTAATCTACCTTTTAATATGATCATTTATTCTCTTTAATGCTCACGATCTAGTTTAATCAGATATCTCTATCTTAATTATACCAAATGACAATTATTTTAAGAGGTCCATCTAGAATGGAAAGAATAAAATATTCATCAAATCGTAAAATCAACCTATAGATTCATTCATAAAGCAAGATGAGTTCAAATACACGAAACTCTAGCATAAAGCATGGATCAAACCTATGGATCTACATTTAGGAAAGAGCTACAATGATAAACATGTAAAGAGAAAAGATATAGGAAATCTCAATCAATATCTCAGCCAGTCACTAGCATGACCTCTCGTTTGACTTGCCTCCACCGATAGTTCACTTCTTCGATGAATTCCAATAGCGTTATCACTCTTTGCACAATCCCAAAATTCACATCTCAATATTGTCTATATTTTTGTCTTCTTCTCTCTATATATTCTCAAAGTATCATCTTCCAACTTATAGAAAAGTTCTTAATCTTTTCAATAATTTAAAACTAAATTATTTAGTGAATTTGTTAAAACGCTCAACCGAGTTGGTGACATCTCAGGCTGAGTGATTGGTTGTTCCATGTGTTTCCATACAAATCAGAGCCAACTATGATGTGATTAGGTCAACGCTCGACAGAGTCGGAAAATGCGCGGGTTGAATGAACCAACGAGTGTTAAAAGCTTCCCTGTTTGGATTATTTCTTGATCGAGTCAGCCGAGTAAACCAGCTTTTTGTTGAAGCTTTTGCTGCTCGTTTTGAGCAAACTCTTAGCACCAAAATAGAGGAGTTTCGGCAGGCGATTCGGAAAGAAATTCATGACCGATCAAGAGTAACTCCTACCCTTAACCAACGAGAAAGGATTCAGAAAGATGAGGGCAATAACTATTACGAACGAGGCAGTTCATACTTGTTTCGGAGTACTCAAAGACGACACCGAAGGGCACAGAAACGTAGGGACGACCCGAGGGACGACCTTGCTGGCCTTAAGCTCTAAATACCTACATTCCACGGCAAGGCTGATCCGGACGCTTATTTGGAATGGGAGAAGAAAATCGAACTCGTGTTTGGTTGCCAACACTACACCGAGACCAAGAAGGTTAGGGTTACGCTTTGAGTTGGTGGGATCAATTGGTAACTTCTAGGCAACATAATGTAGAGAAACCTATAGAGACGTGGCTGGAAATGAAAGCTATAATGCGTAAATGGTATGCTTTGAATCACTGTCTCCGAGAGCCACACAAATCAATTCCAATAGAGCAACAACTCAAAAGGACCGCTCGTAATAACTTTGGGGCTGGAAAATTTAGTCATCAATTGGAGGAAAAATCGAGTTATCAAAGGAGAGACAAATCTGTTCCAGCGACCGAAGACAAAGTTAAAGTAGTTCCAGCGGCTCCACGAGACAAAGGAAAAGCCGATGCCACTACATCTAGAGCTCGGGACCTAAAGTGCATCAAGTATCACAGAATGGTCAATTATGCCAATGAATGTACGAACAAGAGATTTATGATTATTTGTGAGGATGGTGAGATGAAATATGAGGACAACGAATCTGAATCTTCGACCAAGGAGTATGAAGAAGAACTCGATTTAAAGGTCAAGAAGCACCCGAGGCCTTATACACTATAATGGCTCCATGAGAACAGTAAAATGAACGTGACCAACCATGTGGCCATGCCTATCACCATTGGAACATACAAGGACAAGATCCTGTGTGATGTTCTTCCCAAGGATGTGAGCCATACCCTTCTCGGTAGTTCGTGGCAATCAGACATACGTAATACATGATGGTTTTACTAACCAACATTCTTTCGAGTTTAATGGCAGGAAAACGATTCTTATTCATTGACGCCAAGACGATTGCAACAAGATCAAATGCACCTAGAACAGATGGAAGAACGCGTAATAAGCCATCGAACTTCTGCGCTAAATTGGGTGAGATCAAGAAATCTCTTCACTGTAGTCAATCGGTTTTATTATTCATGTTTAAGGAATCTCTTTCGAGCTTGACTAACCTTGCACCGGTGCTGCGGAGTGAGATCATATCTTTAATGCAAACTTATAAAGGTGTTTTCCCCAAAGACAATTCTACGGGATTACCTTCTATACGCGACATTGAACATCAAATAGACTTCATTCCCAGAGCCGCACTTCTAAATCGGCTAGCTTATAATAACAACCTGGGGGAGACTAGGGAGTTACAAACATGGCAGCATTAACTTTGTCCGAAGGAGTTCGATATACATACCGACCACGGATCACTCCAGTACAAGTAAGGTAAGAAAAACATCGTAGCAGACACTCCATCCTGAAGGTATGCCCTATTAACTACTTTAGATGCTAAGTTGATAGGATTTGAACAACTTAAAGAGATATATGCATCTGATTTGGAGTTCGGAGAAGTGTACAAAATGTACGAAAAGTTTGCATCAGGTCATTACTTTAGGCAAGATGACTTTCTGTTTTATGATAACTGATTGTGCGTGCCTAACTGTTCTATGCGAGAATCGTTTGTTAGAGAAGCTCATGAAGGTGATCTTATAAGTCATTTTTGGATTGCGAAAACACTTAAGATATTACAGGATCACTTCTTTTGGCCGCACATGAAGAGGGATGTTGAACGAATTTGCGAAAGATGCGTCACGTGCCAACACGCTAAGTCTAAAGTTCAACCTCACAGTTTGTATACCCCTCTACCTATCTCGACTCACCCTTGGAATGACATATCTATGGATTTCGTGATTGGTTTGCCTAGAACTAAGAATGGAAATGCTTCAGTCTTTGTGGTTGTTGATAGATTTTCTATGATGTCCCACTTCATAGAATGCCACAAAACGGATGATGCATTGCACGCAACAAATTTGTTCTTTAAGGAAGTAGTGAGGAGGCATGGAACGCCTAGGGCGATAGTTTCGGATACACATACGAAGTTCCTTAGTCATTTTTGGAAGACTCTATGTTTTAAGCTAGTAATTAAGTTATTATTTTCCATGACGTGTCATCCACAAACTAATGGACAAACCGAGGTGGTTAATCAAACCTAGGAACACTTTTGCATGAAATTTTTAAAAAGAACTTGAGAACATGGGAAGAATACCGCATGCTGAATTTACATATAATCATGTTGTAGATTCTGCTTCCAAATATTCCTCGTTTGAAATCGTTTATGTGTTCAACCCCATCTCACCTTTGGATCTAATGTCGTTACCTTTAATTAATCAAGTCATTTTGGATGGAGAAAAGAAAGCTAAGATGGTACAAGAGATCCATAAGCAAGCTAGGAAGAACATAGAGGAGAAAACAAAACTCTATGTGAACCAAGCAGACAAGGAACAAAAGCGACTGATTTTTGAACCCGTGGACCAAGTGTGGATTCGTTTGTGAAAGGAGCATTTCCCGAACAAGAGAAAACCAAAGTTGACACTGCGGATCGCCGAACCCTTCATAGTGACCAAGAGAACCAGCAACAACGTTTATCAACTCGACTTGCAAGGTAAGTATAATGTGAGTTCCCGTTTTAATGTTACTCATTCGGTGCCTTTTGTCGCATATCAAACAGATTTGAGGAAAAATCCTTTTCAAGAAGGAGGGTATGATATGATCATGGACAGTGTCGAGGATTCCGAGCATGAAGAAGACATCTCAATATTACATGAAGGTCCCGTGACCCGAGCTAAGGCAAGAAAGGAGAATGTGACCCGTATCGTGGAAAGCGAAGAGGACGTGACCCATGCTGAGGAGGACGCAACTCGTGCTAAGGAGGACGCGACAAGTGCTGAAGAGGACACGACCTGTGCTGAATCGAAGGAGAGAAAAGCATATGTGACCCGCCCTAAGGAGAGAAAGAAGGACGTTGGTCTCGTGACCCGTGCTAGGGCTAGAGACGAGGATGCTTTAACCATACCAGGAGGTCTCGTGACCCGAGCTAAAGCTAGGACGCTCAAGGAGGTTATCATCGGAATTCTCAAGGCTGTGCAAGTTCAAGACGAGTGCTCGAGTCCACAAGGAAGTTTAACATCCGAGTCATACTGCAAGCCGAAGCAAATCTCTCAACGATCAACAATTAGGGTAAGTGTTTCGTGTGTGCTCTTTTCCCACCGCAGGTTTTGTCCCACGTGGTTTTCGAACGGCGGGTTTTTAACGAGGACACAACTCACTTCTGTTTCTCTAATTGTTGACCGGAGACTTCATACGTCCATCGTATCGAATTATTTTATTATTACATTTATTTTTATTACAAATTTTAAATTTTTTTCATTTTAACTACAAGCCTTGCATGGTTTGCATGCATATGGCATTGAAGTCTTGCATGACTTCGTCCTTCATATGGCCGTCCACCCCCTTGTACACAGAACAACCTTGATTTTGAATTTGAATTTCAAATTTCTCTTTGAGAATTCCTCCATTGTCAGTGTGTCATATCCAACAAGTGTTGGTGCGTAATATCCAACATTCGTTTGTTCTTCATAGGTGTGTCATATCCTCGAAGACGAGCTCGGTAAACGGAGAGCCTTTCGCAAATCTCGTGTTACCTATTGTTCCACACTTCTTGAGTAAGGAGTCTTCCGACTCGGCTGCAGAAAGGATTCTTTCGTTCTTCGTAGGAGTGTCATATCCTCGAAGACGAGCTCAGTAAACCGAGAGCCTTCCGTAACTCTCGTGTGACCTATCATTCCACACGCCTTGTGTAAGGAGTCTTCCGACTCGGGTGAATCAAGGATTCATTCGTTTTTCGTAGGAGTGTCATATCCTCGAAGACGAGCTCGGTAAATCGAGAGCCTTACGCAACTCCCGTATAACCTATCGTTCCACACGCCTTGTGTAAGGAGTCATCCGACTCGGCTGCAGCACCGGTCACCCATCCTACCTTTGTTCTAGAGTGTCGTTCCAGCGAGGATCGTGTCATTCTCGGTTTATCACTCACCAATCAAGGGTCCCTTTTCCGATGGTGATGCACGACAGTGAGGGGAAGGAGATTTGCAATAATTCTCCGGCAATTACTGATATTATCTTAGATCGATGTTCTTTTGTTCGGTGGATGGAAATATATTGAAACCCACTAGCAACCCAATAACATAATCTAGAATTTGTCTTTTCAAAGAAAGTACGTCCTAAAACCAAACTAGAACCTTACAAAAAACCTTAGACAAAGCGAAATGCAACAAAACTTATGATCAAGTTTTGAAAATTCGGTGAACTACTCGTACTCTCTCCAAGATTTCGGTAGTTAAATTTCTAGGATTATAAATAAAAACAATCTAAATTAATAAAAGCTTAGCTAAAAATATAATATAATAGATTCTCTATTTTTAGGGACCAATTATTAATGGAAACTGAATAAAATAGATCAACTTAATTAAATCTGAAAAAAATGCTTAGTCGAGTAGTAGAACTACTCGATTGAATGACATATAAGTCTTAAATCCTAATTATGTAAAACTTTAGTACATTCGGCCGAGAAAATGCCTATTCTCAGTCGAGTCCTCATGCTCAGTCAAGTCCTACCACACTCAGATCGTGCGGTCAATTCTTCTGCATGCTCCATTTGTCTAGAGAGTTCACTTGGGTCGAGCGAGTCTTTCCTAGGGTCGAGTGCATCGGCCTCCATATGTCTAGAGAGTTCACGGGCCGAGTGAAAATCTACTTGGGCTAAGTGCCTCTTGCTTTCCTAGTTTCTTGCTCCTTCTGGCCTTGTCCATGTGTAGGTAAGTCATATAAGCTTTTTTTGCATCTCTTGATACCCCTGTGGTACCTTTGCAAGATCTTCCGCTTCCATTCGAGTGAACACATCTTGCATGTTTTTGGCTTGAGCTCTTATGATCGGTTCTTGTGTTATCGGTGTCTCAGACGGAGTGTCATCCTCATCATCCCCTCTTCTTCAAAAGGATTTGACCTCAAATCATGATCGAAATCTGCATCAAAATGAGCCAAGTCAGCAACATTGAAGGTTGAACTAACATTGTACTCACTAGAAAAATCAATCTTGTAGGCGTTGATATTAATGCATTCGAGCACTTTGAATGGTCCATCTCTGCGGGACATGAGCTTGGATTTACGCTGGTGGGGAAAACATTCATTGGGTAAATGGATCCACATAAGATCACTGGGTTGATGTTTGCATGTTGGCGCATTGCTTTGTATTCCTTTTGATATTGGCTTGTGCCTTCCCATGTATTAGTTTCAGAAACTCGACCATTTTCTTGCCATCAAGGTTAGTAAATTGCGATGATGGTAAAGGGGTCATGTCTAACGGTGTAAATGGGTTAAATCCATACATGAATTCAAAAGGCAAAAATAGAATAACACTATAAACTTGATATGGGGTAGACACGTTTCCCATGTTTTAAGATTACTCATGAGCAACGTGCGTAATAAGGTAGATAAAGTTCTATTGACCACTTCCGCTCGTCATTAGTTTCAGGGTGATAAGTACTAGAGAATAACAGTCTGGTTCCTAAATTAGACCACAACTTTTTCTGAAAGTAACTAAGAAACATGACATCCCTATCAGACACAATAGTCCTAGGCATTTCATGCAACCGTACAATATCCTAAAGAACGAAGGAGCTAGATGCGGTGCATTATCGGTTTTATGATATAAAATGAAACAAGATATCCTAAATCCATGCATATCATTCGGCTACTCATGTTTTTCCCATCCGATTTGAAGGCAAACGATCCTAATCTATCAACTATCTTCTTTCAAGGCCTAGATACGTGCATAAACTATCAAACCTCCTACTTTCGTGGCTGATAAGCTAGTCTACACCCATTAAACTTCGTTATTTGTTTGTGAGTTCTCAATCTCGCCCAATCAGTTCCAGTTTTGACCGAGTCATTTCTTTCCTCCAATCTCACCGACCAGTTCAAATTTTGACCGAGTCATTTCTTTCCTCCAATCTTGCCCGGCTAGTTCAAGTTTTGACCGAGTCATTTCTTTCCTTCAATCTCGCCCGACCAGTTCAAGTTTTGTTCGAGTCATTTCTTCGTCGTATCTTGTCCCGTTTAGCCTCTTGTTCCCACTGCGATCGATATATGTGGCCTTTTTGCTACATATAGTCTTCATTTCTGCGTTTAAATCACCAAAGGCACTTGCAAGAAATATATTTTGGAAATATGCACACAATCGCATACAAAACATTGAAATGTCCTAAAAAATGTGATAAAAAACCTATGCGATTGCTATGCAATATAGACACATCAAATCCCCCAGAATTAAATGTTTGCTTGTCCGTAAGCAAACCTAAACGTGTAATGTAATTGGAGAGGATAAAAACTCAAATTCCCCTTTCACCTAAGACATCCTTGATACACGACAAAAGGGATCACCCGATGAAGCGCAAGCTAATCCAATCTATTACTAGTCGTGCTTTCATCCTGGAGTCATCAAGGCCATCCATGAGTAAGCATATCAAAGAAACAAATAAAGAAAGTTACATGTGACTCTCTCCACTGAGTAAGAATTCAGACTTAGCAAAAATCGATAAAAGGTCTTAACTTTCTGAGCTAGCGTACTCGGTTTCTAGAATGTCAAAGTGAAAGAGATCTAACCTCTATTTAGACCCAGGCTACCTCATTGAGTTAATCATGTGTCTCATTTGGATACCACAGTGGAGTAGTCGGACATGACATCACACGTGCCCTTGGGACGTCGAGAGATAGTCTCGATCCACCACTTAGATCCGAACCATCGAATGAAACTTGTTCCTTTATGCACGATGCACTCATGTAAGCTTATTGCATTTAATTTTTCTGCATTTCTCCGATGACAACGGAATGTTCATATGCTGCTCTATTCTTTCTTCTCTCTTTTCTTTTCTGCAAAACAAGCTTGATTCTAATGCATAAAGTATCATCCTCATCTCAACAAAGCATAGTCTATATGAAGCATAATCACTTGGATAGAGAGAGATTAATATGCCATAAACCCAATCGTCCGATCCTTGCAAACCACAAGCAACACCAAAATCCTCATGAACTACGACACTATAGCCTCGAGTGAGAATAAGCTAGACATTTCCACCAAAGTTCACAGCAAGGGCATGCATTTAATACATCCTAGAATCATGGTTCATTTCAGTCATAAAAAACATCATATTCATATCTCTATCCTAATGCAAAATTAATCCTAAAACTAAAGAAAAATATGCAAATTCAAGCAAAACTTAACACCGAAAAAAGTATACGTGATGTGCCTCCCCCAGACTTAAACTGAACGCCGTCCTTGACATGTCGATCCTATAAAGAAAAAAAGCAAGCATGACAAGACTTATTCCAAAGGGTTAGCGAAAAACACATATACTACATCCGGTGTTTGCTTGGTCTTACTCCTAAAAGAAAACAGGAAATCCTAAATCTACCATTGGGTTGACTCCCAACAAGTGCTTGTTTAATGTCATTAGCTCGACGCCTCATAAAATCATGCATCTGCACTAGGAGGGTTTGCAAGAAGGACCACAAACCCTTTCTCAATAGGTTGTGATGCGTTGTACAACTTAAGGCGTTGATCATTTGTCTTGAACGCTCCTTGTGCATCACCCCATATCTCCACCGCTCCATGAAGGAAAACCTGTCGTACCTGAAATGGACTGAACCAACGTGATCGTAGTTTTCCCGGGAAAAATTTCAACCTGTCAATTATACAACAGAATGAGGTCACATGGCTGGCAATCATGCGGGAGAATCTTCTTGTCATGCCACCTCTTGGTCCGCTCCTTATAGATCTTTGCATTCTCATATGCTCGAAGGCGGATTTCATCCTGCTCATTAACCTGCAAAAGACACTTCTCACCTGCAGTCTTAAGACTTTTTGTTGCCCAATACTCGCAGTAATCCAACTCGACGGGAAGATGGCAAGATTTGCCACATACAAGCTGAAAAGGTGTCATGCCAATAGGAGTCTTGAAAGCTGCCCTATAGGCGCACAATGCATCATCTAACTTCAAAGACCAATCATTATGGGATCTAGACATGGTTTTCTCTAAAATTCTTTTTATCTCCCTATTGGATACTTCTACTAGGCCACTAGTTTGCGGGTGATATGGTGTAGCTATCTTATGTTTCACGCCATACATCTTTAGGAGGGATTCAAATTGTCTAGCTATGAAATGCAATCCTCCATCTCTATTAACAACTCTAGGCACTCCAAATCTAGGAAATATCACCTTCTTAAGGAACTTCATCACTACCATAGAGTTTATATATGGCATTGCTATAGTTTCTATCCACTTAGACATGTAGTCTACACCTACAAAAATGTATTGGTTCCCACAGGACGACGGGAAAGGTCCCATGAAATCTATACCCAAACATCAAACAATTCTGTCTCTAGGATGTAGTGTTGTGGCATTTCATTCCTACTACCTATGTTTCCGGTTCTTTAGCACTTATCACATGAAGAAACATACCTGTGGACGTCCTTAAAGAGAGTAGGTCAGAGAAAACCTGATTGGAGGACATTTGCTGCCATTTTGTACTTTCTGAAGTGGCCTCCATAATCTGATCCATGGAAATGGAAAAGAAAGTTGTACATTTCTTCCTCGGGCACACATCACCTTATGAATCCATTTGCGCACTTTCAGTAGAGAATCGGCTCATCCCAGAAGTAATCTTTGGCATCTGCTAGTAGTTTCCTGCGTGCATGAAAAGAGAGATTAGGGGGTAGCACACCGCTGTCTAAGTAATTAACATAATCAGTGAACCATGGAACGTGAGTACCTGATATAAGTGAGCATATGAAGTCATCCTTGAGGTAGTTGTTGATGGGTCTCTCATCCTCCACTTTGATGCACGAGAGGTGGTCGGCTACTACATTCTTAGATCCTTCCTATCTTTGATCTGTAGGTCGAACTCTTGGAGGAGTAAGATCAATCGGATGCGACGTGGCTTGGCATCATTTTCTCCAAGGAGATACTTGAGTGCTGCGTGATCCATGTAGACAATCACCTGGAGCTACTCAAATATGACTTGAACTTGTCGAAAGAAAAAACAATTGCTAGAAGCTCCTTCTCACTTGTAGTGTAATTGATTTGTGTTTCATCTAGTGTCTTGCTAGCATAGGAGATGACATTTAGAAGCTTTAATTTTCCACTGTTCAAGAACAGCCACAACCGCATAGTCACTTGCATCACACATGATCTCAAAAAGGCAAATCCCAATCCGGCGGTTGAATGATGGGGGCTGAGATCATTGCTTGCTTGATCTTGTTGACGTCTTCATGGCACTCCTCTGTTAACTTAAGTGTAACGTCCTCTGCAAGAAACTCCGTGAATGGCTTCACGATCATGTAGAAATCCTTGATGAACCTCCTATAAAAATGATGCGTATCAAAGTTAAACAAATATTTAATCTAAACTACCCGCAAGTGCACGACACGTGTGTAGTACTTTAGGTGTCGATCCCACTGAGACTACGCAACACAACCTAAACTCAAACTATGAATCAAAATTGCAACGAACAAATATGGAATTTGAGAATGAAATACTAAGAACAAGTAAAAGAACGAGTTCCTAACAATGAGACAAAAGTTCCCGGAATCCAGTTTCACCACAAGACTACCGAAACCTACAATCAACCTATCTATATGCAATCCCAGTCAAGTTAATATGATATCTACCCTCTCTCAAGGCATAGACACGTGATCTAGTCAAGTTATCCCCTACTTTCGTGGCTGACACCTTGAACTAAACCCGTAAGTTCTGTGATTCACCCGTTTCACCCTCAGCCGCTGCCACCCTACTTTTGTGGCCTAACTTCGGTTGTTCTAAACCTGATTATCCGGAATTAGAATTCTCCTTTCGGTCCTTCTCCTAAGTTCCTAAAACATGCATCTACGTGGCCATCGCAAACACAAGTCAATGAAGCACTCAGATAAAGAATAGATAAACGAAAACGGGAAGATGAATTCAAAGATAAATCAAAGTGGTTCGGGGATAGCCATGGGCTAATCCCTTCTCCTAGAACAAAACAAACTACTCGCTCATGCGTCCGTAAACAAACATAATCGAAATAGAAAGTCTAAAGAACATGAAAACCAAACGAAACCGAAGTCTTGGATTGGTCTCCAATGCTCCTTGTATGCCTCCTTCGCAAAAGTCTCCTTCTTCTTCGATTCTCTCTCTACTCTCTCTCCTCGATGATAAACTCAAAACTCATGAACTAACTGAAGCTCCCCTAGACCCCTGGCTCCTGTTCTCATTTTCCTTTTTCTTTTTTTTTCCTTTTCTCCTCCGTTTTCCTTCTTGCCGTTCGTTCTTTTCCTTTTGTTGCAGCAGCCACCGATTTGCCTTTTCATGAGTTTTCCATTCTTGATTAAGTTGGGCAACGTTTCCATTACTTTCTCCAGAAAAATATCACTTATTCCACTTCTCTAAAGTCGTTTTCCTTATTGTATAAGTCACAACCAAGTGCCTTTTCGTTTTAAGACAAATTAACTTATCTGTAAGTTGTAGACAAATTAACAACCAAGTGCCTTTCACTAACCTATAGACAGCATCCAAGTGATCTCCATACCTATTCTAATGTGCAAACAGTTCGATACCATTCTTAAGTCAATTATTTTTCTCCTTTTTTTTCGGTTCTCTTTTTCTTCTTTTCGGTTTCCACACATTTTTTTTCAAAATTCGCATTCGGTTTCTAGGATGTTGAAGTTGAAGAGGATAGCCTTCTACTTAAACCCAGGTTGTCAATTGGCACACTCATAAGGTATTGTAACCTTAGCGGAGTGAAGATGTTGCGTCATTGCTGATTTTTTTCTTTTGATTGAACTATTGTGATTACGCATTGACTCTAACCCTTAGGACGTAGAAAAACTGCCTCAACCCACCACTTAGACCCAAACCATCAATATTGATGCACTCATGTCAATGTAAGGCCGAAAAAGTTAAAGATCTTAGTCTATTGACAGCGGGGTGTAAGTGCATGAAAATATAATGATCTAAACAAAACAAAGAATGAAAGGTATACTAAGAGATATGAGTGCTTGGGATTGAAGCCTAAGGGGAGGAATACAACTATAGGCTATGAATTCATGCACGAGCACTAACTAATTGGTATCTAAAGGTATGTTTCAGCAAACCTAGACTTTTGTTCCTGATTCGACAAAGTTGCACAAGGGTGACTAAAGTTTGAAATTTTTTGTACTAGATATCCGTCCATCTAATCCTAATAAAACTACGTAAAAGCAAAAATAAATGAAGAACTCGACATCTAAATCCTAATCACAGTCATGACATTCGAAGAATACCCCCTAGACTTGAATGAAACACCGTCTCGGTGTTCAAAACCTAAGAGAAGGAATAACATGCTAAAACTCGGGTAAAAATAAGATAGATAGGAACGTGTGGACCTGATGTGTGCTTGTTGTCCCGAGTTGATGCAGCTGGGCCTAGGCGTCTATCCTTATGTTGTGGATGATGTCGAAGTGGCAAACCTGACACAATCTGAAGGAGACAGTACAATACATTGGGGTTGTTTGTAAGGAGCATGCTTGTGAAAAGAATAAGAGTTGAATTCTAAAAATAAACTAAAACGAAATAACTAAAAGGATATGACACTCGGGTTGCCTCCCAAGAAGCGCTTGTTTAAGGTCACGAGCCTGACCAAGATGTTACTCATCAGGTGGACGTCCTCGACGTCGTCGTGTGCGTAGCATCTCGCGTGCATAGTGAGTCGATTGGGTATAGCACACAGATCAATTGAGTTCCTTGTCCGATCAGTCATGTCTTCCCTAAAATTGGTCATGATATTCTCTAAGTTGGGGGCTAGATCGTGCTGTCAAAAAATTCGGGTCGAGCTGTCAATAAGTTCGGTTGTGCAATCCATGAAACCGGTTAGGCGTTCGACGCTTGTTTCCTTCAACGTCTTCAGAAATTTTTGGTGCGTGAGCCTTTGTGGTGAAGGCTTCATCTACACCTTGGGTGCCTTGTCAATCCTCCAATTGTGTGCTGGACGTTTTGTGTAGCTTCGCAATGTCTCGGGGTTGTTTATGTATTGATTTGCGTCGCATTCAGCTCGGGTTGTGCGGAAGTCTCGGTCGGGGGGTTCCTTCTTCTTTTTGTTGTCAAGCAGCTCGTTTGGTACCTTATATAATCCTGCTTCAGCTGCTATGAGAGTTATATCTAGGGAATCCGTATTTCCAAATTCCTCACAAACTTCCTTGGCTAAATTCCTAAAGACATCGTCGGGGAACACAAAGTCGATAACGCACGGCTGCTCAAGTGTGTTAATTAAGTTGAACTCTACTTCAACCTCGGGTTTTTTCTTATGCTGATCAATATCCATAGCCTTATCTGATGTTGTGTTAACGTTGCGGGAACGGTAATGGAGGTGGCCTCAGATCTGGTTTTACGTATTTTGGCTCCTCTATCCCCTCAGTTTTCTTTTTGTGCTCTTCAACGTTACTACCCTTTTCCATTGTTGTAGTAGATGTTTCATCATTTCCAAATGTTGAAGGATTGGGTTGATCTACAATCTTCCTGAGTTGACGTTGTGGAAACGGTAAAGGAGGTGGCATCGGGGCTGCTTTTACATATTTTAGCTCCTCTTCCTCCTCGAGCTTCTTCTTAAGTTTGTTGACAATCGTTTCCGCTACTGTGATAGATGCTTCACCCCTTTCAAATGTCAAAGTAGGCTGATCCACCGTCTTACAATTCCTTAGGTGAATTTCGTTGACATGCTCACAAGGATTTGTTTCCGATCTTCCCGGTAGAACTCCTTGTGGTTTGGAGGAATTTGCAGCGAGTTGTGCAATTTGATTGTCTAAGATTTTTAGGTGTGTTTTGAGTTCTGTAACCTCCTTCTTTAGTCAATGATCTGCTCTTATCTCTCTTAGTATGGCGTATTTATCATCCTCTCGTTATAAGATTTGAGCGAGCATAGACATAATATCGGCGTTAGCTTGTTGCTGCGGACATGGGGGCGCATGTGATTGATAATTATGATTTTGGGGTTGCGTCCATGGCTGAAGTTTGGGTTTCGTTGCATCACTTGCGGCTGAAAAGTTTTCAATTGATGTTGCGCATTCAACACACCGTCGGAGTTCCTATACGGAAAGTTTGGATGATCTCTCCATCCGGGGTTATATGTGTTCCCGAAACGCTGATTGTAACTCTCGTAGTTCACTTCTTCATATCCCCGAACTTCTTGTTCCCATGATTGCTCCGAGTAATGTGGACGTGTGAGTTAGACAACACATGATAAATTCCAGAATTTTGATCTTTTAATTCAGTTATACTGGCATACAAAGAATGTACCTCATTCATGTTACATCGCAAAATAAAGAACACAAAATTCGATTAAGCTCCGAGAGGTAAAAAAGATTTGACTAAAAAAGAAAGGGAACAAAAGCAAATAAAATAAAATAAAATAAAGACTCCGGAAAGGACTATATCCTAATTCAAAAGTATACTAACTCTAAAGCCGTAATCAATTCCCCGGCAACGACGTCAAAAACTTGATGTGGTTAATCTCAAGTAATAATTTATCTAGACTAACGCTTTCGAAAAAATACGGATTGTATAGTACCAGGGTCTAACACGAGGAATCGATACAACTCTATAGCTAGTAACTAATGGAAAGGACGGTAAAAATCAATAAGTGTATAGAATACGAATGAAACTAAACTATCTAATTAACATGATAAACTCAATACACTAAACACAACAGATTTTGAGAGATGCACGAATATGCAATTGACGTTGTGGAAACGCGAGTTATAATTAACCTAGTCCACTTCACCGCAAGTATACGGATCTTGTAGTACCAGGGTCGATCTCAGGGACTAATACAGCTAAACTAAGAACAAAACTAAACTAGGAAGAAAGGTGATATGAAGGGATATGGTTCTACTGGTCCTAAATCTAACCTAATGGAGACAACGAAACGAAGGTAAAGATGAACTAGATATGATGAATACTACGGGTGTACGGGATACCGAATATTGCATACATGAACGACTAAAGATCATAGATCTACAACCTACTCTTGACAACGGGAAATTCATGCTCTACGGTTGAGGAGTGATTCTTCCGAGCCTAAACCTCCTAACCATGGATACATGCAACCCTGCCTTCCGACAGCCGATTAACACGTACCATGGCAGCATTAAGACCGCAATCACTATCCCTAAGTTGGCTAACCGACCGGTCAGATTCTCATTAGCCAAGACTTAATCTACTACTTAGCGGACCGGATTCGTTCCTTAACCTTCCAGCAAGGTTCGATATCCATTGTTGTTGAGCGGTCAGCACTAACATATGATTGATATTGCTAAGCATAGAACCGTAAATCAAGAGTAAAAATCATAAAACTAAGCATTAAAGAAGATCATCGTTCATACATACAAATCCGATAAACCCTACCCGCAGTAGGGACTCTACTCACTCATGGAATACATGAAAACAGAAGATGACATAATCCAATACATGATAAAACCCTAAGGAACTCGATGCCTCGACCTTCCCTAATGCGTTACCGGTGTACGGGACGGTGCTTCTCTTCTTCTCCGATGCTTCCCGAGCTTTCCCAGATGTTCTCCAGTGTCTTCTTTCCCTGTTCGTCGCCCCCTTGCCCTAGATCTCTTCTCTCCCTTTTATTAGCTCGTTTGAAACTTAGATCTAGGTTGTTGCGGATCGCGCGGCCCGCTCGGGTAGTGATGTTACCCGGTCGGGTAAAGCCTTGCCCGACCGTGTTGAGCGTTGCGCCCGATCGGGTAGTGGTCACCCGATCGTGTGGTTGAGGGGCCCGAGTCGCGTAGACTTTCGGGGCAGAATAGAAGGCTGATTGCCCGAGCGGGTATCCAGAACACGCCCGATCGGGTAGTTATCACCCGATCTCCTTGTTCATGTGCCCGGTCGTGTAATCTTGCATGGACAAACCCCGTAGACTTTACCCGAGCGGGTGGAGAATAGTACCCGGTCGGACACCCTTGTGACCTTGATATCTCTCTTTTCCGCTCGTTGCTCGGGTGTTCCTTTGGGTTCTGGAGCTCGGTCTCGGCTCTGAGTAGATTTTCCTTCAAATCTTGTGGTTTTTAACAGGAATCCTTCATTTTGATCTCATTTAGGCCTTGTCGCCTATAAACCTGAAAACCAACAAAACGGGTGTGTGAAGCTCAAAATAGAATCGGATAAGTATGTAGACGATGTAAGAATCATGCGAAAATGATGTAAAAACCTATCCTAATAATGATACACTTTCAGTGTTATCAATGCAATGAAGTGCTAACGAAGATCATGGTTATGAATATCATCACGTATTCGGGGAATTCAAGTCTTTCCTAGGGAATGACTGTTCCGATGCCTAAACCCACTATCTAATGTGCGTATTACCAATCTTCCAATTGTGTAATCTCACACGATAAATGCATTGAGTCTGGTATCCTAATTTCTAAGTCCAATTAGCCGACCAGTCACGGTTCTAAATCCATTGAGACCTCATATCATGGCTACGTTCCAAAGTTCAATTCATCTTCCAATGTAACCAAACTTTTATGATCATTCATTCAAACAGCCTATAAGAACAAAAGTGTTAAGAACAACCAATCAATCCGAAAAATGATTAAATATTATAACCAAGCATTAAGTATGAGCCTCCATTACATATTGGAAAAACTCTAACCTATAGCTACTAAACTACTCGGACATGGACTCCAAAAATAAAGCAGGAAAGAAAGCTATTGCAAACATAGATATAGAATGAGATGCCTCTCTATCCCAATATTGTAGTCTTCAAAAGCTCTTCCGCGTGTCGCGTTCGTCTTCCCCTCTCCGGCCTTCCGGCGTATTGCTCTTTATACTCTCTCTCTATGTCTGCTCTGTGTTGTCTTCCTCGTTTTTGGCCCGAATTATGATTGAATATCCTTATTTCCTCTTCTTCTTTCTTTCTTTTTCTTCTTTTTCCTCTTTTGTCGAGTCTTTCCATTCTTCCCCGTGAGTTTTCCTGTTATTTCCCGTCGACCTAATCTTTCCTTTTCTTCATGGCGGCGTGCAGGTTTAATGTGCCCAACCGGGCACAAGAGTGAGCTCGGTTGGGCGCTTGACTCAAACATAGCCCGGTTGTGCATCTCATCAGCCCGGGTCGTGAAACTTCTTCGGGGATGTGTTCTGTTTGGAGAGCCTGGTCGGGCTAAAAGGGCTGCCCGGTTGGGGTTGTGGTGCTACTTCATGAGCCTGGTCGGGCTGGAGAATGAGCACGGTCGGGCATGCATTCTAGAACAGGAGAACGGGTTGGCTTTCGACAATGCCTGGTCGGGCTGCTGGTGATCTTCAATGCCCATTCGGGCTGGAAATTGAGCACGATCGAGCTGGTGCCATTGGTGATGAGCCTCCTAGGGCTAAGGGTGCTGCACGGTCGGGCTGGTGCCATTCCTTCATGAGCCCAGTCGTGCACTTGGGGTTATGTGAGGCAATTGCTAGTATTTGCTCTTGTTTGCTCGTGTTTGTGTTCGATGTATTCTTTTCCTGCAAATACATGAGAAGAGTATGAAAGAAGACTAAGGGATGCTTAATGCTTGGTGAAATAACTAAGAAAATAAACTAATATACTATGACAAAATAGATGTTATCACAGATACCAATCCATCCGAACGATCAAGAAAAGATGACGTTCACATGTCCCTTTGGTACATTTGCATATCGTCGAATGCCCTTCGGTTAGTGTAATGCATCTGCTACCTTTCAGCGGTGCATGACTTCTATGTTCTCGGATGTGAATGGTGAAGTTATGGAACTGTTCATGGACGATTTTATTGGTCCATGGACCTTCCTTTGATGTTTATCTAACCAATCTTTGTAAAGTGCTAGACAAGTGCGTAGAAGCGAATCTTGTGCTGAATTGGGAGAAGTGCCACTTAATGGTTCACAAAGGCATCGTATTGGGACATAAGATATCAGCAAGGGGAATAGAGGTCAATAAGGAAAAAATAGAAGTTATCAAAAAGTTGCCACCTCCTAGGAACGTTAATGCCATATGTAGCTTCCTAGGACATGCGGGGTTCTATAGATGATTCATCAAAGACTTCTCGAAGGTATCTAAACTCCTCACTGATATATTAGGCAAGGATGTACCATTTCAGTTTACAATGGGATGTCACGCTGCATTTGAAAAGTTGAAGAAGGCGTTGGTTTCTTCGCCAATAATACAACTGCCGAATTGGGAGCTCCTATTTGAGCTCATGTACGACCCGAGCGATTATGCGGTTGGGGCAGTGTTGGGACAGCGTAAAGATCGAATGTTGCACGCCATTTATTATGCGAGTAGAATATTGGACAACACCCAATCTTACTACTCCACGACCGAGAAGGAGCTACTTGCAATCATCTTTGCGTTTGAAAAGTTCGCTCATACCTAGTTGGCTCCAAGGTAATAGTATACACGGATGATGCTGCCTTACATTACCTTCTCACCAAGAACGATGCAAAGCGGAGGCTCATTAGATGGATCCTACTGCTGCAAAAGTTTGATCTTGAAGTAAGGGATAGGACCATCTTTCACGTCTTGAAATCCCCGAGTGCTTTTCTATCGACGACTATCTCCGAGATGATGCAATAATGACCGTGACTTGCACCTCCACTCCTGGTATGCTGACTTCGTGAATTACTTAGGCGCTGCATCCCCGAAGAATAAGCTTCACACATACTGTCACGTTGCCATTCTTCAAGCTATGGAGGACACATTGCAGCAGCCAAAACAACCGCAAAAGTGCTGCAAGCAGGTTTCTATTGGCGTACACTCTTCAAGGACGCCCACAACTACGTTGCATCATGCAACAATTACCAAAGGATGGAAAATATTTCTAGATGCCATGAGATGCCGCAGCAATACATTCTAGAGGTCGAGCCGTTTGATGTATGGGGGATAGACTTCATGGACCCTTTCCCATCCTCATGCTGGAACCTCTACATACCAGTCGAGGTGGATTACGGAACGAAGGGGGTAGAAGCCTTGGAAAGTCCATCCAACGACTCCAAACCAGTAACCAAGATGTTCAAACGTGTCATATTCCCGCGTTTTGGAGTTCCGAGGGTTGTGATCAGTGATGGAGGTAGGTACTTTGTCAACCGCATCATAGAAGGGCTATTGAAGAAGTACAGTGTTCGACATAGAATATCAATGTCATGTCACCCTCACACCAGCGACCAAGTTGAAGTTTCTAACCGAGAGATTAAGTCGATTTTGGAGAGGACGGTCTCTAAGTCTAAGAAGGATTGGGCACTGAAACTCGACTATGTATTATGCAACATTCAAAATGCCAATTGGAATGACTCTCTTCCAGCTCGAGTATGGTAAGGCATGCCATCTACCGGTCGAGTTGGAATACCGAGCGTATTGTTTAATCAAAGCACTTAATTACGACTACAAGCCAGCCACGGAAAAACGAGTGCTACAGTGATGCGTATCAGAGTTAAATATAACCTAATCTACCCGCAAGTGCACGGCACGTGTGTAGTATTTTAGGTGTCGATCCCACAGAGACTACGCAACACTACCTAAACCCGAACTACGAATCAAACTTACTAACGAAAGAAGGTGAATAAGGAATGAAATACTGAAAGTAACTAAACTACTTGGGTTCTAACGATGAAACAAACGTCCTAGGAAACCGGTTTCACCACAAGACTACCGAAACACACGATCAACCTATCTATCATGCAATCCCAATTAAAGCTATCTAAGGCGGACGATCCTAACATGATACCTACCCTCTCTCAAGGCATAGACACGTGATCTAGACAAGCTGCCCCCTACTTTCGTGGCTGACACCATGAACTAAACCCATAAACTCTGTGATTCGCCCGTTCACCCTCAACCGTTGCTACCCTACTTTCGTGGCCTAACCTCGGTTGTTCTAAACCTGACTTTCTAGGACTAGAATTCTCCTTTCGGTCCTTCTCCTAACCCCTAACACATGCATCTACGTGATCAGCGCAAACACAAGTAAATTTAAGCACTCAGATAAAGAATAGATAAACTAAAACGGAAAGATGCATTCAAAATAGATCAAAAGCGGTCTCGGGATAGCCAAGGGCTAATCCCTTCTCCTAGAACAAACAAACTACTCGCTCATGCGTCTGTAAAGAAACATAAACATAGTAGAAAGTCTAAGGAACATAAAAACCAAACAAAACCGAAGTGGTGGTGCTTGATCTCCAATGCTCCTCGCTTATCTCCTCGCAAGAATCTGCCCTAACTTCATGCGTATGTAAAGAAACATCAACATAGTAGAAAGTCTAAGGAACATAAAAACCAAACAAAACCGAAGTGGTGGTGCTTGATCTCCAATGCTCCTCGCTTATCTCCTCGCAAGAATCTGCTCTAACTTCACTGAATTCTTCTCCTCTGTATGCTTGCTGTAACGACGTCTTTTTGCCTCCTTTTAAGCCTCCTAAGTCGGTCCAATTGTTGCCTAAATTGCCCCACGAGTTCCCTTATGTTTTAAGTTAAGTTTACTTAAGTTTTGAGAGGTTTCGGGCCGCTACCCGCTCGGGTAGTGAGTGTACCCGCTCGGGTGCGGCTAGGGCAGTTCGTGCGCGTCCTGTGGTGCTGGAATGGTGCCCGATCGGGCATGGCATGTGTGCCCGCTCGGGCACAAGGCAAAATGGTCCTGAATGCTTGCCCGAGTCGTGCTAAATGGTCCACACAATTGGCCGTAGGTTTTGCCCGATCGTGCAAGGGTTGTGCCCGACCGGGTGAGGCTTTTCCATGCTCAATCTCGTCCCGTTTGTCCCGTGATGATCCCCCAAGTTGCTCCTTAGCTCCGTGCATGTTCCTTTAGCTCCAAAATGGTCCAAATACGCGTAAAAACCTGTAAGAACATGAAAAGCACGAAAGCAAGTAAAACGGATACGGAATCATACGTAAAACATCACATATGTATCAAAAACGTCTCCTAAATCGTGCAAGAAATACGTATGAAAACGAGATGATCAAAATCCCCCAGACTTGAATGTTTGCTTGTCCCTAAGCAAACGTAAACGTGGAATACATGGGGTATGAAAATACGAGAATCCCCCTTCTCCTAGAGATACCGCTAAAGCGAGCCTAACCGATCAACTAGCATATTGTGAGCAAATTCGGCCTAATCGAGTTTTCAGTCTTAATCCTAGGTTCACCACGGTTACCCATGAGAAAGTAAATCAAAGGAGACTAGACACGCTGCCGTAACTCCCTCCACCAGACAAGACTTCAGACTATGCTAAACCTAGGTCAACCGAGGATACTTGTTTCTTTCTTTCCGAGCTTCTTTCTTTCTTTTTCTTTTTCTTCTTTTTGTTTTCTTTTTTTATGACTTTTTCTTTTTTTTTCTTTTTTTTTCTTTTGTTTCCTTTTTATTTTTCTTTTCCGTTTTTTTTTTCTTTTCTTTTCTTCTTTTTCTTTGCATACACCCTAGGCTTCTAGGACGTCGGATTTGAAGGGATCTAGCCTCTACTTAGACCCAGACTACCGATGACGGTATACTCATGCATCTCGTGTGAGAGTGCAGCGGAGTAGGTGGCTTTTTGTGCCTTGCCCTTAGGACGTAGAAAGATGATCGCCAACCCACCACTTAGACCCGAGCCACCGAAGGAGTAACAAGGTCGATGCACTCATATCGATTTTTGATCATGCTTATTAGGCACTATTTCTATCGACAGCGGAGTGTTAGTGTGTGCTTTTTAATCTGCAAAACAAGCTCGATTTTATATGATCCAATGATCCTCAATATAACCAAAGTAAAGTGTCGTCTGCACGATGTATAAGCATCTGGGTAGAGAAAATAAACGACAGACCTGCCTAGCAACCTCGTCTAAACATCCCCACAAGTAACACTAGGATTCCCAAGAACTACGACCTATTGTTTTTCAGCCGACAGATAAGCTCTAACGCATAGGAAAACCTAGCTCAATCATGCAAAGTCTCACGGAAAAGGTTAACTTCTTAAGCATCCTAGGTTTGGGGTTCATCTCAAAACGTGGCACCGGACAAGTGCCTTGGGACGACTCTGACTCAATGAAAACAAAAAACAAACTAAAAATCGCAAAAATAACCTAAAAACTAAAAATCAAAGGAAAATGAAACGAAATCACCTGACAAACGTGAGCTACTCCCCCAGACTTGAATTGAACGGCGTCCTCGACGTGAAGCTCCGATGGAGGATGAAAGAAGTGAA
>CM071860.1:37806180-37820539 GCA_036759665.1 Gynandropsis gynandra
AAGACCGAACAATACGCCAAGCAAGCCAACAAGGGGCGAAGACCACAGGTGTTCAGCGAGGGAGACTGGGTGTGGCTACACATGCGACCCGAACGATTCCCTGAGAGGAGAAGCTCGAAGCTTGCACCAAGAGGGGATGGGCCATTTCGTGTCATTGAGCGGATCAATGACAACGCCTACCGCCTCGAGCTACCCGGTGAGTATAACGTGTCAACAACATTTAACGTTGCTGACTTATCTCCTTTCGATGCGGATGATAGCATTCCACAGATGGAACGCTCGCAAGGGGGAGGGAATGATGCGGACATCGGACACGACCCGAGGACCGGACATGCAAGGGAGGAGGCGACCCGAGGCACCGAAGAAGCGGAGTCCTCTCGCAGTCTGATCACGAGGGGCCGAGCTCGGAGCTTAAGGACCAAGGCGGCTGAGATTATGAAGGACGCATGGGAGGCTCTCGTCCGTGAAGGCCACTCATCCGAGGCCGTTGGCCGGGTCGCGACCATCTTCTCCATTAGCCCGAGCGCCTAGGACGCCTAAATGGCCCAGACGACCTGATGACGTCACTTCCACGGGTCGCAACGGTCACATGACATCACGGGACGATCCAGCGCGTTCTAACGGTAACATGACGTCAGCCCGCGCCCCCAAACGGTAACATGATGTCACCCCGTGCCCCCAACGGTCTGATGACATCATTTGTCCATTCCAGCAAGTTTTTGGCCCATTTTCCCATTTTTCAGACTATTTTCGGCCAATAGGGGACTTAGGGCAATCATTTGGTGTATTTTAGCTTCTTTTAAGGCTTGAGACTTGCCTATAAAAGCAGTCTCAACCTTCTTTTGTAATCAGTTTTGGATTTTGGAGTGAATAAAGTTTGAGAGAATTTCTGCTTTATTCTAAGAACGTTTTCGGGAAACGTCTTTGCCTTCATTCGTTCCGGGAACCTTTGAAGTGCGTTTTAGACACTTGTGGTGTCGATCATTCCATCCAACTCAAGGAAATCTCGCTTGACAAACGAGGATTTCGGTTCACCGAATACACGTCCCGAGCCGCTTAACCTGAGCGTGTATCAACCAGGCTCATCAAACATCAACCTCCCTAAACATGCAGCATGACCCGAGCATAGGTGATGCCTGAGTGATCATACCAAGAACGAAGTGCCCGACCGAGCACCATCTCAAGCCCGACTGGGCTCATGAAACAGAAAGCATTCCAGATCGAAGAGCACGACCCGTGCATAAGTGAAGCCAAACCAAGCATGCAATTTGAGGATGTGCCCGATCGAGCTTACTCTTGTGCCTAGTTAGGCATGATGAACACGAAACATGCGATGAGGAAAACGAAACATCCTGTCGTGTAAACAAAAATGGAAACTCAATTGCAGGAATGAAAAAGCAAGGACAAAGAGGAAAGAATGAGAAAAGGAAAGAAAAGAAAGAGGAAAGAAGAAGAAAGGAGGCAAAGAGAAGGAGATTCATTCGGACAGATAAGCAAACAAAGGCAGACTGAAGATGCAGATAGAGAGTAGAGAGAGAGCAGAACACATACAAGGATAGAGATGGGGCGACTAACTTGGAGCTGGAGGAGCTATTGAAGGAATCGATAATAGAATAGGGAGGGATCTCATTCTTTATCCATTTTAAAGATAGTTATCTTTCGTGTGTTGTTTCATACATCCATGCCCGAGTAGATCCATAGCCATGGGTTAGAGAGCTTTTCCGATATGTAATGAAATTTTGTTCTAAATGCTTGGTTATAATAGTTGATCTTTTTTGATTTATTGTTTGTTCGTAATGCTTTTATTCTTGTTGGTATCTTGGATGAATGTTTATGAAAAATTAATTGCACTGGGAGATGAATTAGGTTTTGGAACATATCCATGATATGAAGTCTAAATTGATTTAGAAACTTGGTTGGTCGGTTAATTGAACTTAGGAATTAGGATAGCGATCTTAATGCATCTAGTAGGCGAGATTACGCAAGTACGCTTGCTAAATAATGGGTTTAGGCATGGGGAGAGTCATTCCCTAGGAAAGAGCTTGAATTCCCCGAATACGTAATCATATCTATTACCATTATCTTATTAGCACTTCATTACATCATCGTGCATCTCTCGAAACTTGTGCTATTTAGTGAATTGAATTTGATCCATTGATTAGTTAGTTTAGCTTTATTTTCAGTCCAACACTTATTGATTTTTACGGTCCTATACATTAGTTTACTAGCTTTAGAGTTGCATCAATTTCTTGTGTTCGAACATGGTACTATACGATCCGTATTGTCGCAGAAGCGTTAGTCCAGGTAATTATTACTTAAGATTAACCACATCAGAGATTGCAGCCTCATTTTGCGCGTCCCCCGACTGAGAAGGGGAAAGGACACGACAAAATTACATTTTCTAAGACTCCATGTATCTTGAATGTCCCTGAAAGCTCTAGGAAATCACTGAGGTGCTGATGGGGATCTTAATCGTTTCCACCTATAAACTGTTTCTGACAAAGCATGATGTGCGTTAAACTCAAGTAATAATACCTAGACTAACGCTTCCGCAAGAATACGGATCGTAAAGTAACTAGGGTCGAATACAAGGAATTGATGCGGCTTATAAGTTATTAAACTAATGGATAAGACTTCTAAATTGGATGAAGATGGAATTGCGAATGAAATAAACTAAACTAATTAATGAGATAAACTTATGACTAAGCACCATGGGTATCGAGAGTTTGCATAACGATGTAATGAAGTTCTAAAAGGATAATTGGTCTTAGGTACTATCATGAGTTCAGGGAATTCAAGCTCTCCTATAGGAACTGACTTATCAACATTAATCAAGTGGCGTACATGTATTGAAGCATTAAGATCAACCATGAAATCTGAAAACATGATAAAATACCGAATTCATTCATATCAAGTGGCGTACAAGCATGAAAGCATTAAGTTCCACCATTCATTAAGCATAAGACTTCGTTACAACATGGCAATACTCCCTAACCCATGGCAATGGATCTACTCAGACATGGATACAACAAAGAAAACACGAGAGAATTCTACGTTCTACATAGATAGAGAATGAGATGACTCCCTATTTATAAACCGATGTCTTCAATAGATCCTCCTTGATCCCAATCCGTTCTTCCATCTTTTCTTCCTTCTTTCTTCTGCCCTAATGTCTCTGAATGTTCTCTCATCCAATCTGGTTCGAAAAATCCTTTTTCAGATTTGATTTCCCCTTAATTTGGCCGTTCCAAAACTTAGGAGTTAGTTGAGGAATTCAAGGGCCCGAGCGGGCATCGCCTCTACCCGCTCGTGCAGGCCACTTGCCCGAACGGGTGCTCTCCTTTTAGCCCGAGCGGGCACCATGCCCGATCGTGTGATTCTTGAGCCTGAGTCGTGCAAACCTACGGTGATTTCTTGGCATCAATTTGCCCGAGCGGGCACTCCAATTCCACCCGAGCGGGCACTCCATCTTGGTCGTGTTCCTTGAGTGCCCGAGTCGTGCAAAGCTACGGGGGTGATTGGCAACAATTAGCCCAATCGTGTACACTTCCAACGCCCGAGGGGGCATGTCTTGAAATGTTATTTCCGCTCCTTTCGCTCGGTGTTTGAGTGTTCACTTTCAGTCCATGGCCTTGCACAAGTTGAACATTGTCACTCAACTACGTTTTCGGGGTCAGATTGCCATAATCTCTCGTGTTTCTCCTCATGTCTTCGTTTCCTATGCAAAACACGAAATGTAGATAAAGTCTTCGAATAAACTCGATAAATGAATGATATCTAAGTAATCTACTCAAAACTAGACCTAAGAATGATATAAAAACTACAACGGATTACGTGTTATCAAAGCATATTGATCATGGCAGGATTGTACTCAAATATTTCTCTAGCAACAGTAGGCTTCCTTATTTCAATCTGGATGTTGTTCAAGTTCGATACTACATAATCTTGAAGCCAAACATGGTGGAGGAGCCTGTGGCTCTTGTGGTCGAGGTGGTAGTTGCTGTTGTAACTGTGCCATATTACCAATGGGTAACGGAGGCTGTCCATTGCCGCCAAACACAATGTTTTGGTCATCAATCTCTCCTTGATTGGACAACTCTATTTTCCCTTCTCCATTGCCCCTTTTCAACTATCTGTAGGTTCTCTCTATCTCGGGGTCGATCTGAAGTAGGTTTGAAGTACCGTGAGACCTAAGCATGCACTTGCAAAGGACAAGTAGAGGGAGTAAGGAAATAAAAATGAAAAGAAAAGAAAACAAAAAGCAAGTAAGACCCTATGTAAGAATCAAAAAAGTGTTGACAAATAGTCCTCGGCAACGACGCCAAAATAGTTGTTGCGTTCAAGTTAAACAAAATTAACCTAAACTACTCGCAAGTGCACGATACATGTGTAGTACTTTAGGAGTCAATCCCATAGGGACTATGTAATACAAACTAAACTCAAACAAATGAATCAAACTTGCTACGAATGAATATGGTTTTAAGATCAATTAACTAAAGGCAATAAACTAATGAATTATCGGCAATGAAACAAACGTTCTAGGATACGATTTCACCACAAGGTTTTATGGAACCAACAATCAATCAATCTAGTCATGCATTCCCAATCAAGGCATCTAAGGCGGACGACTCTAATATGATTTCTACACTTTTCCAAGTCATGAAACTCAAATACTGAGACAAAGAATAGATAAACCAAAATAGGGAATTGCATTCATAAATCAATCAAAAAAGGTTTTGAGATTGCCATGGGTAAATCCCTTCTCCTAGAACAAAACTACTACTCAGACATGAGTTCGAAACAAAATATCATAAAGGAAAAAGATAGTCTAGAGAGGATAGAAACCAAACAAAACGAAGTTCGGATTGATTTTTCAATGCCTCTGAATCTCTCCTTTGCTCGACAGCTCTCACCTTCTTTGATGAGAGAGTCCAAGCTCAAGCTCTCCAAATCTGAATTCCCTTTTCCCCAAACGTGCTGGTTTCCTCTTCTCTCCATAGCACCTTGCACGAGTTTCCTTTTCTCCCCCCTTTTTTGCTTTTCCACCGGCTTCCCTTTTCTTTATTCTTTCCTTTTCGGTTGACACACGCCCCGTGCGGGCTAAGTGGTCACCCCGTGCGAGCTTCTTTTGACTCGATGATCAGTGCGGGCTTGGAAGCACCTTGAGTCGTGCAGATTCTGCTGGATGGTGCAGCCCGTGCGGGCTAAGGGGACCACCCCATGCAGGTTAATGTCCTTCCATGGGCCATGATCGTGTTTGTTCATTTCTTATCCATTCTTGTCCCATTTGCTTCATTGCACACTAACAAGATGATCACTCGGCTTTAATACCAAACCAAAAATATCGATGTTCTATGATCCCAACACTTGATCAAACATCAATTCTCTAGATAATCTCAAATCACTTATACAACTCATATACTTGACGTCAATTTTCATACGACAGTTCTAGGGCTTAATCCAATCTTCACTTGTAACGAGTCACTTTTCCTGTTATGATCCAATAAAACCTATTGTGACCAAGTTTCATTTTAAATGTAGAATACCTTCCCTAAATCAACAAAAAAACCAAAATTAGGATGGAGAGATTCATCACCTTAACTTCTCCAGTGACTTGGCAATTCTTGATAATATCATAACAACAACACCAATCAATTTTCCCTCTAATAGATCAATTCAATTATTCAATTTTATAATATAAACCTTCGAATTAAGGAAATAATTACAACAATTTTTCTAGAGATTTACCACAATGTCGATTAGAATTCACCCACGAAGAACGTGATGAAAAATTGAAGATCCTTCTCCAATTTCTTCTCCTCTCCTTTTCTCTTCTTCTCTTTTCTTTTTCTTCCTCACTTTTTTTTGTTGATCTGTGTGCTGCTCCTCCTCTTTTATTCTTTTAATTTTCCTTACTTAACCCTAATGTCATTAAGTAATATGGATATATATATGAGCATTTATACCCTTATTTTGGCCTGTACGTGCCTCACAATTCTTCCACACTATAAACGAATTCATCCTCGAATTTCATACCTCTGATTCTTACGACAAAATTTGTATTCAGTGAATATAAGAACCGTACAACTCATCTTCAAACAACTCAAGATACTCATGTGTCATATTCTCCTCTAATTCCCATGTTGCTCCTTCCATGCCATGATGTTCTTACACAACCTTTATCATCCAAATTTTCTTATGTCTCAACTATTTTACTAGGTGGTCCAAATGTGTATTGGATGTTCTTTATAAGTTAAGTCTTTCCTCAAGGTTTTTGGTGGCTCTACAAGTATCTTCTTTGGTACTGATAAACACTTACCCAACAACGATACATGAAACACATCATGTATTCCCTCTAATAATGCGGAAAGCTCCAATCAATAGGGCACTACTCCAATTCCCACCCATCTCTTCCAGAAACTACACTTTTTCAACTTTGCAAAAAAAAAACAATTGTTGTTCTCTGAGACACTATAACACTAAGCGCAGATGTTCCTCGTGTTTCTCTGGGCTCTTGGAGTAGACCAAAATATCACTGATAAATACATTACCAAAACGATCCAAGAAATCCCAAAACACATTGTTCATTAGTTTCAGAAATGCAGAAGGGGCATTCGTCAAACCAAATGGTATAACCACAAATTCATAATTCCCATATCGAGTTCAAATTTCAGATAATGATTTTTTACTTTTACTCTATTTAGAGCTCTAAAACTCCAATCTTTCTTCTTGACAAATAGGACTGGTGCACCCCATGGTGATGTACTCGGTCGTACAAAAACTTTCTCAAGCAGCTAATCTAATTATTTCCTCAACTCTGCCATTTTCGCTAGTGCCATTCGAGATGGAGACTTTGATATCCGAGGAGTACCCGGTTCTAACTCATTCTCAAATGGATCTCACCGCATTGGTGGTAAGCCATGTAGTTCTCTGAAAACATCTACAAACTCCAGCGCTATAGGGATCTCCTCGACTTGCACTGATGGACCCACTTCTTATACTGATATGGTAGCGAGATATAGGTCACACCCTTGACCTAGTAATCGTTCCATACGCGATACTGAGATGATGTGAATCTCTTGATCCGATCGGATTCCTTGATACTTAAGCTCCTTCTCGCTTTTTTGGCAACATACTTGGCCGCGAAGACAATTCATCATAGTTTGATGTCTTGAAAACCAATCCATTCCATGGATCACATTGTAGCATTCCATCGTAATGATAATAAGCTCTCCAGTTAGTTCTTCTCCTTATATCACCACGGACACCTCTTTGACAACCCCTTGGAATTCTAAAATCTGATAGTATGCACTCGGACAATACTTGTTAGATCCTCGGATTGAACAACTAATTTATAGCCATCAATGGAATTAGAAAACTATGTGTCGCACTGGTGTCAAATAGCACAAGAGTAGATAGCCCTCCCACGATTACAAACCCTAAATAATACAAATGTTTTAAAGAATCTAACTTCTCAATTCTCTCACAAAACTCACCTCCACATAGTCAATTTATTTTATGTAAGGCATACAGACATAATATATTAAAACAAATGACATAACGGTGATAGGTTGAGCGTTCCTTCTTGGCCCTCACGTTCATCTTGGTAACCTCCCATGGCATATACCCGTGGTTGTATAGTCCTTCATTTCGATGCATGCTCTTCAAGCTATCTAACTCTAACCTGTTGCATTAGACCCGCTGGTGGTCGGACAATCCCTTTGAAAATGATCTATACTACCATAGTGGAAACAACCGTTTTATTATCCTTGCCTCATAGTTCCTCCCACTTACTGGTGGCACTCACTAAACTGGTGTTCTAAACTTCCAAATTGAAAGCATCCTACTCTTTTACCAAGTCTTTGGCATGCCTAATATGCTCATGTCTACAACGATGACATTGGTACCTTGGTGTTGTTACGATAAGATGAATTTGAAATGTTTTCCTCTGATATGATCTCCCTGGAATTTGCTAGACGACCTGTTTCCCCTTAGCATCCGAAGACTTCAAGATGCCCTCCTCGATGAGCCTCTTCTCTACCAACTGAGCATTCTTAACTAGCTCAGACAATGATCCATGCTTGATTATCTCAATCCTATGTCTGATTTCCGGTCGTAGTCCTTGCAAAAAATTGTTCACTTTAAAAATTTCTGAAGTTAGTAATTTGGACCCAAACCATGATAACTCAAAATACGTCTCATAATATTGAGCAACAGTAAGATCACCTTGTATGAGCTATAGAAATCCCAACTTAATCTCTTCACAAGCAGCATGTAGTACATACTTCAACTCAAAAAGTTGTTTGAACTCAGCACAAGAAAACATATTGTCTGGACGTTCGCTCTGAATCTCGTCCCACCAAAACACTCTTCTCCTTCCAAATAGTGGAGTGGAATATTCATCTTAAACTCTAATTGACATCTAGATGATCGAAAGTTTCCCTCAAATCGAATCATCCATTCCTCCGCCTTGATGGGAAGTATCGCACTGCAATGAATTGGCTTTGTACCCCTGTTAGCCATGTGATCCATGACATAGAAATACTCCAACATCTCTACATGCCTCCAATTAAACACTGGAGAAGGCGTTGGTGGTGGTGGCAATGGTACTTGGGGTGAAGCATGCGACTATAGTGGTGGTGATGTCGGTGCCTACAGTGGTATTTGTGGCGTTTCTGAACTCTCCTCTTAATCATGTTGTTAACGTTCTGCTAATAGCTCTCCTAATAATTCTCTCATGACATCTCTATTATTCCACTTCAGGGTCTTTATCCCGATTATTGAGACTGCGTACGGCTAGTGAATGAAAGCCTTTGCTCATCCCACGACTAACAGCCCTAGTAACCATCCTCCTCAGTATTGTCTGCTACACACAATTAACTAGTATTTGTTTCCATACCTCTAAACCCCAATATACATTTCAAAACATGAGTGCTACGTTGTCGTGGCTTTATTAAGACATTTCATAAAACATTTTGAAATCCGGTGAAACTAATAAATTAGAAAATGATAACAGGGCTCCGATACCAATTTGTGACACCCTTATCCTGGAACTACCTCTGGACTACGAGTGTCCACCATCATCCCTAAGAGGTGACCATAGACACACACACACACACATGCACACTCACGCGCGTGCGCGCACACACACACACACACACACATATATATATATATTTATATATATAGATATCCGCTCAAGTATATTTATAAAACAAAATGAATAATTTATTCCAAAATAAATATGGTTCGGACCATATAGAAAATACATAAAGATCATAGTCACGGTAAGTAATTAAAATAAATAAGAAATGCAAAGTAAAGCTTATTGAGACCTCTTGCACCCCTCTCCCATCAGGTTGTTGTGTTTTTTGATGTTGCTGCGTACACGAGACATAATTGGACAATGAAGGTCACAATGGATCGAAAAGAACGAGAAGTGGAAAAGTCATGGCCAAGAATGATCAAGTGCACGACCAAATAGCCACTCTTACCTTGTGCACCCGAGCTATCATTGCAGCACAGTCGGGCATCCAATCCAGCACGGTCAAACATCCTTCTCCTTGGAGCAGCACGGTTAGGCTAAGTGAGGAGCACAGCCGGGCTCCTTTGTTGCAATTATTCCCCAAAAGATGTGCACAACTCGGGCACACATCATGCACGGCCGGACACTCTCTTGGTGAGGGAGCACGGTCGGGCGTCTTATGGTGCACGATCGGGCAACTCATACAAATTCATCCACGTAGCTTGTGCATAGGTTGGGCATTTCAGAAGCACGATCGAACATCCTACTAATGAAGGTAGCACGGTTGGGAATCAAGGGTAGCACGGTCGGGCTTTAATGCAAACATTTTGTCTATAACTACGGAAGAAGCATGCCCGACCGGGCATGACATGAAGCACGGTCGGGCATGACTATGTAAAACAACCAACCAACAAATTAGGTGGACATCAGTCAAACAAGGGTTTCGAATTCAAATTACAAAGCCTAAAGGACAGAAACAAAGAAAAGGGAATAGATGGACCATCTAGAAGAGAATTCACAGCCACCATCCATCCATAGAGTTCCCTTGACGGGAGGCATGCAAGGAGTTGGAGATTGATTCAGAATCATCACTCATTTGATATCTCTATGATCATTAATCTACTGTTTGTGATGTTTAGACTCATGAGCGAGTAGTAGATTTGTTCTAGGAGAAGGGTTTAGCCCATGGCTATCCCGGAACCGTCTTTGATTCGTTTATGAATGCATTTCCCCTTTCGTATAATCTATTCTTTCTCTGAGAACGTACTGTCTTGTGTTTATGAATGGCCACGTATATGCATGTGTTAGGGATTAGGAGAAGGACTGAAAGGTGAATTCTAATCCTAGAAAATCAAGCTTAGAACAACCGAGATTAGGTTACGAAAGCAGGGCAGTAACGGTTGAGGGTTGTATCTTGCGAATCATGAATCCTAATGGGGTTTAGTTGGGGTGTCAGCCACGAAAGTACAGGATGACTCAATCTAGCCACGCTCCTATGCCTTGAGAGAGGGTACGTTCTACATTAGGATCGTTCGCCTTAGATATCTTGATAGGGAATGCACGATTAGATAAATCGCAGATAGGTTTCGGAAGCAATGCGGTGAAACCGGTTTCCTAGGGCGTTTGTCTCTTTGTTTAGAACTAACTTATCTATTTTATCATCATCATATTTGCATTTCATCATCCTCATTGTTTTGATTCTTAGATCATGTTAGATTAGTCCTTGTGGGATCGACACCTTAACTACTACACACGCATCAAGTTTTTGGCGCTGTTGCCAGGGACTAATTGTCAACATGATTAGGAATTCAAATTTAGAATCATACTTGTTTTTTTATCTTTTGTTTTTCTTTTCTTTTCGTTTCTTTCTACTAATTCTTTTTACTTGTCTTTCGTAGGTGTATGACCCGATCTCAAAATAATTCGAATTTGCATCGAATCGACCCTAAGATTGAGAGAACGATTAATAAGCGAAAGAAGGGCAAGGGATAAGAAAGGGTAAATATGACCAATCCACGAACGATGAACAATGAAAACGATGTATTGGATTGTCACGGACAGCCGCAATTACCCGTTGGTAATGTGGCGCAATTAAAACAACAGCATGCTTCTCGACCACGTCGTCTCCGTGATTATGTGGTGCCGAACATGAGCAATGTCCAAACATCAATAAGGACGCCCGCTGTTGCGAGGGAGCAATTCAAGATCAAGCCCGCAATGATCAACATGTTATACCAAAAAAAGTTTATGGGCGGCAATCACGAAGACCCTCATCAACATCTATGAGACTTCCTAGAGCTATCAAGCACATTCAAAATTCATGGAGTCTCAGAGGATGATGTTTTGATGCATCTCTTTTCCTTCTCAATTGGGGGACGAGCGAAGGCGTGGCTGCAATCTCTTCCCGCTGGTTCTATCACTTCATGGGACCATCTTTGCACGACATTTCTATCACGGTTCTTCCCTCCAAGCAAAACAATCCAAACGCGAGGAGAAATCACAATGTTTAGAAGCCGAGAGGAAGATATGTTATTTGAGGCATGGTGAAGATTCAACGACCTTTGCAAATGTGTCCTCATCAAGGTCTAGAGCAGTGGTACGTGATTCAAACATTCTACAACGGGATCACGTATGAGTATAAAATGACATTAGACAATGCTGCTCGAGGATCATTCATGGACTTAAAGCGTTGAAGAGGCATACGGGCTTATCGAAAATCTTGCCATGAACCACACCATGTGGTCTCAACCAAGAATTATGCCAAACAAGACACAAGGTCTTTACGAAGTGGATCAAAGAAGAATGATGGGCAATGCGGTGAATGCAATCTATTGTGCGAATTGTTGAGAGACGGATCATATAACTTACCAATGCACAATGCAAGAAGGCATGGAACAAGTGAGCTACGCCCAACAGCAAGGCAATGCAAAATTTGGAAACTCATACAACCCGAATTGGAGGAACTACTTGAATCTTTCGTATCAAATGATTCAACCATTGAAATATTCGGGTCTTCAGCAGAGGCAGCAGCCATATCAGCCGTAATAAAGAGGTTCTTTCCAAAGAGAAGCGCATCAAAGAGAGTGAGACAGTAGCACTCACCGAGGAATGCAACACAATTCTCCAAAACAAGGTGCCACCGAAGTTGAAGGATCCCAGAAGTTTCTCCATCCCATGCACCATAGGAGTCATTGACATCGATAAAGCTTTGTGAAATCTGGGAGCAAGCGTGAGCCTAATGCCAAACTCGGTCTATAAGCGGGTGAACTTAGGGAATATCAAGTCTACCAAGATGTGCCTATGGCTAGCTGATCGTTCGGTAAGGTATCCGGTGGGAATTGCTGAAAACATTCCCACCAAAGTAGGTAGTATTTCAATTCCCAATTATTTTGTTGTACTCGATATCGAGGAAGATGCTAATGTACCGATTATTCTTGGAAGACCATTCTTAGCTACTGCAGGTGCGAAGATGGATTTACAACAAGGGAAGCTCTCTCTACGTGTCGGTGATGAGAGAACTGAATTCCAGTTGTCTAGCCCTAAGTAGTCATGCTATAGATTTGATGTGCTGGACAAGTACTTCCGATCCTTTTTAGAGAGGGCTAACACAAGTTTACAATGCTGCAAGACTTACCAATGAAGGGGCCAAGGTCTGCACGAAATTCGTAAGTGCCATTGAGTACTGCAAGATGCTCCACATGAGAAGACGCCGCACGAAACCCTGACTGATTTTGCGGTAGAAAAGGCGTCTAAGGTGCAGTTTGAACTTCTTCCTTCTTCTATTCGCCATGAGATGCGTGATGTGCGTTAAGCTCAAGTAATAAAACCTAGACTAATGATTCCGCAAGAATACGGATCGTGTAGTAACTAGGGTCGAACACAAGGAGGTGATGCGACTTATAAGCTATTAAACTAATGGAATAGACGTGTAAGGTGACTAAAGATGGAATTGTGATTGAACTAAACTAAACTAAATCAACGAGATAAACTTGTAGCTAAGCACCATGGGTATCGAGAGTTTGCATAACGATGTAACGAAGTTCTAAAAGGATAATTGGTCTTAGGTACTATCATGAGTTCAGGGAATTCAAGCTCTCTGATAAAACTGAAAGTGTATCAATATTAGGATAGGTTTTTACACCATTTTCGCATGTATCTTACATTGAGTCTTACTTATCCGATATGATCGTTTTGTTGGTTTTCAGGTTTTTAGGCGACAAGGCCTAAATGAGCTCAATATGAAGAATTTCTGATCAAAACCACATGAATAGAAGACATATCTACTCAGAGCTCCAGAACCCAAAGGAACAATCGAGCAACAAGCGGAAAAGAGAAGTTTCAAGGACAGTGCCCGGTCGGGCACTATTCCTCCACCCGCTCGGGTAAAACCTACGGGGTTTTATCCACACATTTATCACGACCCGGGCACATGAGCAATGAGATCGGGTAGCCTTACCCGATCGGGCGCAAGAAGAATACCCGCTCGGGTTATTAGTCATCCAATTTACCCCGAGAGTTTACGCGACTCGAGCCCGCTTAACCACGCGATCTGGTGATGTCCACCCGATCGGGCACCATGAACCAACACGGTCGGGCGAGCCTATACCCGACCGGACAACACCTGTGCCCGAGCGGGCCGCGTAATTCGCAACAACCTAGATCTCAATTTCAAACGAGCGGATAAAAAGAACTGAACAGAACTAGAGCAAGGGGGCGACGAACAGGGCAAGAAAAGACTCGAAAAACATCTGGAAAGGCTCAGGAGGCATCGGAGAAGAAGAGAAGCACCAATCCGTACATCGGTAACACAATAGGGAAGGTCGAGGCATCGAATTCCTAAGGGTTTATCATGTATAGGACTTTGTTATCTTCTTCGTCTGTTTATTCCATGAGTGAGTAGAGTCCCTACTGCGGGTAGGGATATCGGATTTGTATGTATGAACGACGTTTCGCGTTAATGCTTAGTTTTATGAATTTATTCTTGATTTACGGTTCTACGCTTAGCAATACCATTCATACGTTAGTGCTGACCGCTCAACAACATAGGATCTCGAACCTTGCTGGAAGGTTAAGGAACGAATCCGGTCCGCTAAGTTGTAGATTAAGCTTTGGCTAATGAGAATCTGACCGGTCGGTTAGTCATCTTAGGGATAGTGATTGCGGTCATAATGCTGCCATGGTATATGTTAATCACTACTGGAAGGTAGGGTTGCATGTATCCATGGTTAGGAGGTTTAGGCTCGGAAGAATCACTCCTCACCGTAGAGCATGAATTTCCCATTGTCAAGAGTAGGTTATAGATCTATGATCCTTAGTCATTCATCTATGCAATTC
>CM071860.1:37842630-37857030 GCA_036759665.1 Gynandropsis gynandra
GTATTCAAATGATCACAAAACGCACGAAATGAGAACTTGCAATCGGTAGGCTTCTAACCGTTAAACCTAGGCGCACAAATACTTCAATCTTCTTAACAATGATTCGTTCAAGCTAATCAATTTCGTAACAAACTTTCTGAATCTTCGAACGTTCCTTTTTATATATATAATTTTTTTTATTTTTTTTCGTAGGGTTGAAAACAAGTCTTGATCGAAATATCAAAACGAAAAATAAAAACTAACCGTTGCGCTAGAACGAGCTCTGATACCACTTGACGCGATCCCGACTGAATCGACGCTCTAGACTTGGTTAGTGACGGATATGCCTTGCTGCAACGAATTGCACAAGGGTGTGTGGAACGAATGGTCGCACGAGAGTTGCGGAAGGCTCTCGATTTACCGTGTTCGTCTTCGATGGATACAACGCTGGAAAGTAGCCGGAGCGTTGCAGAGGCCAAAAGGCATACAACAGTAAGCGAATGTGACGCGATCCCGACTGAATCGACGCAAGAATTCACAAAGGGAATTCAAGAATGATCAAAGATCAATCAAAGATTAATTTTCAAATTGATAAGAGTTGGATGTTCTTCATACAAGGGGGGGCTGGCCATATTTAGACAAAAACAAGTAAAAATTCAAATTTAGTTCATTAAATGCTACTTGTCATGCAAGGGCCTTCTTTAATGGTCTTGAAATCTTCAAACAAGAAGATAAGTTTTCTTGTTGGCCGTGCACCTTGTGTTGCGTCCGCCTCGTGTCTCGCGTCGGAACATTAATTAGGTCGGATGGAGGTGGTCGCGTCTCGGGCCGCGGGATTGGCGTCTCGAGTCGCGGAGTCGGCGTCTCGGGTCGCATGATCGGCGCCTCGGGTCGCATGATCGGCGTCTCGGGTCGCATGATCGGCGTCTCGGGTCGCAGGAATGGCGTCTCGGGTCGTAGTGATTCTCTCTTCTTCCTTTCTGCGGGTCGCGTCCTCCTCACTGTTGATGGTCGCGTCTTCAGCGTCCTCCGGGATCATATCACCCAACCTCTTCAAGAACTTCCTCGGCTAATTTCTCTAAGATGTCATCGTGGAACACCAAATCGATAATGCATGGCTACTTAAGTGTGTCATTCAAGTTGAACTCCACTTCCTTCTCGGGTTCCTTCTTATGCTCATCAATGTCCATAGCCTTATCTACTGCTGTGTTAGATGCTTCCCTTTTTTTGAATATCAAAGGAGTGGGCTGATCCACCATTTTCTTGTATTGACGTTGTGGGAATGGCAATGTAGGCGGCCTCGGATCTGGTTTTACGTACTTTGGCTCCTCTTCCTCCTCGGGTTTCATTTTGTGCACTTCAACGTTACTACCCTTTTCCATTGTTGTAGTAGACGTTTCATTCTTTTCAAATGTTGAAGGAGTGGGTTGATATACCATTTTCTTGTGTTGACGTCGTGCAAACGGCAAAGGAGGAAGCATCGGGGCTGGTTTGCGTATTTTGGCTCCTCTTCCTCCTCGGGCTTCTCCTTAAGCTTGTTGACAGCTTTTCGAGTACCGTGATAGATGCTTCACCCCTTTGAAACATCGAAGTAACGGGCTGATCTACCCTCTCACCACTCCTTAGGTAAATTTCGTTGAAATGCTCACGAGGGTTTGCTTCCGTTCTCCCCGGTAGAACTCCTTGCAGTTTAGAGGAGTTCGCGGCAAGTTGTGCAACCTGATTGTCTAAGATCTTGAGGTTCAATTCAATTTTCACGGTCTGCTTCATTACATCTCCATAATCTGCTCTCATTCCTCTAAGTTCGGCGAATTGACCTTTCTCTCCTTGTAAGGATTGAGCGAGCGTAGACATAATATCGGCGTCAGCTTCTTGCTGCGGACGAGGGGGCGCACGTGATTGATAATTCTGAGTTTAGGGGTGCGTCCATGGCTGAAAGTTCTTGTTTATTTGCATCACTCACGCTTGAAAGTTTCGCGATAGGTAGTTCACTTTCTCATACACCCTAACTTATTGTTCCAATGGTTGCTCTAAATAGTGCGGACAACGTGATTTAGACAGCATATGATAAATTCCCACAACTTGATCTTTTACTTCAGCTATGCCGGTGTATAGAGAATGCACCTCAATCAAGTTACCTCACAAAATAAAAAAACACAAAAATAAATTAAGCTCCGAGAGGTTAAAAAATTGACTCGAAAAAAATGAAAAATATGAAAAACAACTAAAGACTGCGGAAAGGACTCTGTCTTAATTCAAAAGTATCCTAACTCTAATGACGTAATCAATTCCCCGGGAACGGAGCCAAAAACTTGATGTGGTTAATCTCAAATAATAATTACCTAGACTAAAGCTTCCACAAAAATACAGATCGTATAGTACCAGGGTCGAACAGAAGGAATTGATGCACCTCCAAAGCTAGTAAACTAATGTATAGGATGGTAAAAATCAATAAATGTGTGGAATGTGAATATAGCTAAACTAACTAATCAAAGAATTAAATCCAATTAACTAAATACCACAAGTTTCGAGAGATGCACGATGATGCAATGAAGTTCTAACATGATCATTGGTCTTAGATATTATCATGAAATTAGGGAATTCAAGCTCTAATATAGGAACTGACTGGCATAGACTTTCCACTACATAGCGTGCGTACTACCAATGTCTCGATTGCATAATCTCACCCATAGATGCATTAAGACCACTATCCTAATGTCTAGATTCAATCAACAATCCTAGCATTGATTCTAAATTGATTAAATCATAAATCATGGCTTCTACAATCATTCATTAGACTTCTACAATCATTCATTCAAGTAGCGTGCAAGAACAAAAGCAGTAAGAACAACAAATCATTCCGAAAAATATCAAATACCATAATCATTCATTCAAGTGGCATACATGAATAAAAGCATTAAGAACCACCAATAATTAAGAACAAGACTTCATTAAATATAGTCAAGACTCTCTGACGCTATCCGGATTGGAAAAACGCTCTAGCCAAGGTTAGGAATGGATATGCCTTGCTGCAACGGGTTGCACAAGGGAGTGTGGGGCGGATGGTCACACGAGGGTTGCGGAAGGCGCTCGATTCACCGGTTCATCTCCGATGGATATTACACACCAACGAAGGACGAATAATCGTTGGATATTACACACCAACTAGGTTGCTGGATATTACACACCAACGAACCAAGAATTCACAAGAGTTCAAAGGATAAAAACTAAAAGTTTTTTATTCAAACGTTTGGATAAAAGTTGATTGTTCTACAAGGAGGGTCGCCGGCCATTATAGAGAAAACCTAGGCCATGCAACATTAAATATGCAATAAATGTGTAAGCTACATGCACGGCTACACATTAATGCCTAGAAAACTTAAAATACGAAGATAATTCTTGTTGGCCGTGCATGTTGGGGCGCAGACTCTCCTTGGGTCTCGAGCTATTAATTAGGTTGCGGGAAATAAGTGGCTCGCAGCCTCGTAAAAAATCCGTCGTCAGAAAACCCCATGGGACAAAATCGACGAAGGGAAAAGAGTCCATGCGGGTCACTTTACCTAATTAATAACCGATGCGGGTCGAGCTTCAGCTTGAATGACGTTCCTTAGGCTCGTGACTTCACGTGAACTTGAATACTCTTCATGTGCGTAGACGATAGTGAGAATTCCGATAATAGCGTCTTGAAGCTTCGCGGCCTTGGCTCGGGTAACGGGACCTGTTGGTAGGATCAAGGCTTCTTCCTCCATAGATCTTTCTCGGGTCACGGGACCAACGTACTTCGATTTGTTCGCGTCTTGGGCCGTGCTAGTAATGGTCGTTTCTCGGGTCTCGCTGCCATCGTCTCGTGTCGCGCATACGGCTTCTTCTTCCGCGCTGGAGATAGCGTCTTCTTCTGCTTGGTTGGTCGCGTCCTCGACGTCTCCCGGGATCATATCATGCCCCCCCTACTTGAGAAGGATTTTTCCTCAAATCCGCATGATCTGCAACAAAAGGCATCAAGCCAGAAACATTGAAGCTAGAACTTACATTATACTTACCAAGCAAATCTAGCCAGTAGGCGTTGTTGTTGATCTTCTTGGTCACAGTAAACGGGTCGTCGATCCGGGGCATTAGCTTTGACTTCCGCTCGTTCGGAAAACGTTCTTTCCGCAAGTGAATCCAAACTTGATCACCGGGTTTGAAAGTCATCTTCTTCCGTCCTTTCTTTGTCTGTTTCACATAGAGCTTGGTCTTCTACTCTATGTTCTTCCTTGCCTTTGCATGAATTTGTTTGACTAATCTGGCCTTTCGTTTTCCGTCCAGGCTAACTCGATCACTCGATGGTAGAGGCATTAGATCCAGGGGTGAAGCAGGATTGAACCCATACACGATGTCAAAAGGAGAGAATTTTGATGCAGAATGTACAACATGATTATAAGAAAATTCAGCATGTGGCAAACACTCTTCCCAAGTTTTTAAATTCTTCCTAACAAGTGCACGTAGTAAAGTTCCTAGGGTTTGGTTCACTTCTTCGGTTTGACCATCGGTTTGTGGATGACAAGTCGTAGAAAATAAAAGTTTCGTTCCTAACTTGGACCACAAGGTTTTCCAAAAATAACTAAGAAATTTGGTATCCCTATCAGAGACTATAGTGCTAGGCATGCCATGCAAACGTACTACTTCTCTATAGAATAGTTCAGCTACATGCAATGCATCGTCCAATTTATGACATGGTATGAAATGCGCCATTTTCGAGAATCTATCTACTACAAAAAAGATTGAATCCTTTCCGGTTTTTGTCCTAGAAAACCCAATAACAAAATCCATAGATATGTCAGTCCAAGGATGAGTTGGGATCGGGAGTGGAGTATACAAACCGTGAGGCTGAATCTTAGATTTAGCCTGTTTACATGCGACACATCGCTCGCAGATGCGTTCCACGTCTCTTTTCATATGTGGCCAGTAGAAATGATCCTGCAATATTTTCAAAGTCTTTGCAACTCCGAAATGGCCCATGAGTCCACAACCCTGGGCTTCTCTAACAAATAACTCTCTCCTAGAGCAGTTAGGCACACACAAACGACTATTGTAAAACAAATAATCATCATGCCTATAAAAATGACCTGATGCAAATTTATCACAATTTTTATAAGTTTCTCCGAATTCTAGGTCAGTTGCATATAGAACTTTAATATGTTCGAAACCAAGAAGTTTTGCATCCAAGGTACTTAACAGAGCGTACCTTCGGGATAGGGCATCAGCAACTACGTTCTCCTTAACTTGCTTATATTTGATGACGTAAGGAAATGTCTCAATGAATTCTACCCACCTTGCATGTCTTTTACTTAGCTTGTTTTGACCCTTTAAATATTTGAGCAATTCATGGTCAGTGTGTATTACGAACTCCTTTGGCCACAAATAATGTTGCCAAGTCTGTAACGCCCTCACAAGTGCATATAGCTCCTTATCATAAGTGGCGTAGTTCAGAGTTGCTCCTCCGAGTTTCTCACTGAAGTAGGCGATCGGCTTCCGATCCTGCATTAAAACTGCTCCAATGCCTACACCTGATGCATCACATCCAATCTCAAAATTTTTAAGAAAATCGGGCAATATAAGCAACGAGACGTTAGTCAATTTCTCCTTCAACGTTTGAAACGCTGCTTCTTGCGCTTCTCCTCATTTGAATCCCACATTTTTCTTAATAACTTCCGTAAGAGGGGCGGCTATGGTGCTGAAGTCCTTTACGAATCGCCGGTAAAAACCTGCAAGTCCATGAAAGCTCCGGACTTCTCCGACGGTCTTTGGGCTTTGCCATTCCCGAATGGCTTTGACTTTCTTCTCGTCGACCTTACACCATCCGCACTCACTACAAAACCTACGAAAACAAGGTTATCCGTACAAAAGGTACATTTCTTTAGATTTGCGTATAATTCCTCCTTCCTAAGTACCTTCATCACCGATTCTAAATGTCCTAGGTGCTCATCCAAATTCTGCTATAGACTAAAATATCGTCGGAGTAGACTACCACAAATCCACCTATATATCCCCTAAGCACATGGTTCATTAATCGCATAAAAGTACTAGGTGCATTTGATACCCCAAAGGGCATGACTAACCACTCGTATAAACCAGGCTTAGTTTTAAATGCAGTTTTCCACTCATCTCCTTCTTTCATTCTAATTTGATGGTAACCGCTTTTAAGATCAATTTTCGAGAATACCCTACTTCCATGTAATTCATCTAGCATGTCATATAGCCTAGGAATAGGATGTCAATACTTCACCGTGATGTTGTTGATTGCACGACAATCAACGCACATGCGACAGCTGCCATCCTTCTTTGGTACGAGTAGCACAGGTACGGCGCACAGACTCATACTCTCGCGCATTATGTCCTTTGGCCATAAGCTCCTCCACTTGCCTTTGCAGCTCCTTTGTCTCCACGGGATTTGTTCGGTAGGTTGGCCGATTTGGTAACACTGCTCCGGGAACGAAATCGATTTGGTGTTCGATTCCACGTATCGGTGGCAATCCGATGGGGTTCTCTTCGGGAAAGACATCGATGTATACCTGCAATAATTTAGAAATCTAATTCGGCAGCACCAATGCAAGGTTAGCTAATCTCGAAAGAGCTTCCTTATAAACAAAAAATAATACGGTCAGATCAGAATGGAGAAATTTCTTGATCTCACCCGATCGTGCGTAAAAATTTGACGGTCTAAGCTCGAGCGTGCTTTGCTTCTTCAAATGCAATTGATCTTGCATTACCTCCTTAGGCGTCAAAGGGATAAGGACGGTCTTCCTGCAATTATACTCGAAATAATTTTTGTTAGTATAACCATCGTGTTTTACCTTGCGATCCGATTGCCAAGGTCTTCCGAGCAAAATATGGCTCGCCTTCATCAGGAGCACATCGCATAGAATCTCGTCTTCGTATTTTCCTATGGCAAATGGGACGGTTACTTGGTTTGTCACCTTCATCTCGCCATTTTCATTTAGCCACTGAAGTTTATATGGCTTCGGGTGCTTTTGGACTTTCAATCCAAGTTTCCGAACCATCGTAGCGCTTGCAACGTTCGTGCAACTTCCTTCGTCGATAATAACGCAATAGACTTTGCCGTTAACTAAACAGCGGGTGTGGAACATATTTTCTCGCTGTTCTTGCTCGTTACACTTGGGCTGCATGTTAAGGGAACGTTGTGCAACCAGCAACTCGCCCGTGGCCGGTTCTTCTTCACGCGTCTCGTCCGAAATTTCGGCCGCTTCGTCCTCGGATTTGAATTCCCCGTCGTCACGAAGGATCATGACCTTCTTGTTTGTACACTCACTGGCGTAGTGTCCTATTTCGTGACACTTAAAACATTTCACGTCCCGAGCCCTCGGATTTGTGGCCTCGTTCCTTCCTTTGTCTCGCGGTGCGGCTGGTCTAGTTTTCTGCGCGTCTCGGCTCGCGGTCTGCACCTTCGGCGTGTCGCATGATTGACCATATTTTCCAGCCCCATAACCATAACGGGGGTTTCGTCGCCACTGGAGCTGTTGCTCGATGAGAATTTCCTTGTGAAGCATTTCCTCGATCTCCACGTAATTTTTGTAGTTCAAGTTGATCTTGGATGTCTAGGTTGAGTCCTCCAAAGAACCGAGACATCGTGGCTTCCCTATCTTCTGTAAGGTCAGCTCGCAACATTAGTAGTTCCATCTCTTGGAAATACTCCTCCACTGAACGGCTTCCTTGGGTGAGTTTCCGTAACCGTCGATGAATCTCTCGGTGGTGATGATTTGGCACGAACCTCTTGCGCATAATCGTCCTCATTTCCAGCCAAGTAGCTAGTGGTTCTTCGCCATTTCTTCGTCGAGAAATCGTGAGTTGATCCCACCAACTCAACGCATAGTCGTAGAACTCCGTGGCCGCCACCTTAACCTTCTTGGCCTTGGGGTACGCTTGGCAACCGAAAACAAGTTCCACCTTTTTCTCCAACTCGAGGTATGCTTCTGGATCGGCCTTTCCGTGGAACGCGGGGATTTTTAGTTTGAGACCCGTGAGGTCGTCCCTCGGGTCGTCTCTCCGCCGGTGACTACTTCGGGACGAGGATGAGCTGCCTCGTTCGTAGTAGTTGTTGTCTTCCTCATGCGGATTCCTCTCACATTGCTGGAACGTATGAGCATCCCTTGGTTGTGTTGGACGTTCGGCCTAAAACTCTTGCTGAAACTCCTCCATTTTGTTGTTGATACTTTGCTCCAAACGAGCCACGAGAGGCTCAATGAGCCTCTCATTGACGCGGCTGCTCTCGGCACCTATTTCACCCATGATGTCCTAGGGTTTCTTGCGTGTATCTACTTGCGAGTTCCTACACAGTAACACACGGTGCAGCCACAAGCGGAAAGCAAAGAAAACACAAACCCTAGACAAGGACTCGCACGGATAAAACGCACAAAACACGTACGATATAGAGTTTCAAACGCACAAACTAGATACACACAAATAGCTATTCAAACGTTCGCAAAATATATGCACACGACAGTCACCCAATCATACGAAATATATATTTATACTCACACGAGATAGACTTCAAACGTATGAAACGGATTTGCTCAAGATAAACACTCACGGGATAAACTTTGAACGTATGAATATATTTTTATAGATATTTTTTTTTATTTTTTTGTAAGATTCAATCAAGCTATGACCGAAAGATCAAAAACTAAATTGAACAAACGTTTTGACGCTAGAACGAGCTCTGATACCACTTGACACGATCCCGATTGGAATGACGCTCTAGACAAGGTTAAGAATGGATATGCCTTGCTGCAACGGGTTGCACAAGGGAGTGTGGGGCGGATGGTCACACGAGGGTTGCGGAAGGCCCTCGATTCACCGGTTCGTCTCCGATGGATATTACACACCAACGAAGGACGAACAACTGTTGGATATTACACACCAACGAGGTTGCTGGATATTACACACCACAGAACCAAGAATTCACAAGAATTCAAAGGATAAAAACTTAAAGTTTTGGATTCAAAAGTTTGGATAAAAGTTGATTGTTCTACAAGGAGGCTGGCCGGCCATTATATAGAAAACCTAGGCCATGCAACATTAAATATGCAATAAATGTGTAAGCTACATGCAAGGCTACACATTAATGCCTATAAAACTTAAAACAAGAAGATAATTCTTGTTGGCCGTGCATGTTGGGGTGCGGACTCTCCTTGGGTCTCGAGCTATTAATGAGGTTGCGGGAAATAAGTGACTCGCGGCCTCGTTAAAAACCCATCGTCGAAAAACCCCGTGGGACAAAACCGACGAAGGGAAAAGAGTACACGCGGGTCACTTTACCTAATTAATAACCGATGTGGGTGGAGCTTCGGCTTGAATGACGTTCCTTAGGCTCGTGACTTCACGTGAACTTGAGAATATGTTTCATGTGCATGGACGGCCGTGAGAATTCTGATAATAGCATCTTGAAGCTTCGCGACCTTGGCTCGGGTCACGGGACAAGTTGGTAGGATCAAGGCTTCTTCCTCCATAGCTCTTGCTCGGGTCACGGGACCAACGTACTTCGATTTGTTCGCGTCTCGGGCTGCGCTAGTGATGGTCGCGTCTCGGGTCACGCTGTCAGTGTCACAGGTCACACATACAACTTTTTCTTCCGCGCTGGAGGTCGCGTCTTCTTCTGCTCGGTTGATCGCATCCTCGACGTCTCCCGGGATCATATCACTCTCTAACCCATGGTTATGGTCTACTTGGACATGGACATAGAAAATAAAACACGAAAGATAACAATATTCAACATGGATAAAGAATGAGATCCCTCCCTATTTTATTATCGATGTCTTCAACAACTCCTCTGCGCTCCGAATTCGTTGCCCCATCTCTATCCTCGTCGGTGTTCTGCTCTCTCTCTACTCTCCCTCTGCATGTGCTATGTGTTTAGTTTTCTTTTTCAGTCTGAATCAGACTCTTGCATTTGCCCATTTTCTTCTCCTTTCTTGTTTCTTTTCTTTCCTTTTATTCTTCTTTCCCCTTTGGTCGTGCTTTTTCATTACTACAGTTGAGTTTCCATTTGTGTTTAAATCAATAGGAAGTGAGCCTAATGCCACAAAGATGATGTGTTGGACGAGTCGGCGAATGACACGCTTGATCGATTAAGTATTTCCGATCCTTTTGATAGAGGTCTAACGAAAGTTTGCAATGTTACAGGACTTAACAATGAAGGAGCCAAGGTCTATACTAAATTTGTGAGTGCCATTGACGCACTGCAAGACACTCCACATGAGAAGACATCGCATGAAATGCTCACTGATTTTGCGGCAGAGAATGTGTTTAAACTTCAGCTTGAACCTCTTACTTTTTCTTTTCGGCATGAGACGCGAAAGCCACCCATTCGTCTTAAGAAGCGTAGCAGAGTGAGCCTTTCAACATGTATGCGCTGGATGATTAAAGAGGCAGCCACGAACCCCCCTTTGATGATCAAAGGAGGCTGCACCAATGTTTGGAAGAGAAAGGAACAGCGAAGGCAATGCGCTATGAGAAAGGCAACCGAGCTGAAGGATGGCACGATACAAAGACCATACCTCGTGACTTTCGGTATAAAGAGGCCCGATGTTGCGAGGGAGAAATTCGAGATAAAGCCCGCGATGATCAACATGTTATGTGAAAATAAAATTATGCGCGGAAATCACGAAGACCCTCATCAACATGTACAAGACTTCCTAGAGCTTTCAAGCACGTTCGAAATTCATGGAGTCCTAGAAGATGCGATCTTGCTGCGTCTCTTCCTTCTTCATTGGGGGACGAGCAAACACGTGACTACAATCTCTTTCCGCTGGTTCGATCACTACATGGGATTATCTTTGCACGACATTCCTATCATGGTGCTTCCCTCTGAGCAAGACGATTCAAATGCAAGGAGAAATCACTATGTTTAGAAGCCGAGAGGGAGAGACGTTATTTGAAGCATGGGGAAGATTCAAGGACCTTTTACAAATGTGTCCTCATCACGATCTAGAGTAGTGGTACGTGATCCGAACATTCTACAACGGGATCATGTATGAGCATAGACCAACATTAGATAACGCTGCTCGAGGATCATTCATGGACTTAAGCGTTGAAGAGGCATACGAGCTTATCGACAATCTTGCCATGAACCACACCATGTGGTCTACACCAAGAAGTATGTCGAACAAGACACGTGGTCTTTACGAAGTTGATCAAAGAAGCACGATGGGAAATACAGTAAATGCCATGTATTGTGCAAATTGTGGAGAGACGGATCATATGGCTTACCCATGCACAATGCAAGAAGGCATGGAACAAGTGAACTTCGCCCAGCAGCAAGGCAACGCACAATTCGGGAACACCTATAACCCGAATTGGTGGAATCACTCGAATCTCTCGTATTGCATGACACAAGCGGTGAAATTTTTGGGTTTTCAGCAAAGGCAACAACCATATCAGCAACCGCAGCCACTCCATCAAGCTCCTCAACCTCTCAAGTTCCTCCGTAAAGTCTTGAGGCGGTGATGCTTGAGTTAATCAAGGAACGAAGGCATCAACAATCACTCCAAACGAAATTCAACGAGGAAATGGGGACTGCGATCAACGAGCTTAACACTCAAATGGACTCCTTGGGCACACATCAATGGACTAAAGAAAAATTCAATGCGGAAATGGGAGCGGCGATGAATGAACTCAAACTTCAAGTTGGGACTGCAATCAATGAGCTGAAAACTCAAATGGACTCCTTCAACAGGCATATGAAGATGGTAAAAAATTCCATTGCACATCAAGCTGCCTCATTGATGCGTATCAGAGTTAAATATAACCTAATCTACCCGCAAGTGCACGGCACGTGTGTAGTATTTTAGGTGTCGATCCCACAGAGACTACGCAATGCTACCTAAACCCGAACTACGAATCAAACTTGCTAACGAAAGAGTGGTGATGAAGAATAAAATACTGAAAGTAAACTAAACTACTGGGGTTCTAACGATGAGATAAACGTCCTAGGAAACCGGTTTCACCACAAGACTACCGAAACACACGATCAACCTATCTATCATGCAATCCCAATTAAAGCTATCTAAGGCGGACGATCCTAACATGATATCTACCCTCTCTCAAGGCATAGACACGTGATCTAGACAAGTTGCCCCCTACTTTCGTGGCTGACACCTTGAACTAAACCCATAAACTCTGTGATTCGCCCGTTCACCCTCAACCGTTGCTACCCTACTTTCGTGGCCTAACCTCGGTTGTTCTAAACCTGACCTTCCAAGACTAGAATTCTCCTTTCGGTCCTTCTCCTAACCCCTAACACATGCATCTACATGGCCAGTGCAAACACAAGTAAATTGAAGCATTCAAAAAAAGAATAGATAAACTAAAACGGGAAGATGCATTCAAAATAGATCAAAAGCGGTCTCGGGATAGCCAAGGGCTAATCCCTTCTCCTAGAACAAACAAACTACTCGCTCATGCGTCTGTAAAGAAACATAAACATAGTAGAAAGTCTAAGGAACATAAAAACCAAACAAAACCGAAGTGGTGGTGCTTGATCTCCAATGCTCCTCGCTTATCTCCTCGCAAGAATCTGCTCTAACTTCGCTGAATTCTTCTCCTCTGTATGCTTGCTGTAACGGCGTCTTTTTGCCTCCTTTTAAGCCTCCTAAGTCGGTCCAATTGTTGCCCTAATTGCCCCACGAGTTCCCTTATGTTTTAAGTTAAGTTTACTTAAGTTTTGAGCAGTTTCGGGCCGCTACCCGCTCGGGTAGTGACTGTACCCGCTCGGGTGCGGCTAGGGCAGTTCGTGCGCGTCCTGTGGTGCTGGAATGGTGCCCGATCGGGCATGGCATGTGTGCCCGCTCGGGCACAAGGCAAAATGGTCCTAAATGCTTGCCCGAGTCGTGCTAAATGGTCCACACAATTGGCCGTAGGTTTTGCCCGATCGTGCAAGGGTTGTGCCCGACCGGGTGAGGCTTTTCCATGCTCAATCTCGTCCCGTTTGTCCCGTGATGATCCCCAAAGTTGCTCCTTAGCTCCGTGCATGTTCCTTTAGCTCCAAAATAGTCCAAATACGCGTAAAAACCTGTAAGAACATGAAAAGCACGAAAGCAAGTAAAACGGATACAGAATCATACGTAAAACATCACATATGTATCAAAAACGTCTCCTAAATCGTGCAAGAAATACGTATGAAAACGAGATGATCAAAATCCCCCAGACTTGAATGTTTGCTTGTCCCTAAGCAAACGTAAACGTGGAATACATGGGGTATGAAAATACGAGAATCCCCCTTCTCCTAGAAACACCGCTAAAGCGAACCTAACCGATCAACTAGCAAATCGAGAGCAAATTCGGCCTAATCGAGTTTTCAGCCTTAATCCTAGGTCCACCACGGTTACCCATAAGAAAGTAAATCAAAGGAGACTAGACACGCTACCGTAACTCCCTCCACCAGACAAGACTTCAGACTATGCTAAACCTAGGTCAACCGAGGATACTTGTTTCTTTCTTTCCGAGCTTCTTCTTTTTTTTTCTTTTTCTTTTTCTTCTTTTTGTTATTCTTTTTATGAATTTTCTTTCTTTTGTTTTCTTTTATTTTTTTCTTTTCCATTTTTTTCTTTTCTTTTCTTCTTTTTCTTTGCATACACACTAGGCTTCTAGGACGTCGGATTTGAAGGGACCCAGCCTCTACTTAGACCCAGACTACCGATGACGGTATACTCATGCATCTCGTGTGAGAGTGCAGCGGAGTAGGCGGCTTTTTATGCCTTGCCCTTAGGACGTAGAAAGATGATCGCCAACCCACCACTTAGACCCGAGCCACCGAAGGAGTAACAAGGTCGATGCACTCATATCGATTTTTGATCATGCTTATTAGGCACTATTTCTATCGACAGCGGAGTGTTAGTGTGCGCTTTTTAATCTGCAAAACAAGCTCGATTTTATATGATCCAATGATCCTCAATGTAACCAAAGTAAAGTGTCGTCTACACGAAGTATGACCATCTGGGTAGAGAAAATAAACGACAGACCAGCCTAGCAACCTCGTCTAAACATCCCCACAAGTAACACTAGGATTCCCAAGAACTACGACCTATTGTTTTTCAGCCGACTAATAAGCTCTAACGCATAGGAAAACCTAGCTCAATCATGCAAAGTCTAAAGGAAAAGGTCAACCTCTTAAGCATTCCTAAGTTCAGGGTTCATCTCAAAACGTGGCACCGGACAAGTGCCTTGGGACGACTCTGACTCAATGAAAACAAAAACAAACTAAAAATCGCAAAAATAACCTAAAAACTAAAAATCAAAGGAAAATGAAACGAAATCACCTGAAAAACGTGAGCTGCTCCCCCAGACTTGAATTGAACGGCGTCCTCGACGTGAAGCTCCGATGGAGGATGAAGGAAGTGAAGAACGTTTGTGGTGTTATTTTTTTTT
>CM071860.1:37868851-37883748 GCA_036759665.1 Gynandropsis gynandra
GACCAAGTGACCCATGCGACCCTCAATTGGCATTAATTAGTTTGACGTTGTAAATGTATTGTTATTATTGGTTTTTGTCATTTTATCATTACAAAATAATAAATTCGTCGATTTCGCATCTATTGATCCATATATGCGACCAAGCGAAATCTTTTGTGACCTCTGCGACCCTTCTACCCTTTGCGACCCTTGTACCCCTTTACGACCCTTGTATCCCTTTACGACCCTTGAACCTCTGCGACCCTCGTACCCTTGCGACCCTTGTACCCCTGCGACCCTCGTACCCCTTTGCGACCCTCGTACCTGTTTTCTTATCTACTCGGTAAACATGTTTCATCGTTATTATAATTTATTTTATGGAAACTAAATTTAGAACCGCTTAATTTAATTTTTGATTTTTCAAAAGAAAATATTATTTTTGTGATTTTTTAGTTCATATAATTCCAACCTTTGTAATGTTGTGACCTTTGTGCAGGTATCCTAATGTTGCAAAGTATTTGGAGAAAAAGCAACTTGATCCCGTTAAGTGGGCAAGATGCAAATTTAAGAGGGAATGTGATAACACGTAATCCGTAGTAGTTTTTATGTCATTCTTAGGTCTAGTTTTAGGTAGATTTATTAGATTTCATTCATTTATCGAGTCTTAATTAGTTTGACGTTGTAGATGTATTGTTTTGATTGGTTTTTGTCATTTTATCATCATAAACCCGTAAATTCGTCGAGTTCGCATCTATCCATCAATATATGCGACCATGCGACCCTCAATTGGCATTAATTAGTTTGACGTTGTAGATGTATTGTTTTGATTGGTTTTTGTCATTTTATCATCAGAAACCCGTAAATTCGTCGAGTTCGCATCTAATCATCAATATATACGACCAAGCGACCCATGCGTCCATGCGACCCTAAATTTGCATTAATTAGTTTGACGTTCTAGATGTATTGTTTTGATTGGTTTTTGTCATTTTTTCATTATAAACTAGTAAATTCATCGATTTCGCATCTATTGATCCATATGTGCGACCAAGCAACCCATGCCATTATCAATATATTTGAGTTGTATATGTCTAATTTAGAATAAATATAGATAATAATATAAAAAATATCGACATTGGAACAAAATGTTAAATGTATTGTTTAATAATACGACGAATTCTTAAAACACTACTATCACTTTTGAAACACAGACATTGGTTATACACAACTCAACTAGGTACACATGGATCATAATTTGTTTTAACTGTTAATTGACGGTGTAGATGTATTCTTTCATTGTTTTTTGTCATTTTTAATCATAAACCCGTAAATTTGTCGAGTTCGCATCTATTCATCAATATATGCGACCAAGTGCCCATGCAACCCATGCGACCCCCATGCGAACCAAAACTCCCGCCAAACTTTTCACCAAAATTTGAAAAAACATATTGAATTCCATCTAACGGCGATTCCATGTCAAGGCCATGTCATTTCGTATTCCAGCCGTTTCCTTTTTTTCGAATAACGACACACTCTCTCTCTAACTCATCATCTTCCATCCATTTTTTGCCAAAAATGCAACATTTCCCTACTTTCGTCCAAATCATTCTTTCGAGCTTTCTGGAGAACTACCTCGTAATATCGTTCATCTCTCTCATTCGGTATGTTAATATAGAGAACGTAAAGATTTGACTTTTTCTTCGATTTTCGTTACAGGACATTCCGACGAAATTCTTCGATGAGCATATTTACGGGAATACGAGGGACGACAACACAACAACGCTTAAATCGGATGTGTCTAACAAAACATGGGAAGTCAAGTTGGATGGCTTAAGATTCACTGATGGATGGAAAGATTTCTCCAAGGACCATGATTTTCATATTCGGGATTTCTTAGTTTTCCGTCACGAAGATGACATGGTTTTTCACGTCACTGGTTTCGGAAACGCAGAGGTCCAAGTGGTCGCAGAGGTATAAGGTTCAAAGGGATACAAGGGTCGGAGGGGGACAACGGTCGCACGATCTAAGGGTATAAAAGAATGTTTACTCTTTGATTATGGAAGATGTAATTTTGTACATTGTTCTTTTTTAACTTTTGTAAATAATTTTGGGAATAGATAATTCAACTTTTTTACATTGTAATTTTCTTAAAAATTATTCGTATTATTTGTAAATAATTATTTAATAATAAAGCGTAAAGGGTTGCAGGGGTCCAATGGTGGCAGAGGTACAAGGGTCGCACCATTTGTTCCTTGCGAACCTTTTACCCGTTCGACCTTTGACCCTGCGACCCTTTTACCCGTTCGACCCTTTTACCCCTGCGACCCATGTGACCGTGTGGTCATATCTTTTCGAATTCCATGTAACGTCGATTCGATGTCATGTCTTTTCGAATTCCAGCCGTTTCCTTTTTTCCAATCCATTTTTTCCTCTCATCTTCTTCCATCCATTTTTTTTTCCAAAAATGCCACATTTCCCTCATTTCTTCCAACAAATTCATGTGCAGCATCTGTACTACTTGTAATCTTCTTTAAAAGACTCTGTCGGTATTTTACATGTAGAGAATGTACAGATTTGACTTTGTTTTTCGTTTTTTGATACAGGAAATTCTGAAGATCTTCTTCAATGAGTATATTTACGGGAATACAAGGGACAACAACATGGCAACAATTAAATCAAATACGTCTAACAGAACATGGGAAGTGAAGTTGGATGGCTGCAAATTCACTGATGGATGGACAGATGTTTACAACCACCAAAACATTCATATTGGGGATGTCATACTTTTCTGTCACGAAGGTGACATGGTCTTTAACGTCACCAGATCCACTCTTGATGAGAGAGTTTTCATTGTACCAGTCACGCGTTCAAATCTGGCCCTGGATTCATTGGTAAGTGACCTCAAACCGATTCATCATATATAATTTGGTTATTTATTAGAGTTTTATTCATTTATACTAATGTAACTTGGTGATGTCATAGACACTTCCGATAGGGTTTGCGAGGGAGAACGGTCTTTGCCGTAGACGATGTCATGTAATGATGTACCACGATTGCAAAATCGATCATGGAATGTTAGATTTTTCGCTAGCAGCTTTAAGGCCCGTGAGTCGTGGTGGCGCTTGCATCATAGGGGGTGGAGAAAGTTTTGTCAAGAAAATGGACTGAACGTGGGTTGTTCCCTCATAGTAAAAAAGTTCTCCATTACAGGAGATCCCGTGCTTCGATTTATCAACAACATATTTTGATTTGAGTTGTATTTTGATTTCTTTGAACCTCTTTTTAACTTGAACTTCATTTGATCTTGTGGATTTAATATTATTCAATTATTAGTGTTATTGTTAGTATCACTGTTTTTATGGATTTACTATTATTGTAACAAGGGTAGTAGATGGACAAGGGTCAAAAGGGGTACAAGGATCGCACGGATTCAAGGGTCGCGAGGGACAAGGGTCGCATGTGTCCAAGGGTCGCGAGGGACAAGGGTCACACGAGTCAAAGGGTCGCGAGGGACAAGGGTCACACGGGTCAAAGGGTCGCGAGGGACAAGGGTCACACGGGTCAAAGGGTCACGAGGGACAAGGGTCGCACGGGTCCAAGGGTCGCGAGGGACAAGAGTCGCACGGGTCCAAGGGTCGCGAATGTACAAGGCTCGTAGATACACGGGTCCAAGGGTCGCTAATGTACAAGACTCGTAGATACTTGAGTCAATTATTTGTAAATAACTTGATAAATTATTATTTTCAAAATTTTATTCATATTATTTGTAAATAATTGTATTTATAAATAATAAATTATTTTTACTATATTATTAATATCACTGTTTGGTTGGATTTAGTATTATTGTAACAAGAGTCGCAGAAGGACAAGGGTAGCAGGGGTCCAAGGGTCACAGAGGGACAATGGTCGAAGGGGTCCAAGGGTCGAAGAGGTACAAGGGTCACAGGGGTCCTAGGGTCGAAGAAATCCTTCTGTGACACTTGTACCTCTATGACCCTTTTACGTATTCGTCCCTTGGACCCCTGCGACCCTTTTACCCTCTTTGACCCTTGAACCCCTGTGACCCTATCCTAAACCCTGCAACCCTTTTACCCCTACGACTCTTTGACCCCTTTTGCGACCCCTTTACCCCTGCGACCCTTGAACCCCTAAGATTCTATAACCCAGTGCAACAGTTTTTTTGCGGAACCTGCTTAATTGTAAGCTTCTTTGTTGACAACAAACGATTTCAACCTATTGGCAGCGAATCTGATGCCAATTTCAAGCTACTCTCGCTGAATCTGTCGTGGTGTGGAAGAACAGTTATTTTCGCGCCACAGTAGAAAGAGAAATCGAGGTGCTCTGGAGGAGAGAGAAAAATTGTCGACAAGGGTAATATGAGATTATCAATATTTTAAGGGTAGATTTGAAATTGAAATTTTTTTTTCAGGGAAATGTATTTTTGAAGCACTTTACCCCTACGAGGATATTTTTGAAGTTCCCCCATCAAATGTGTTAGCTTTAATTCAACATATAATTTATGATTTTTCTAATCTTTAAAAGTCTATAAAACTTCTCTTATGTAACATTTTTCAAATCAACCAATGAAAATAGAAGTCTCGTACTCTTTTTCTTCGATGGAAGCGTTTATCTAGTTCTTCTCCTATGTGTGTCGATATGAAAGGTTAGTGAAAATATTTTTTTCTCGCTGTATCAAGAAGTTTCCATAATCCTTGTACAAGAATAATGTCTTCCAAATTGAATATGCTTATATTACACGCAAAATAATAATGTCAAATAAGTTGAAGCACTAACTGAGCTTTATTTTCATTTATTTGGATTTTAGTTGTAGTAACCAACTGATCAGGTCATAGAGATGGCATATGCCATTAATAGTTTTTAAGGGTCCGACGAGCCAAAATTCCATCTTATCACTTTTGTTTTGCCTAGGAGCAAGAGAGAAAATACACGAGGCATAGAGCGATGCAAGGAAATCAGTAATAAAACAAATATGAAAAATAAAGAAGAGGCCATGTCAGATGGGGAAAAAGTTTAAGAGTCATAAAAAGTAACGTAATTAGTAAGATCACAACATACATAGTTTTAAAGCATGTACTATTGTTTATAGGCTACAACAGTCGGTAACAAATGGTCTAAATATATTTTACTCTAGTATTGCACTGAATCAACTGTCTTACAGTGTGCCACTCATCAGACGATAAAAAATAGTGGGCCATTTTGTTAAGTACAATACTAATAAAGTCTAAAATGTATGAAACATTACATGTGGTGTATGAAACATATATGGGAATGACATCGAATACTAATAGTAGTCTACTCTTTTTCAAATACTATAATTGAGTTAACATATGAACCGACATACAATCCTAGTATAGCATAAACTTATTTTGCTATTCAATGTCCATTTTTTGAATAGTTGGCATATCATCACTAAAGGGTCTTTCTTATGGTTGCTGATTCATCTGTTAGTGTATTGGGCACAAGCATTCGAAAAGGTAAATAGCTTAGAATTATTGATGAATAGATGAAGAATCGGTGCAAGAATTGCACAAGAATAATAAAGGAATAACTGAAGTAGATCGTGTAGATTGATTGAATTATTGTTGGTCGGATTAGAGACCAATACAATTGAAAAGAAAGGAAAAGGAAAAACATATAACAAAGAAACATTACATATTCACAAATATACTATTGCCTAGAAAAGGAAACATTGGGTTTCCTTTTTTTCTAGGCGATGTAAGATTAAGGGGAATAGACGTTTGTGTCCTTGATACATCTTGACGAGGGAGAGAATCTTAACCATGTTGATGAGAAAGATAGTTTAACATTTCCGTTCAATCTCAAAACGATTATAACGCCATGAGGTGATGCTTCGTGAAATTGTTATCATGTGGCATAGAACTTTGGTGAAGGAAAAGGGGTACACTAACGATTTTTGTGTTTGATGTGGAGATCATTATAGCTTGCCTTCTAATTGTGCTTGTTGAGATTCAAAAAATCGATTCATTGATATAGGTCTGTGGAAACTCGATCGTTAGTGTATACTATGGTCAATTGGTATATACTGTAGTAATCAAACCGTTTTGGATGTTTCATTAAATAAAATGACAGTACAACTCTATTTATTTGGTTTGTTAGTTGAACATTGAATTCGTCGCGTGTGAATTGTGGCTTGATGATCACAATGGAGCACCATCAATTTTGTAATCCAGATGTCAAGACTGTCTTGCCCCACCTCTACTTCTATCTTCTCCATGTGATTGCATTTCCTCCTATAAATGTACAAAGCCCTAAGATTGATTTTTGGTCATCTATGTCTATTGCCCAGTTTGTAATGCAATATCAAACAACATCGAGGTTGTTGTTTCCCTTCATTTGTATTCTTGTTCCTAGAGCACCCTTGATGTACTTATGATTTATTCACTTCTTATTTTTTGGTGCATGCATGAATTTTTTCTCTAATTCACATTAAATCATATGTAAGAATGTATGATTGTAATACAAATTAGTTTGCCAATAGTTATTCAATATCTTTCCAGGTTTTGAAGTGGTTCTTTGTGACGGTGATCTTTGAACTTCTTCAGTATAGGTATTGATAACACGTAAGGTCGGTTAGTTTTAGATGTAAGCATTTAGATCATTTATGTGTAATTTTCATAGCACGAGTTACAAAACCGACATGAATTAGTCCTTTATCTAGTCTTTTTGTTGTTTTTTTTTTGTTTTAAGACGACAAGGCCTAATCGAGCTTAATGGTGTTGATTCGTGGCGTTAACAAGCTACAACCAACTCGAAATAGATTTAAGCCAAAGAGCTGCATGGAAAACCTGAGCATCAAGCGAAAGGAGCAAACACACAAAGTTAACACAGTCCATTCGTGCTCATAAAACGCCCCACTCGGGTTGCACCCATCAAAATATTTAGCCCGATTTGGGTGCCTTTTACCTCGTGCATGCTACGTGCAGCGGGTCCTACACTTGAGCCCGTGTGGGTTACATCCACATAACATTATGCCCGCCTAAAAAAAGTCTGAAAAGAATGCCCCAATTAAATGTTTGGACGGCACAGAACCCTAAAGGGACGAAAATCACACATAGAAGGATCAAGAGAAGGTGGAAACGAAGGAGCCAACATTGGAACATCGATGACGAGATAAGGAAGTCCGAGACATCGTATTTGTTACTCGTTATCATGTCTAGTGTTGTTCTATCTTATTTTGAATCAGAATCTATGAGTGAGTAGGTCTTTAGCTATGGGTTAGGGACACTAGTTTTGTAAAGGATGCCCATGTTTATGCATTAATGCTTGAATCTTTCAAAGTTTCTTGTATTTTGGTTCTATGATCAATGTTATGAATTTTTTATGCTTGTGCTATCCGCTCAGTAACTTAGGATTTCATGTTTAATTGGGAGGTTAGATTATGAATCCAAAAATATTGATTGTTGATTGAGTTCAATTGATGAGAATCTAACCGGTCGGGAGTTAGGATTGCATGCTTAATACTATCGTAATTATGTGTTAATCACCGTTGAAAGCTAAGATTTCATATCATTGTGGTTAGGGAGTTTAGGTGCCGAGAGAACAATTCTATACTTACGAGCATAAATTTCCCGTTATCAAGATAATTTGATTGATTTATGCTCTTTTGTTGGTTGCATGCTTGCAATTTCACTAACCCGAAGCCCGTAGTGTTCTTAGTTAGCAAGTTATTTTCGCGTGTCCTCGTTGCTTTTACATTTCGTTTAACGTTCTCAGATTTTACCCATATAATAATCACTTTCATCCATCTTAATTTAGTTATATTCTTAGCTTAGGTTGCATTAGTCCCTACAGTTTGACCCTGGTACTACATCGATCCGTATTCTTGCAGTAAGTTAGTATTATACATTTTATTTTGTTGATAATTCGCGTATCAAGTTTTGGCACCGTTACCAGGGAACTAATTACGACCTAGATTAGGAATTTGCTAGATTAAGATTTAGTTCTTTCCAGAGTTTTAGTTATTTTTTTCTGCATTTTCTTTTATCGAGTCTTCCTTACCTACATCGGATTTATACCTTGTCTTTGGTTGCTCCTCTATTCTTGTGCAGGTACCATTGTATGAGACGCTACATACAAAAGCTACTCATCTATGATCGCGAGACTGAAAAAACAAAACGCAATTTGCCAAAAAAAGAGGAGAATTAGACCTGCAGATTGTGAAACCGGAAGAGAAAGAGAGAGCATATAAGAAGCACCCGGTCCCGAGGAGGTAGGAACTGAGAGCGTAAGCTCCAGCAGAGCAGCAAAGAAGGTAACACTACTGAGCCTGAAATGGACGCTGCTGAAGAAAGCTACAGAGCTTACACTGCTCTAAACCATACCCAATCGCTATCGTGTATAGCTTGTCCGACGACAAACCAAGTTGAACTGCAACCGGCTTTCGTCCAAATGCTGAGCAAATTTTCTTTTAGAGGAATGGAATGAGGACCCATATGCACATCTAAACAACTTCAAGATGCTCTGCAGCACTGTTAAAGTTGGCATGGGAGTCACACACGAATTCCTATACCTATTCGCATTCCCATTCTCAGTCAAGGACGCAACACAAAATTGGTTGTTCAACCTGCCCACTACTTCTATCATCTCATGAAAAAAGCTAGAAGTTGTGCATGAATATATGGTTTGTTAGTTGTTGTGCATGAATCTGTGGTTTGTAGTTGTATTCCACCCCCAAGGTTTCAGTCCTAGGCGTCTATATCTCTATTTATACCATTCAGTATTTGCTAGCTCAAACACCTTTTAGATTTACTTTTATGTTCTTACGATTCTAGGCGCTTACACTCGCTGTCAATGGAATAAGCTCCTAGCTATTTCCGCCTTAATTTGAATGAGTGCATTGATCTCAATGGTTCGGGTCTAAGTTGTTTGTTGATGCGCTTTTCTACGTCCTAAGGGTTAGAGTTGATGCATGACCTTATGGTTCGGGTCTAAATGGTTTTTCAATAACGTAACCTCTTCACTCCTCTAAGGTTACAAGACCTTATGAGTATACCAATTGGCATCCTGGGTCTAAGTAGAAAGTTATTCTCTCTAACTCTGACGTCCTACAAAACGAGCGCGGAATGTTCTTGTAAAACAAAAAAAGAGAGAAAATAAAATGAATAAATAAATAAATTTGTCTTTAAAAAAGGTGTTTCACGTATGCATGGCTAAATTGGTATAGAGATTTCCTTTGAGGTAGACATAGCCAACTCTTAGTAGGTATAATTTCAATTTCCAAGAAGTTTTTGAGCTCTCCTAAGTCTTTATATAAAATTTAGTTTTAAGGAACGTTTTCGTGTTTGCAGTTACCATATCGTTTTTTGTAACTATTATATCATCTATGCAAATTAGAACAAAAAGGAGTCCTAGCCTTAAATATAAAAATTAAATGTTCCATTTTGCTTATAGTGGACCCATATTGTAAGAGAAGAATGTCGAGAGCTTGATACCTAATGCTGGTAAATTGTTTCAACCCGAGAATGGGCATCAATAGTCTCCAAATCGTTTTAATAGATGTTGCATGTCTTGGGGTCAATATCATGTAGTTTAACATCGTCTTGTAAAAAATAAATTCATAACATCTAGTTGCCATATATCCCACATTAGGTTAGTACCACTGATAATAGAATGCAAATTGGATGAAAGTTTGCACATATGCAAACATTTTTGTGTAATCCTCTCGATATGTATGCATGAAACCTCGTGTAACTAGTCTAGCCTTATAGCATGTGGAATCTTCGTTGCTGTGGAATTTGATCTTGTATATTTAATTGCATCATATAGCATTCTCCCTTTAAGGAAATTTAACTAAAAACTGATGCGTTCAAGTTAAAAACCAAAACCAACTCTACAAGTACACGACATGTGTGTAGTATAATATTGGTATCGATCCTAAAAGAACTACGCAACACAAATAAAATCTAAATAATCTAGAGTGATTAATCAAATTAAGATGATAGTCGAAAAGATAGGAGAAATTAAGCTACTAAAAATGAGATTTCAAACAATTAGACGAATGCTCTATGGAACCGGATTCATCACTAGGTAGTCCGAGAATCAAAATTCAACTATTAACAATCATGCATACCCATCAAAAATTCAAAGGTGAATAATCCTAATATTTCTAAAACCATCTTTCAAGGAGAAGAAGACGTGCATAAACAAGCAAACCCTCTATTTTCGTGGCTGATTTACCAATTCATACCTTAAGCTATATGATTCATCCGTTTTAGCCCCCAACCGAAATTTCTATACTTTCATGACCCGATTCCGATTTTCTAAACCTGTTTATCTGGGATTGAAATTTACCTCTCAGTCCATCTCTCAAAACTCTAACACATCCATCTACTTTATCAAGGTAGACATACATCATGAAGAACACAATAAAAGGTTTAAAATAGCAAACAGAGCATTGCACTTCTTGTTAATAATATTTTCGACCTCCCCTTGTTCTGAGCGGCTCCGACAACACTTCTTGTTTCACCTCATTTTAACAACGTTTTAGGGGTTTATCTCGACATACGACCCGCGCAGGGTTGGCTGACCACCCCGTGCGGGCCAGGTGACCATCCCACGTGGGCTATTTGTTTTCATGACCATCTGAGCATGTTTGGTGACTGCCCGAGTCGTGCTACATCTTCTAGAGATGCAGCACACACGGATTCATGTATTTTCATGGGCACGACAGAGGTAAGGGTCAGCATGAGTCGTGCAAAAGGACTTGATAGAGGATATTCGTGTCGGTTTTGTAACTCTGAGCAATACAAATGGACTAGATAGAGTACTTTTGTGTCAACACGAGTCATGCAAGTTCTTCTGCCGAATACAACCCTAGCTGTGGGCCTTTTTCGAGCCCGATCGGGCTGAGTTAACCTTTCGCTCGATGCTCGGATATTCCATGCGGTTCCTTGGCATGAATCTGCTCTTAGTGGTTTGTAGCTCCAAGTGTGTGCACTTGACTTCAAGAATCAACATCCTTAAGCTCGATTATGCCTCATCGCTTTAGAACTTGAAAATCAACAAAAGGACTAGATAGAGGTAAGCATAAGAAAACTCAAACAACAACCGGATACTAGCACAAGTACTTTGAAAAATTAGCCATCATGAACAACAACGCGTCACGTGAACATAGACCTAAGCAAACTTAGTTCAGACTTCTATCGACCGAAAGTCACAAATCGTGCAATCCGACACATTACCAACATTCATTTCACTACCACCTAAACCAATCTAAGAAATCTTCATACGAATTTACCCATGCATACGTGAGAATCCTTTCCTAGAGACATTTATTTTTTTTTTGCATAGAACATTATGCGCTCGATTTCTAGGAAATCGGAGTCAGAAAGGAAAACATTTTACTTAGACCCAGGTTGCCAATTAGCACACTCATAAGGATTTGTAACCTTAGAGGAGTGAAAAGGTTGCGTTATTGAAGAACCGTTTAGACTCAAACCATAAGGTTACTCATCAACTCTTACCCTAGGACGTAGAAAAGTGCCTCAACCCACCACTTAGACCCGAATCATCGAGTTCAATGCACGCATGTTAATGTATGGCAGAAATAGCTAGAAGCTTATTCTATTGACAACGGAGTGTAAGCTCGTAAAATCATAAGAGCGAAAAAGTAAATCTAAAAGGTTTTGACCTAGCGAAGATTGAATGGTATACATGAAGATATAGACACTTGGGACTGAAACTTAGGGGCCAAAATACAACTATAAGCCATGGATTCATGCACAACTACTAGACTAGCCAGTATCTAAAAGTCTTTTTTAGTAAACCTAGGCTTTTGTACCCGATTCGACAAAGTCGCACAAAAATGGCTAAAGCTCAAAATCTCATACTAGATATCCGATAGAAATCTTGAGAAACAAATGATGAAAATGCTAAATCAAAAAGAAGAAATCAACGTCTAATCATTATCGCAAGCATATGACTCAAAGAGTACCCCACAAACTTGAACGAAACACAGTTCTGGTGTTCAAAATTTGTGAGAAGAACTTGCATGCAAAAACTTAAGAGAGGATAAGGAAAGTGAGAACGTGTACACCTGGTGTATTCTACTTTCCCGAGTTGGTGGTACAACTGGATGTTATATGCGTCTGCTTTATGTTGGGTAATATCAAAGTGAAGTACGTGTGATAACAGTCTCACAACCCAAAGTAGAAAGAGTACGATTCATCATGATAGTTGGTAGAGTACATACATGCAAAAAAGAACAGAATTAAGTACTGGAAATCCAATCGAGGTAGAAAAGAGATACAAAGGAAAAGAGAAAAGGGTACGAAGTTCGGATTGCCTCTCTAGAAGCGCTTGTTTATGGTCTTTAGCTTGACCCTAACACTTTAGACGTGTGTGGGATCGGAAAGACGAAGTATGCTTCTTCCGTCCTCTACTAGATCAGCATAGTATGACTTTCACCTTTGCGCATTTTCCATGAACGATTCCCAATTTCCCTTGTCCAATTCTATGGCTCCATGGGGCTTTGTATTGCTTGGGTGCTTTCTCGGGGCTCCACTCGGGATCTATGCATAACCGGGAGATCGAGGGTGTAGGAGGTGATGCAAAAATCTGAAACAATGTAGGCCGCTCGTGCTTGACGCCATGCCCGCACGAGTCCTCTACCTCTGAAAATGATGCTTATGATGGGATTCCACCTAGCCCGCACGGGCTCTAGTTCAGGCAAGTTGCCCATGCAGACTCTTCCTCCACCCCACGTAGGCTATGAACGCGTCAACTAGCCCCGAGAGTTTTGCCCAAAGCGGGGCATCTATCTGCACGCGCGGGGTGCTTAATGATCAAGGACCCCATGCAGACTCTTTTAGTAGACTACTCGAGCTTCGTAGTTCTGAGAAATCTGCCCATGGCGGGGCGTCATCCAACCTGCCCGGATCATGCAATTCGGGTATAGCCCATGCGAGTTGAAGTGTGGGCATGCACGGGTTAGTGCTCATCTCAAGTGTTGTCAACTCCTTCATGAGTTGCATGCGTGCCTCGACATTTTGGGGTCACTGAAATAGGCTCCATGTGTATTCTAACAACACTATCTCCCGGGGTGGATGTCTCGATGTTCATGTTGAATTTCTTTAGATAGTTCATCCACCATGTAAGGCATCACGAGTTTAGTCATGTACGGCTTCTTGAGCGCTTTATCGAGCTTGAACTCAAAGGACTCGTCTTTGAACTTAATGACTAGTCTGCCTTCATCATAATATATAACCATATTCACCGTGTTGGAGGAATGGTCTTGCCAAAATTATTACAATCTTCGGGTTTATCTCCATGTCCAATACTACGAAGTTCGCTGGGAATAAGAAGTGAAAGTTGTAGCAAGCTTACACTCGCTCTGATTTCGATTAGTGCATGCTCAATCTCATAAACATAAATTTTGCAAGGGATGACAAAATTACCTAGATCGGGCATCTTCTTAGCCATGGTGGGCTGTTGCATAAGAGAGTTAGTGACTATCACTATCTCATTGTCTATGATCCTCTTTCTTGTTATTATGTCCTTAAGGAAATTGGCATAAGAGGGCATCTTCATGAGTGCATCGTAGAATGAGATGGTGACTTGTAGCTTCCTTAGGAGTTCCAGAAATGTGGTGAAATTAGCATCATCCTTCTGTTTCCTTTGGCGCTGTGGGAATGGTAGGAGTGGTGGCCTCAGGACAGGTTTCACGTAGGCTGACTCCTTCTCCTCTTCCTTGTTAGTCTCCTCCTCTTCCATGCCTTCAGAAATTGATCGTTCATTTGTATTGCTCGGAGGTTCTTCTCTTGTGGCTGTGGAAGGCATAGGTTGATCTACCACCTTGCCATTCCTCAAATAGATGGTGTTGACTTATTTCCGAGGGTTTGCCTCAGGCTTCCCAAGGGGCTATCCAGGTTGTCGGCTGGACCCTTGGGCCAGCTGTGCCACTTGTGTATCCAGGTGCTTCAGGTGTGCTTTGAAGCTCTCCATTTGCTTCCTCATGTCATCTTGCTCAGCCTTGATTTTTCGAAGCATGTAGTTGTGATTCTTTTGTTCTTGGAGCAACAATTGCAACATAGGAAGTACGTTAGAGTCACCTGAGTGTTTTGCACGTTGCTCATAGCATTGGTGCTCGCCACTCCCCTTATGTTTGAAAACTTGATTTTGGTTTCTTGTCATCATCCACAGTTGAAAATCCAACGGGTTCGTTATGTCACTTGTATTGCTATAAGAGAGATTGGGATGACTCTTAATGTAGTTGTGTTGGTAAGGTTGATTGTTGACGTAGTTGACTTCTTCTATCCCCCGACCTATAGATGCGTCTTGTCGCTCTACATGTAGACCCATCATCATCTTGTAGATCTCAGCAACTTGATGGTTTATGTTAGTAAAATCTTGGTTAGTGATACCTAACTTCTTTACATCAGCTTTGGATGGGAGATCACAATTGTAATTTCCGACATTCTTGCCTCCTTCCCCTTCCATGTTCTCGATAAAGATTATCGAGTTGTTGGAAAGAGAGGTTGCTGAGGGAGCCACTACCTGCTGCTACAATCATGAACGTGTAGTCTCTCGGAGTCCTTGCATGAAGCTGGTGATGAGGTACTTCTTGTTCATCCCATGATTTGGAAAAATGCGCTGATATCTCTTTAATTGCTCCCATGCATCATGTAGACTCTCACCTCTTTCTGGAAGAGACGAGTTGATTCGGCCTACTGATTTTTTATCTTTCGTTTGGTTTGCAGATGGCCTCTAGAACTTCCCAAAGCGCTAAGAAACGCCGATCCGACGCGCATGACCCAGAGCACGGATGGCCTGTGAGATCGGACACAATTACAGAATTGACGCCGTACATGCCAATCACCCCTTCACATCAGCAATACAATTATAGGACGACGAATTTCTTGCCTCGCCACAAGTCAAGGTTC
>CM071860.1:37903415-37915168 GCA_036759665.1 Gynandropsis gynandra
TTCTGATTAGGCTCATATAAACGACGAGTGCTATTAGGCATACCTCTCGGAGTTGACCACATGGTGTGGTTCATGGCGAGGTTATCAATCAGCTCGAATGCCTCCTCGACGCTCAGATCCATGAATGATCCTCTGGCAGCGTTATCCAACCTCGTTCGGTGCTCATCTGAAATTCCGTTATAGAAAGTTTGGATAACGTACCATTGCTCAAGACCATGGTGTGGACACAACTGTAGAAGATTTTGAACACTGGGACTGTGTTCCGTTCAAGTCTGAGCGGGTACTCTTTGAGTGTTATGCTTGCAATTAGGATTAGACATTGATTCCCTCTTTTTATTTTAGCATTTACGTTTTATCTTAGCATTTACGTCAATTTTTTTAGGATTTCTACCCGAATATCTAGTATGACACTTTGAACTTTAGCCATTTTTTGTGCGACTTTGTCGAATCGAGAAAAAACCCTAGGTTTTCTGAAAAAGACTTTTCGATACTGGCTAGTATAGTAGTTGTGTATGAATCCATGGTTTATAGTTGTATTTTGCCCCCTAGGTTTCAGTCCCAAGTATCTATATCTCTGTGTATATCGTTCATTCTTTTCTAGGTTGGATACCTTTTAGATTTACTTTTCTATTTTTATGATGCCACGCGCTTACACTATGTTGTTAATAGAATAAGCTTCTAGCTATTTCCGCCTTACATTGACATGAGTGCATCGATCTTGATGGTTCGGGTCTAAGTGGTGGGTTGAGGCGCTTTTCTACGTCCTAAGGGTTAGAGTTGATGTGTGATCATAATATTTTGATCTAAACAATTATTCAAGGATGCAATCTCTTCACTCCTCTAAGGTTACAAGACCTTATGAGTGTGTTAATCAGTAACTTGTGTCTAAGTAGAAAGTTGTCCTCTTTGACTCTGACGTCCTAGAAACCGAGCGCGGATTTTCAAAGAACAAAAAGATAAAAGAAGACGAAAATACTTATCTTTAAGAAAGGTGTCTCACGTATGCATGGGTAAATTGGTATGGAGATTGCTTGGATGTCGTCTAGGCGTTAGTGAAATAAACTTGAGTGATATGTTGGATTGAACGGCTCGTGGCTTTTGGTCGATAGAAGTCTGAACTAAGTTTGCTTAGTTCTATTTTCGTGTGATGCGTTGTTGTGCATGATGGCTGATTTTTCTAAGTACTTGTGCTAGTATCCTGTTGTTGTCTGAGGCTTCTTGTGCTTAACACTAATTTTGCTCGAGCACGAGCAAAGGTTCAAGTCTGGGGGAGTTTGATAATACCTAATTTGTCCTAGTATTTTATCTCTTTCTAGAGTTAGTTTTATTATGATTAGACTTTACCGAGTTATTAAGCAAAATTTAGTCTTCTTCTATCATTTTCTCATGTTTTGCATGCAGCAAACATATCGGGATACAAACACGAGCAAATGTCCAAAACTACCCTACATTTGGAAGCGCCCGACCGGACAGTAAAAGAATACGCACGCCTGGGACACAAAATGGAAACCGCAAGTTTTTGCTTGCATAAAATGGAAACCGGAAAGTAAAGGAATCCGCGCAGCTGGGATAGAAAAGGAAACGCACGGAGAAAATAAGAAAAAGGAAGCCGACAAAAAAGGAAAAGAGGGGAGAAAAGGAAACTCGGGTTAGCTGCTTGGGAGAGAAGAGGAAACCAGCATTTTAGGAAAAAGGAGAGTTCAGATTCGGTGAGGAAGCGGGGATTCTATCATCGAGAAAGAGCTGAAAGTCGAAGCAAGGCTAGAGCTGAGGAGAGGATCTCGGAACGCGGAGGAACTATTGAAGGCTACGGTATTAGAATAGGGAAGCATCTCTCTCTGTACCTATGGCTAAGATAGATTTCGTTGTGCTTTGTTTTCTGAACCCATGTACAAGTAGATCTGATGCCACGGGTTAGAGTTTTGTCAATATGTAATGAATGATGGTGTTTAATGCTTGGTTATAATACCTGATCATTTTCTGATTGATTGGTTGCCTCTAATGCTTTTATTCTTGTTTATCACTTGAATGAATGATTTTAAAAGTCTGATTGTATCGAGGGATAGATTAGATTTTGGAACCTAGCAATGATATGGGGTTTAAATTGATTAGAACCTTGGCTGGTCGATCGATTGAACCCAGGGATTAGGATAGCGGTCTTAATGCATTTAGTATGTTTATTGCGCAACTGGGAGGTTGGTAGTACACATGCTAAATAGTGAGATTAGGCATCGGGAAAGTCAGTCCCTAGGATAGTTCTTGAATTCCCAAATCTGTGAATATCTATAACCATGACCTTTAATAGTATTTCATTGTATTATTGTGCACTTCTCAAAACTTGTGGTGTTTAGCGTCATTGAATTTATCATATTAAATAGTTCAGTCATTATTTCGCATTCACCGATTGATTTATACTCGTCTTGTTCATTAGTTAAATAATTATATAGTTGCATCGATTCCCCGGTGTTCGACTTTGGTACTACATGATCCTATTCTTGTAGAAATGTTGGTCTAGATAATTGATTACTTGAGAATCACCACATAATGAATTTTAATTAAAAGGGGAGTGAACTATGAGGTTTACGGTTAAGTATAGTCTGAAAATAATTCATGGTAGTGAGGTGTATTCCGAACGTATTCAAGTATACTTGGGTGATAAGTATTTGTACTTAAACATTGTGCAAAATAAATAAAGCAATTTTACTTGCGGTGGTGAAAGATCACCGCGATTTAATCTTGGTGTTCAATTAACATCTGTAAAAAAAATTCACTTATCATCAAAATATACGACTTCATTCACATTAAATCTATGTCAATAATAAAAAATTATCATTGAAATATCCAACTTATATGAAAGTTTATATATCTTTAATTCAATCATGAAAATTTACAATTTAAATATCCAATTTGTTTACATTAAAATACATATATTTAATTTAATAATGTAAACTTACAATTAAAATATAATTTTAAATATTTTAAATTATCTATATAAATATTATATGAACTAAACAAAATATTCTAACAATGTGTTGATCAAAACGTCGTTTTGAACGATTCTAATATCACTTTACAAAAATAATTTAAATATAATTTAATTCAAAAGTTAATTTGTAGAATACGGATTGTAAGGGTTAAACAAACTTTATATTAGAAAATATTATAACTCATTTAGAATTCCCAACATTAACCTATCCTTTAGACTGCAAGGTTCATGATTCGGTGTTAGTATACAAGTCAAAATTATCAAATCTGATAAATTATATATATATATATTATATGGTATAATGGTTATAATCCTAAAAAGAATTGTTGAAATCAGTCAATTGGATTGCAGGTATATTTGCAATGTATGTTTATGTAGCGAATAACGTGTTTCCTCGTTCGTGTGCACGGTGGTGATGGGAAACGATCTTTAGAAAAAAATGTAAATATAACTCCTAATATTAAATAATTTTTAATTTTATGTACCAAAACAAAATTTAAATTTATGCGTCCGAGGAAAATAATAAAAAAATTAAGCGGTCGTCCATGTAACTAACTACAACCACCAATGGGAAGACGCCAACGCTACAAATTCGGAATCGCGCGTGAACAACACGTGGTCAATACATACGAAGAACGTAACCCGCAAATCGGTCCACATTCGAAATAGTTGGGCCTAGCGGACATTGGAAAGGTCAACTCCAGCTAGATCGCTCTAAGCTTTTGACTTTTCCCAAACACAACACCATCTCATAACCACTGGCATTATCGTAATATTATTCTCTCAATCTCTTTTTTGGGAAATAGGTATTAATTTTTCCTCTCCTATTTAAAAAAAAGATTCACATTTTTCTTTAAATAATATTAATATATCTTGATTTTTGTTTAAATTTTAAAATTTTCTTCACAACTTCTGGTTGTTTACCCAGAATTAAATAGGATTTTTTATCATTTCGTTTATTATTTATATATGTAAAAGAAATCATATGTGTTTTTCTCTGTCTTATATTGTATCCAATTTATAAAACACAATCTGTAAAAATGGAAAGAAAACGTTCTGTTTTTTATCTTTCTTTCACGAGGAAATCAATAAATAAATACATAAACAACCATGTTTGTTTTAAACCTTAATCTCGATAGGTGGGGAGTAGAGAAGGGTTCATTGAATCAGGACATGAACTCAGATCGGTATGCATCTATTCTCGGTTACCTTTTCTCTTCTTCTTAAACCTTTATTTTCTCTCTCTTTTGTTCTTCAGTATTTATTTTTAATTTTTCAAACCTTTTTTCATACACAAACACGTGTATATATATATATATATAAATATAACGATCACGTGAATCTTTGAGAGGAGAAAGCGAAAAGTGGAGATCTAAAACTTTTTTCTCAGGTACGTGATGATTTCACCTTCCACTTTGAATGGTTTTCAAGAAAAATGCTTCTTATTATTTTACCTGCCAATTATTGATATATATATATATATATGAACGCTCTGAATTTGAGATTTAACCTCAGCCTTCAATTTTTGTATATTCTTCTTTTAAAAAACGCATCATTTTATATGTTCCCATCTACGTTCTAATCGATTAGTATTATTATATATAAAAATCAACAAGGTTTCACTCACATTGATGAATAAAATATTTCTTTTATTCCAACTTTGAGTCATCATTTTGAATAATATATATATATTTAAATTTTCATAAATTATTGAAAATAAAATCATATACAGGAAGAAAAAACACTGAAAAATTGATTGTGTGATGTATGAATTTGGAAAAAAGACATATTGTCTTTTTTATTTTATTTATTTTTTACTAAATGTCAATTATTTAGATAGTGACATCAGCTAAGTTGATTAATTATGTTATTATATGGATGATTACGTTAAGTTGTCCCTTTAGGGTTCCTAAAAGGCAATGTTTGTAAACTAGTATATAATACTTACATTACATTCACAAAATGGTGAAATTCTAATACTTAAAACTTTGATATAATGTGTAAAACGATTACTTAGTGTGAGTTTTCTATGAATGAATTTAATAATATTTAGTACCATTGAATATTCTCATAACCTAATTCAATAGAGTGAGGAGAAAAAATAAGTTTTGAAAGAGTTTATAAGATGTTAAATAGTTTTTCATACTACTTTAAATAATATTTAAATATGAAATTTTATTAAAAATAATATTTTGCAAATATGTGGCAAAATATGATACTATTATAACTAATGCTTTATTTGAGTTTTTTTAAAATAAATATAATTTATTTTGACAGTTATATGGAAATATAATTTTAAAATTTTTCTTTTCTTATTAATCGAATTATGTAATTAGTATTATTAAAACTTCTTATTAATCCAATTATTAAAACTTCTACTTTAAATTCTTTTTTTAATGTCGGAAGTGCTGCCACGTGGCGCTTGCTAGAGTCAACTCTATATCCAAACTAAGAAGCAATTTTTTTTAGAGAAGTTAGACGATTTTTATAGTTCATTGCATTTTTTTATAAAATATACGATTACATTTTGAATCAAATTTTCGTTGTTTTAGTTGTTTTATTCATCACGAAATACGTTTTTATATAATATACAATATTATTCGGAAACGGAAATATAATATCGTAGAATATTCTTACAATCTTCGAAAATATTTCAGTATTCAATAAGATATCAGATAATATCAAAAATATCTCGTAGAATATCATCAAAATAATCTGTGTGATCTCGGAGAATATTCTCATATCAATCACACGGATTATATCCGTTAATACCCTCCTTCAAGTTGGAACGTGCAAATTGTGGACGTCCAATTTGGAAGAAAAACGCTCATGGGTCGATACACCGGAGGGCGTCGCGGTTCGGTACGCCAGAGGGCGTCAGTGTCGGTACGCCAGAGGGCTTCGGGTTCGATACGCCAAAGGGCGTCGGGTTCGGTACGCCAAAGGGCATCGGATTCGGTACGCCAAAGGGCGTCGGTTTCGGTACGCCAAAGGGCGTCGGGTTCGGTACGCCATAGGGTGTCATAGGGCGTCGGGTTCAGTACGCCATAAGGTGTCATAGGGCGTCGGGTTCGGTACGCCATAGAGCGTCGGATTTGGTACGCCGTAGGGCGTCGGGTTCGATACGCCGTAGATGGCGTCAATCTAAGGAATCTGTCGATGCATGTTTTTTTTGTTTTGTTTTGGTTTGAGGTTTTGGTCGAAATAGAGTGGAAACTCCTCTTGGTTCATGTAGGAGAACAAAAAAGAAAGATGAGATAAGATACTCTGTTTTGAAAGAGGAAAACAGAGTTGAAACACGGTCATAGCAGTTTGATGTGGTAGATCAAAAGGAAAAAAAATACAAGTTTTAGAAGAGGCTCTGATATCATGATAAATATGGTAGAGCCAAACTAATCTCAAAAGCTAGTTCGAGGGTTTAGAATTGCCCAACACCATATATATAATTTCCAAAGTTCATGTCCTAAAAGATGTGGGACAACTTATTTTTTATTTGAATTTTCGTTAATATAAATATATATTTTTATAAGATGCGAGATTGGAAAAACTATTTTTAATTCATCAATTTAAAATAGAAAAGATAGGTTATCAACTAGTTGCAGCCATCAACTAGAGAGAAAAAAATAAACCATTGACTCAAATTAATTTCAATTTCAATATTAGTAAGAAAGAAATAAAAAAATGCGACTGCCCTAATCAAACTTGGCTTAGACTTATTCGTAATTTTTGTAAAATGTATTTGGCTCTGTTACATTCCAGATTCATTTATTATATAATCATGATATAAAATTAAATCCATTAAGTTTGGTGCTTTGACTTTCACATTTTATTTAATGTATCAGACTGTTATAAATAACTTCGTCATTAATTGTTGCTTCAAAACCAGTTCGATCATTACATTACATCTTTCTTTAAGAGACTCGTGGTTAGATCCTTGTTCCTTTATTCACACATTTTGGAACGACCCTATATTTTCATCTCATTTTCATTCCCCTTTCGTGAATTTATTAACTCTAAATTGATGTAACTTTTTTGGGTTGTAATCAAATTTGTAAACAGAAGTCATGTCGGGGAAAGCTCATCCTGTCGACGGAGATGGAGAGCCGGCGACAGCATCTGCGGCTTCAGAGGCCGGAGATATAAGAAGCTTTTCGTCTTCACGGCGGCAGAGCCATGGACCGTACATGCATAGAGTGGGCGTACCTCCGAAGCAAAACCTGTTCAAGGAGTTCATGCACCATATCAGAGAGACCTTCTTCCATGACGACCCTCTCAGGCATTTCAAGGACCAGCCAAGATCAAAGAAGTTCATGCTCGGTGTCCAGGCCGTGTTCCCGGTTTTTGAATGGGGACGAAACTACAATCTAACCAAGTTCCGCGGCGATTTGATATCCGGTTTAACCATCGCCAGTCTCTGCATTCCTCAGGTATGCACTTTTCTTGGCTCCTAAGTAATCATTTCAACATGATTAAGTCGTAAGACTAATTATGAATGTCTTTTCCTGATATCAGGACATTGGGTATGCGAAACTCGCGAATCTTGATCCTAAATACGGATTATGTAAGTCCTTAGACCTCCTACTACGACGCTGTTCCAAGGGTTTGAACGTTCACACTTCGTAGCGACTGGTTGTGTGACTGCCAGGGGAAAATACGTAAAAAGGGCTAAGTAATGTGTTATGTTTCTGATGTTTTTCTTTTGTTTCCAATGAATCCAGATTCAAGTTTCATTCCGCCCTTGGTGTATGCATGTATGGGAAGTTCAAGGGATATAGCAATCGGACCGGTTGCTGTTGTTTCTCTTCTCTTAGGCACTTTGCTTCAGAACGAGATTGATCCGAACACGAACCCTGCTGAGTATCTCCGTCTTGCTTTCACCGCCACGTTCTTTGCTGGTATCACTGAAGCAGCCCTCGGATTCTTCAGGTAACTCGTGAGATTTTAACTTACAATAACGTACGAATCAATTTCTTATCCATTGGATTATAACATCATTTCGCCTATCAGATTGGGGTTCTTGATCGACTTCCTGTCCCACGCTGCGGTTGTTGGCTTCATGGGCGGGGCCGCCATCACCATTGCCCTTCAACAGCTCAAAGGGTTTCTAGGAATAAAGAAGTTCACCAAGAAAACAGATATAGTCGCCGTGTTGGACTCGGTCTTCAGTGCAGCGCGCAACGGGGTACGAACCTAGACCATTTTGTGTCACTTCTTTTGATGCAAATTCATCCTTACCAGTTCTTATTATTTGCCTGCAGTGGAACTGGCAGACGATACTCATCGGTGCGAGCTTCTTGATCTTCCTTCTCACAGCCAAATTCATCGTAAGATATACACATCCACATCAGTCCATACTTTGCTTGACACCCCCATAGTTTTTGGATTTGTTCTGATTGATCTCTTCGATGGTATATCAGGGGAAGAAGAACAAGAAATATTTCTGGATTCCAGCGATTGCACCGTTACTATCAGTCATCATATCCACCTTCTTTGTCTTCATAACCAGGGCCGACAAACAAGGAGTTGCAATTGTAAGCATAAATCCTCTGTTTTTCATCTCTTCTCTACCTTAACTTGAGATATATGCAGCACTGTATTAATCATTTTTCTTGACGAACGAAGGTGAGACATCTCGACAAGGGCATAAATCCTGTGTCCGTAGATCAAATCTACTTCACCGGCGATTATCTTCTCAAGGGTGTTCGCATAGGTGTAGTGGCTGGCATGATCGCCTTAACGGTAACTGTACTAATTTGATGTTCATCGTGATTTCACTCATCGTCCCTCAGATCTGAAATCTGATGTTCGAATTTCCGTATTTGCGTTCGCTTCAGGAAGCAGTTGCGATTGGAAGAACATTCGCTGCCATGAAGGACTACCAAATTGATGGAAACAAAGAAATGGTTGCATTGGGCGCCATGAACGTCATCGGTTCAATGTTCTCTTGCTACATAGCCACAGGTAAGATTTTTGGCACAACACCAAAACGTTTTACGATCCACTATTTGGTTAATCATCTGAGCATGTTGTGATGTTTCCTCTGTTTCACCCTCAGGATCATTCTCAAGATCAGCCGTGAACTTCATGGCAGGATGCCACACTGCGGTCTCAAACATCGTCATGTCCGTCGTTGTGCTCTTGACGTTGCTTTTTATAACCCCTCTCTTCAAGTACACTCCCAACGCGATTCTTGCAGCGATCATCATCAACGCAGTTATTCCCCTGATAGATTTCAATGCAGCCGTTCTGATCTGGAAGATCGACAAATTCGATTTCATCGCTTGTATGGGAGCTTTCTTTGGTGTAATCTTTGTCTCTGTTGAGATCGGCCTCCTGATCGCGGTGCGTAGAATATTGTGCATATATATACCTTTCTAGGGTTCTGCATATGTAGTTTTCTTTTTCTGATTCCAATTTTGAATGTAATGGTAATAGGTCTCCATCTCATTCGCCAAGATACTCTTGCAAGTTACAAGGCCTAGGACAGCGATTCTCGGGAAGATACCGAGAACCACTGTCTACAGGAACATTCAACAGTATCCTGAAGCGAGTATGGTTCCCGGTGCTCTCATCATTCGCGTCGATTCCGCGATTTACTTCTCCAATTCCAACTATGTTAGGGAAAGGTAAACACAAGGAAACCCTAATTCGTCAAACTAAGAATCCAGTTCATACACATGACCCAACCTTGCGGTCATATATCGATCTGAAATCTCAATCGGACCAATTTTTGTCCGCTCAGTTTATTGGGTGGTTCTGATTCTTGAACAACCTGTTTACACCCACGATTGTTTCTGGAGTTACTTGGGTTACAAGAAACTAAATTTCTGTGTCTGGGATTTATCTGCAGGATTCTGAGATGGTTAACAGACGAAGAAGAGAAAGTGAAAGCAGCAAACCTGCCCAGAATCCAGTTTCTGATACTCGAAATGTCACGTAAGTATTATTCTATGCATACACTTATACACACATATTTATACGTACTTATTATCGTCTGAGATACTGAATCCCACTGAATATTTAAACTACGTTTAGCTGTTACGGACATCGATACGAGCGGGATTCATGCCCTTGAAGACTTGTACAAAGCTCTACAGAAAAGAGATGTACAGGTATACATACATACACATCCAAACAACTCAAGGAAAAAAATGAAAATTGTAGGCGATTGGGTTTACCTTGCCTGAGAAGTTACATGACTCTGTTTGTTTAACAGCTGATTCTGGCGAATCCTGGACCGGCGGTGATAGACAAGCTCCACGTATCACACTTCGCTGACATGATCGGACATGAAAAGATCTTCCTAACTGTCGCCGACGCCGTGGCGTCGTGCTCTCCCAAGCTCCTGGAAGAGGTTTGAATCTTCGGAGAAGATGAACGTGCTGCGAGAGAATGATGTTTAAAGTTGTACAGTTGAGTTATAATGACTTTGCTCCAAAGTAGTCTGTACTCTCTATGTTATAGAGGTCAAGTTCAGTTGACCTCAATGGTCCCGCTATAATTCGCTTTAGAGTTGGACAAATAACGGATATTTGCGAATATTGGACTATTTGTATTTGTATTTGTATTCGTTGAATATCTAAATTTAGTATTTGTATTTATGTTTGTAAATTTGGATATTCGTAAATACGAATATTTTGTCGAATATACGGACGGATATCCGTATATTCGTACTGAACCTAAATTTTTTTAACGTATAAAATATATATAAAAACATTTTAATAAAAAAATCAATAATTATCAAATATAATCTAAAAGTAAAATTTCAAGTCGCACAGAGATGCAAATTTACTTAATATAAATAAAACAAAACACCAAAGCTTCACATTCATCTCTACACCAGTCATTTAAATTTAATTTTGTGGATGATTCTACGAATATCTTAAATTCACCTAAAACAATAAAACAAATTGTTAGATTACACACTAAAATAAAATTCACAAAAAGTTATATATTTAGTGAGTTCTGTATTTTTTTCATATATTGTAATATCTCTATAAGATTATCCAACCCATTTGGATTAGAATCTATATTTAGTATAAATTAAGTATTCAACAATATTAGTGATTTTAAAGTATTTGATATTTTAGTTCTCTTATCATAAATATATTATATATTTGGCTATATATAATTATATAATTAATGTTTAAATAAGATTAACAATGTTTTTTTATTTCTAATTTGATCACTAAAATCAATTTTGTTATATATGTATCTATATATTAACTAAATTTTATATTTAATACGTACAGATACGAATAGTTCGAATAATTGAGTCTACTATTTGTATTTGTATTCGTATTTGTCGAATATCTGATTTCTAATATTGTATTTGTATCAGCGGATATTTGAATTTTCGATTCGGATACGAATCGGATATGAATACTTCGAATATTTTGTCCAGCACTAATTAACTTCGTATTGAAATTACAGATTGCCCTTCTATGTTTGCTAATGACTCTGTAACTCCGGATTCATCAGTTTGTCGCCTTGCTCCGTTCAAATTTTTAAGGGAAAAAAGCCTTTGACCCCTTCAACTATTGTAACACCCCCATCCCGGAACAACCTCGGGACTAGGAGTGTCCACCATCACCTCCAAGAGGTGGCTACACGTGTCATCGCTCAAACACATTTATAAAATAAATATAAATGATTTATTTCGAAATAAGAGTGGTCCGGACCAAATAGCAAAACAATATGTAAATACCATAGTCACGATAAATAAAAAAAACGAAATGCAAAATAAAACTCATCGAGACCTCGTGCA
>CM071860.1:37925392-37941868 GCA_036759665.1 Gynandropsis gynandra
GACCGGTCTTATTAATCTAATTATTCGAAGGTTCATTCACGAGACTCAAATCTAACTCTCTCAAGTCTAGATGAATCTCTAATCTCAATCAAACGTGCTTAACATCAGTAGAATAGATCTAGTCTTATCCAAACTTGAAATCAACAACGTATGAAGGCACTAAGCGCAAATCTATAACCTATCGAACTATTCAATTGAACAAAACCGAAACTCAAGCATTAATAACATAAAAAATCCATTAAAATGGCATCCCTAACCCATGACAACAGATCTACTCAGAAATCATACAGAAACAAACAAAAACGAAGTAGATGTTCGACTCCCCTATCATCCCGAGCGTTGTGGTTCGGATGAATCCTTCGGATGTCCAAAGTCTTCAATCCGTGTTCTCTCCTCTTTCTTGTGTGTCTCTAGGTGTCCTCTCTTGTCTCCTCACGTCCCCCCTTTTGTCTAGTACGAATCCTAGTTCTCTCTCTTCTCCTTTGCCTGATTCGTGCCCCTTGTTCTCTTGCCTTTTCCGTCTGATCTTGGCTCTCCCCTTCTGTTCTTTTTAAATGCAGGCCGTTCAAAATTCAAGGAAAGTTGTTGAGAAATTGGTCGTTCTAAAATCAAGGAGTTTGTTGAGAAAAAGGTGGACCCGACAAGTCTGGTTCGAATCCTAACTCTAAAAGGTCTCTTTTCTCCTGAATTGGCCGTTCTAAAATCAAGGAGGTTGTTGAGAAATTGGTGGACCCGAGCGGGCACAAGAGCAGCCTGATCGGGTGCACAAACATAGCCCGAGCATGCACACTTGCAATTGCTCTTTTTGCTCCTTTTGCTCGAGGTTTGAGTGTTCCGTTTGCTTCCTTGGCCGTGCACATGAGGTATCTTGTCATTTTGACACGTTTTCGGGTTGGAATTGCCGTAATCATTCGTGTTTTCCTTCATGTCTTCATTTCCTACACAAAACACGAAATGTAGATAAAAGCCTCGAATATGCTCAATAACTCGGTAAAGTCCATGAAATCTAATCAAAACTAAACCTAAGAAAAATGTAAATACTACGACGGATAACCCGTTATCATTTGTTGATTTGAAATGGGTATCAGTCTCAATGAGTCGGTTGAATCTCAGTGAGTCGCTTGTGTTTCAGTGAATCGCTTGAGTCTCATGACCCGAGTGACACATTGGGTCTCAAGGGTCGCTGGAGTCGCAAGGGTTGATCGAGTCTCATTGAGTCGCACGGGTCGCATGAGTTGCATTGGTCACATGAGTCGCAAGGTTGCTTGAGTCTCATTGCGTCGCTTGAGATGAAGAGAGTCAAGAGTCTCAGTGAGTCGCTTAAGACTCATGACCCACTTCGACTCAAGCGACTCATTGGGTCTCAAGGGTCACTTGAGTCGTAAGAGTTGTTTGAGTCTCATTGAGTCGCAAGGGTCGCTTGAGTCTCATTGAATCGTAAGGGTCGCTTGAGTCTCATTGAATCGTAAGGGTTGCTTGAGGCACATGGGTCGCTTGAGTCGCTTGGGTCGCGTAAGTCACAAGGGTCGCAAGGGTCCTTTGAGTCGCAAGAGTCGCTTGAGTCGCATGGGTCATTTGAGTCGCATAGGTCGCTTGAGTCGCATGGGTCGTTAAGTCGCTAGGTTCAATTGAGTCGTAAGAAGTATAATGTATTCTTAAGTGGTCATTTTGCGGGTACCGCCAAAGCCAAAATTTCTGTATGAACTCAAACACATGGACAGAATGTCAAAGATCACCACCAAGTGTTATCCTCACGAGACATTAAAGAAGTTGAGAGGAATCTTAGATGAATATGAGTTGCATTACTTCAAGAAGGAGTCACAATTGAGGCACTTATTCCATTTCCAATGTTATTCCATATTGACGAATGTTCAAATGTCTGTCCTACTAAATCACTCCATGAATGTACGGAACATGAAGGAGTTGAGGTTTGTCGTAAACGGTGTTTCCATCCAGTACTCTATTGTGGAGCATGAACTAATTACCGGATTGAACCGTGGACTCTATCCCAGACGATGGAAGTCCAAAAGGGGTGATACATTCATGCTGAAGAATTTCGGTCGTGGAAAGGTGACCACCGCACAAGTCATTGAAAAGCTTGTGAAGGCGAAAAATTTCGCCGACCGGACGAGGTTGGCAACTTTGATGTTATTGACACAAGTTCTGGATCACAAGCCTTCAGTAGACAACTTTATCAGCCATGATCTCATTGACATGGTTGATGAATTGGAAATTTTGTGAAGGCTTTCCATTGGGGCTTTACACATTCGAGAAGCTTGTGGATACTTGCCACAAGCACGTTAGTGGGAAATCACCGAAACCAAAATATGATCCCACTAATGGTAAGTTGTATATATTATTCGAATAACATGAATGTTTTCGTACTTTTTGCATTCTGATCATTTTTTTAATGTTTCATTTACTTCCATTCGAAATCATCCTTAGTTTGGGCGGAAACGAATGATATGTTGATGTTATGGATACCGATCCATCATGCCCAAGGATGTGCAAGAAGAGGTTTAAATCCAATTTTAATCCGAAGTATGTAGACATGAGAGGCAAATCGGAGATTCTAAGGTAACTGATGTGCGAACTATCAAGCAATAAGATGCCTAATATTCACTTACCGCAAGAGTACAGATCGATGTAATACAAGGGTCGAACTCTAGGGACTAATGCAACCTAAGCTAAGAATACAACTAAACTAAGACGGGTTAAATTGATGGTGATGTGGGATAAATCTCGAGAATGCTAAAATGAATTATGACCCCGATGAGGAGACGTGAAAGACTTGATAATGAAGATCACTATGGGTTTGGGGTTACGGGATTTGCAAGGGTGCAATGAACAAAGGATCATGAACCTATCAAATTATCTTGATAACGGGGAATTCATGCTCATAAATAGGGAATGGTTCTCTCGAAACCTAAACTCCCTAACCACAACAACGTGCAATCCCACCTCCTGGCAGCGATTAACTCGTGATTACGGTAGCATTAAGCGTGCAATCATAATTCCTTAGTCGATTAACCAATCAGCCAGATTCTCATTAATCAAACTTAATCAACAATCAATGATTCTGGATCCATAATTTAACCTCCTGGTTAAACACGAATTCTTAATTTATTGAGCAGCCAGCACAAGTATAAAACGTTTACGATGTTGATTATAAACCAAAATACAAGAAAACTTTGAAAGGTTTAAGCATTAACACATAACTACAAGCATCCCTTACAAATCTGGCATCCCTAACCCATAGCTTGAGGCTTACTCACTCATGGTTTCTACTGTAAAACAAGAGAAATTAACCATATACATGATAAAGAGTAAGAAATACGATTCCTCAATCTTTCCTATCCCATTACTGAAGTTCAGATTATTGTTTCTCTTCTTCTCCACTTTTCCTGAGTTCTTCCTTGTGTTTTTCGGCCTCTTTTCTGGTCTGAGAAGCTATCTAAACTCCTTGGTAGCTTCACCTCCTTTCTATTTCTCGTTCTAAACCTAAAAATGTTTAGCGTTCTGAAAAGGGGACCCGTACGGGCAAGGTGCTTAATCTGTGCGGGCTCATTGCCTTCTATCCAATCCGAGCGGGTTCGTTGTCACCACGGATCATGCAAGAATTTTTGGGTTGTGACCCCGCACGGGCAAAGATATACACCCCGTGCGGGCTCTTCATGTTACATCCTATCCGATCGTGTTTGTTGCAAGCCCAAGTCATGCAAGAATTTCTGGAAATGCAGCCCGTGCGGGCTAATGTGACAGCATGCACGGGTCATGTAGTCTCATGGGGCACGAGCGGATTGATGGTCAGCATGAGTCGGGCTCAAACTTTTGCTAGATGCAGCCTGAGCGGGGGCCTCTTGCAAGCCTGAGTAGGCTGAGTTAACTTCGTTTTTTTGCTCCTTTTGCTCGATGCTCGGGTGTTTCATTTGGTTTCATGGCCTAAATTTGCTCCGAGTGGTTTGTACCTTCCAGTATGTGCAGTTGAATCCAAGAATCAACATTCTAAAGCTCGTTTAGGCCTTGTCGCCTTAAAACCTGAAAATCAACAAAAAGGAGTACATAGAGAACATTCGTATCGGTTTTGTAACTCGTGCTATGCAAACTATGCAGAAATGATCTAAATGCTTTACGTGTTATCAAACTCCCCCAGACTAGAACCTTTGTTTGTCCTCAAACAAAACTAAGGGTAAACACAAGAAGAGTTCAACAACAATCGAATACTAGCACAAATATTTCGAAAAATCAGTAATCATGCACAACAACGCGTCACACGAACATAGAGTTAGGTGAACCTAGTTCATACTTCTATCTACTGAAAGCCACGAGCCATGCAATCCAACACATCGCCAAAGTTCATTTCATTACCCCCTAGACAACATCCAAGCAATCTCCATACCAAATTAGTCATGTATACGTGAACGACCATTCCTAAAGATTTTTTTCATCTTTCTTTCTTTCTTTTTTTGCTTTTTTTGCACTCGGTTTCAAGAACGTTAGTGTCGAAGAGGACGACTTTCTACTAAGATCTAGGTTGTCAATTGGTACACTCATAAGGTCTTATAACCTTAGCGGAGTGAAGAGGTTACGCATCATCTCAAACCTTTAGGACGTAGAAAAGCGCCTCAACACACCACTTAGACCCGAACCATCGAGATCGATGCACTCATGTCAATATAAGCACTCATGTCAAAATAGAAAAGTAAATCTAAAAGGTATCCGACCTAGCAAAGAATAAACGGTATACATGGAGATATATGTACTTGGGACTGAAACCTAGGTGACGGAATACAACTATGAGCCAATGATTCATGCACAACTACTAGGCTAGTCGGCATCTATAAGCCCTTTTCAGCAAACCTAGGGTTTTGTTCCCGATTAGACGAAGTTGCACAAAGATGGCTAAAGTTCGTACCCCCCAGACTTGAACGACACAGTCCAGGTGTTCAAAATCTATGAGAGGAACTCGCATGCCAAAAATCGAGAGAAGATAATGAAAGTGAGAACGGGTACACCTCGTGTATTTTGCTTTCCCAAGTTGGTGATACAGCTGGATGTTATACACTACTCTATTGTGGGTATTATCATTTAAGAGCCTGTGATAAGAGTCATGTAACCCAAAATAGAAAAAAAAGTAATACACCATAATAACTGATATAGTGTAAATAAATGCATAAAAGGAAAAGAGTTAAGTTCCATAAAGCAATAAAGATATAAAAAGGTAGAAGAAAAGAAAAAGGAAAGAAAAATAGACTAGTCCTCTTCCTCCCCACCGGAGGTGACCTGAGGGTCTGCTGGCTGTGAGGAGGTCCCTTGCCCAGGTGGATAATAGAATGGCTGAAGCTCGTATGGGAGATGTAGATGGTAGGTAATGCCCCCATGTGATAGTCCTAAGGGATTAGGATGTACGGCTCCGAGAAATGTTGCATGCTCAGCTGCTGGAATCGCTAAACGGATTCCGCGATGTAGTATGAATGCTGGATGGATTGCTCGTGGAACTCCAGTTGCTCTGCACACCTCGCTGCCTCGAGGTTCCATCATTGATCCGCCATGAAGGACCAGTACCGGCTCTTCTCCACGATATACCTGAGAACATCAGAATCGCCTTCCATAGAGTTGGGTCTACCTCGTTCGGTCATGGACCAAGGTGGCCTATGGATGGCTCGATCATGAATCGCATGCCCTCCTCGTCAAGCCCGGGCACCTGAATTTGGTCAAGGTCGACCTCCAAGGTTCGACCATGCTCATCCCGATAGCTCCAGATGATCCTCCTTGGATTGTTGGATATGTTCCGTCGGTGTCTAAGGTTCTGGAGGTTGAGCTCAGGCACCTCATCGATCTTATCTTCCGTCAGAATACCGAGGTTGATCTCGAGCCTCCGAGCGATTATCGTGACCACTCCGCCAAAATGGATCTTTGAGTCCTTGCTGCCCTTGTTGGTAGCAATGTCTAAGAAGTGTTGCATGATCATGGAGGCCAAGTCGGCATCGCCCATTTCCTAATCATCACCATCAATATCTAAATGAACCGCGTGCTTCAGGTACGCCAACTCTGGGTGGTTGACTCCACTCTGTGCTCCCTTACTGAAGATGGACGAGACTAGGAAATAATGGAAGTACCTAAGGGCGAGATGGCGTATGTGGCTAGCTTTAGACTTCATGCTGGAGTAGATCCCATATGCCATCTGGCTCCAGAACTCTGTCTGTTGCTGCTTATCAAATCTAGACAGTTTTGCATTTGCGCAAAATGGGACGCCTAGCACAAAAGCAAATTGTACCGCACAGAGGCAATAGTTCTATCCCAGTAGACGAAACTCCATGAACACCTTGTCCGGGTCCCTTGACTCGGGGAAGAAGGCATTGTAGGATGCCAGAATTCCGCAGTGAGGTTGCGTTAGGTGTACTCCCTTGCCGTCCGCAATCACGTCCACTCCATCGTATGAAACAAGTTGTTGATTTGCTTTTCGATGTAAAGAGCATGCAAAGCTTCCGTGGACAAGAAGCGGGATGGCTGGATGTGCGGCAGCAACTTATTAAATTTCGATTTGTGGCCAGACAGAAAGTTTGTTGTCCGGTAGCTGTACTACCAGTGTAACGTTGTGATGGGTGTATACGGAGTTAGCTCCATGATGACATCCGGCTGTAAGGGCCATCCCTACTTCGGATCGTAGTCGGCTCGTCTCTTCTATGAACTCTTAAATAATTTTGGAGCCATTCTGCAAAACAGTCAAAGAGATAAGCGATTAAGCCAACTGGTCGCATCAACCTGCGTGGGCTCAGCAAGTAACCTCCGCGGGGGCATATTCCAAAAAATTTTCCCCAACTCGGGGTCACTCAGGGATCGCATGGGGGCTGTGTTCCAAAACAAGGTACCTGTGCGGGGTCTAAGCCTAGTCTGCACGGGTTAGTCGCAAAATCACGACCTAGAGATCCTAATTCGAGCCATAATCCATAAAAATCAACCAAATTCTTCCAAGAATGCCTAAATCTAGTCCAAATTGGTCGAAAACATAAGGTAGTTCTCGAATATACCTGGATTAATCGTGACGAGTGTCGATCGGCGATGAGAGGGTTCAGCGGTTGATGAACGCTCAGGGAAGTTTGATTCGTGAGGGTTAAAGTGGCTCGGGTTACTCGAAATCTATACTTACCTCTGTAGATGGATCTAGCCCATGTGTGTCATGTGATCTAGCCCGCACGGGTAGAGTGGAGCACGTGCGGGGTTTCATGCTCAATCCGCACGGGTTGTGCTGCATTAGAAAAATATTCACAAGGAAAAACAGCCAGCACATAATCATGAAAATTACTAACATCCTAGAAAATGTATATGTCCTAAAAAGAGTTAGAGAACAGAAATGAAAAGGAAAAGAGATGTGAAGGAAAAGACACAAGATACAAAGCTCGGGTTGCCTCTCGAGAAGCGCTTGTTTACGGTCTTTAGCTTAACCCTTACATTTTAGACGTGTGTGGGATCGGAAAGAGGGAGTATGCATGTTCCATCCTCTACGCGATCATCATAGTATGGCTTCAATCTCTGCGCGTTTGCCATGAATGATTCCCCATTTCCCTTGTCCAATTCTATGGCTCCATGTGATGAGACACCTTTTATAGTGAAGGGCCCCGACCATCGCAACTTTAGTTTCCCTGGAAACAATCACAAGCGAGAATTGAAGAGAAGTACCTGGTCGCCTACTTTGAATGAGTGTCGGAAGATGCGCTTGTCATGCCATTTCTTTGTGTGCTCCTTGTAGATCATTGCATTCTCGTAGGCGTCACTGCGGATCTCCTATAGATGGTGAAGTTGGAGAACCCGCTTCTCATCGGCTGTCTTGAGGCCGTAGTTCGGCGTCTTTACAGCCCAATATGCCTTGTGCTCTAGCTCAACCGAAAGGTGACATAATTTCCCATAGCCATCTGAAACGGTGTCATGCCTATCGGGGTCTTGAAAGCTGTTCTAGAGGCCCAAACTGCATCGTCTAGCTTCAATGCCTAGTGTCGTCGAGATTTTGAGACTTTTTTTCTCAAGGATGGACTTGATTTCTCGGTTGGAGACCTCCACTTGGCCACTTGTCTGCGGGTGATACGGTGTGGCGATCTTGTGCCTCACTCCATACTTCTTCAGTAGTGTTTCAATCACCCGATTGATGAAGTGCTTTTCCCCATCACTGATCACGACTCTTGGGACGCCAAATCTAGGGAAGATGATGTGTTTGAAGAGTTTGACCACTGCCTTGGAGTCATTACTCGGACATGCTTGCGCTTCCACCCTTTTTGTCACATTGTCCACAACGAACAAGATGTATAAATTTCTGCAGGAGGAGGGAAATGGTCCCATGAAGTCGATGCCCCAAACGTCAAATGGCTCGACTTCTAGGATGTAGTGCTTAGGTCCCTCATGCCTTCTAGAGATGTTTCCTGTCCTTTGGCATGTGTCACAAGTTGAGACATACCTGTGAGCGTCTTTGAAGAGCGTAGACCAATAGAATCTGGCTTGGAGAACTCTTGCTGTTGTTTTAGAGGCGGCAAAATGCCCTACATAGTCGGAAGAATGACAGTAGAAAAGCACATCAGCTACCTCTTCTTTCGGGATACAACGCGAGAATAAACCGTTGGTCCCTCTCTTGATAGATAGGGCTCCTCCAAAAAGTAGGCCTTGATGTCGTGTAATAACGTTTTCCTAGAATTGTAGCTTAGGCCTTGTGGCTGAACCTCACAGACGAGGTAGTTCACGAAATCTACGTACCACGGTGTAGGTGTTCCGTCTACGGCCATGACAACATCATCTCTGAGAGAGTCGTCGATGGGGATATCATTTGAAATCTCAAGGTGGGACAAGTGGTCGGCGACACTATTTTTTGTCCCTTTCCTATCTCGCATCTCCAAGTCGAATTCTTGAAGGACTAAGATCCACTGTATTAGCCTTGGTTTCACGTCCTTCTTGGTGAGCAAATATTTCAACGCTGCATGATCGGAGTAAACAATTACCTTGGATCCGACAAGGTAAGAGCGAAAGTTCTTAAAAGCAAAGACAATGGACAACAACTCTTTCTCCGTGGTGGAGTAATTGTACTGAGTGTCGTCTAAGGTCCGGCTGGCATAATAAATAGCATTCATCACCTTGTCTCTTTGCGATCCCAATACAGCCCCCACAGCGTAGTCACTAGCGTCGCACATGAGCTCAAACGGGAGCTTCCAGTCCGGAGGCTGAATGATGGGAGGTGAAATCAATGCTTTCTTGAGTTTCTCAAAGGCGATATGGTAGTCTTGATTGAAACTTGAACACAACATCCTTGCTCAAGAGGTCGGTGAGCGGTTTGGCGATCTTGGAGAAGTCTTTGATAAACCTTCGATAAAACCCCGCATGCCCCAGGAAACTACGGATTGCTTTGACATTCCTAGGAGGGGGTAGCTTCTCGATCACCTCAATCTTAGCCCTGTCAACCTCGATCACCTTTTCTAAAATCCTGTGGTCTAAATTAATTCCTTCCCAGACCATAAAGTGATATTTCTCCCAATTGAGCACGAGATTCGCTTGTAGGCACCTATCTAACACTCTATAGAGATTGGTTAGACACAAATCAATTGAGAAGCTATGGACTGAAAAGTAATCCATGAACACCTCCATAATATCGCCATTAACATCAGAAAAGATAGAAGTCATGCATCTTTGAAATGTAGCGGGTGTGTTACATAAACCGAATGACATCCGGTGATAGGCGAATGTCCCGAATGGACAAGTGAATGTCGTCCTTTCTTGGTCGTTTGGGTGGATTGGGATCTGGAACAATCCTGAATAACCAGCAAGAAAACAAAAATAGGAATGAACCACTAACCTTTCAAGCATTTGGTCGATAAAGGGCAATGGGAAGTGGTCCTTCCTAGTGTTCGTGTTGAGCTTGTGGTAGTCTATGCACATGCGCCATCTCGTCACCGTCCGTGTAGGAATAAGCTCGTTGTTCTGGTTTGGGACGACGGTGATGCCTCCTTTCTTTGGTACCACTTGTACCGGACTAACCTAAGCGATGTCGAAGATGGGGTATATCATACCAGCATTTAGAAGCTTCAGTACTTCTTTCTTGACTACCCCGGTCATGTTGGGATTGAGTCGGCGTTGATATTGTATGGATGACTTTGACTCATCTTCCAAGTGGATGTGGTGCATGCAAAGCTCAGGGTTGATACCCCTGATGTCCTCTAGTGTACATCCGATGGTGGCTCGGTATCGCTTGAGTGCGCCGAGCAGTTTATCGACTTGTGGCCTATCAAGTGCGTCATTGATAATCACGTGGTATGTAGATTCGAGAGCCAAGGAACTCATACCTAAGCCCCTGCGGAAGGGGCTTGAGATCGACCTTGGGTGCTTTCTCGGTGCTCCAGTCGGGATCTATGCGTAAATGGGCAATCGAGGGTGTAAGGAGAAATGAGGTGCAAGGCCGGAGTAACGTAGCCTACGCGGGCTGTACACTATGCTCGTGTGGGTGTTCTACTCCCGAAGATGTTGCCCGTGTCGGGGCGTGATCTACCTTGCATGGGAGCTTCGATATTAATTCAGCACGCGCGGGCTCTTTGGTTGACACGCACGGGTCAATTCTTGATTCAAGTGTTATCAACTCCTCCATGAGTTGTTCGCATTCCTCCACATCTCGGGCGACTAAAATAGGCTCCCGCAGCATGCTGACAATGCTATCTCCACGGGATGGATGGCTCGATGCTCATGTTTAACTTCCTCAGCTAGTTCATCCACCGCGTCAATGTGCATCACGGGTTCAATCATGTACGGCTTCTTGAGCGTCTCGCCGAGCTTGAACTCAATGGACTCATCTCCAAACTTCATGACCAGTCAACCCTCGGCACAATATATAATAATGTTCGCCGTGTTGAGGAATGGTCTTCCCATAATGATGGGAATCTTCGGGTTTATCTCCATGTCCACTACTACAAAGTCCACGGGGAACCAAAATTTTCCCACTTGTACTGCGACATTCATCAAGATTCCTTCGGGATTTCATATGGACTGATCGGAAAAGGTGATTAGCATACGCGTGGGCTGGAGATCTCCTACTCGATTGAGTTTCTCAACAAGTGACAATGGTAGCAAGCTCTCACTCGCTCCGATGTCGATTAGTGCATGTTCAATCTCATAATCGTAGATCTTACTAGGGATAACAAAATTACCTGGATCGGACATCTTCTTAGCCATGGTAGGTGGTTGCATGAGAGAGTTAGTGACCATCACTACCTCATTGTCTACAGTCCTCTTCCTTGTTATTATGTCCTTGAGGAATTTGGCATAAGATGGCATCTTCATGAGCGTGTGGTAGAATGGGATGGTGACTTGTAGCTTCCTTAGGAGTTCCATGAATTTGGCGAATTGAACATCATCGTTATGCTTCCTTTGGCACTGCGGGAATGGTAGGGGTGGTGCCCTCGAGGCAGGTGGCACGTAAGGCAGCTCCTTCTCCTCCTTCTCGGTCTTCTCCTCTTCCACGCCTTGAGTAATGGTTTGTTCATTTGTATTGCTCAGAGGCTATCCTCTCGTGGTTGTGGAAGGCATGGGTTGCTCCACCGTCTTGTCACTCCTCAGATGGATGGCGTTGATCTACTCCCGGGGTTCGCCTCGGGTTTCCCGGGGAGCTGTCCAGGCTGTCTGCTAGACCTTTGAGCTAGTTGTGCCACTTGTGTTTCCAGGTGCTTTAAGTTTGTTTGGAAGCTCTCCATCTGCTTCTTTTGGTCATCTTGCTCAGCCTATATCCCTACGAACGCGTAGCTATGATTCTTTTATTCTTGCAACAACAATTACAGCATAGACTTCAGAATCACCTGAGGGTTGTGTGCATTGTTGATAGCCTTGGTTCTAGCCATTCCCTCTTGGCTGGAAACCTTGGTTTTGGTTTCTTGTCATCATCCACGGTTGAAAATCCTGTGGGTTTGCCACGTTACTTGTGGATACATCTTGTCAGTTATCTCAACTTCCTTGATCCCCAAACCGATAGATACATCTTGTTGCTCGACATGGAGGCCTGCCATCATCTTGTATATCTCCCTAACTTGTTGCTTTATGTCCGTTAAATCCGGGTTAGCAATACCTAACTCAGTTATCTCAACTTTGGATGAGAAATCACAGTTGTAATCTCCAACCTTCTTGCCTCCATCCCTTGCCATGTTCTCGATCAAATTCTGGAGTTGTTGGAAAGTGAGGTTGCTGAAGGAACCACTACCGCTGCTACAATCATGAAGCGTGTGGTCTCTTGGAGGCCTTGCATGAAGCTGGTGATGAGGTACCTCTTGTCCATTCCATGATGTGGTTAAATGCGTTGATATTTTTTGAAGCGCTCCCATGCATCATGTAAATGCTCACCTCTTTCTTGCAGAAACGAGTTGATTCGGCTCTTGGCGAGCATCATCCTATGGTCTGGGAAGAACTGTGCATGAATCGCTGCTCTAACTCGTTCCATGAGGTAATGGAAGCAGTAGGTAAGTTGAACAACCAACTTTGTGTTGCATCCTTGAGCGAGAAGGGGAATGCGGATAGTTATAAATCCTCTCATGTGACTCCTTTTCCAACTCTAGTAGTGCTACAGAGCATCTTGAAGTCAATAAGATGTGCATTTGGATCCTCATTCTCCATTCCTCTGAAGCATAATTTTTGAGCATCTGGATGAAAGTCGGTTGCAGCTCAACTTGGTTTTCCATCGAACGCGTCATGCATGACAGCAATTGGGTGTGCTTTGGAGCAGTATAAGCTCCGTAGGTTTGTTGTGTTGCTTTCTCCACTGCTTGCGCTGGGGCTTTCGATGTCAGTTCCTTCCTCTTTAGAAGCGTGTGTTTCTAGTATGCCCTCTTTATCTACTTCGGGTTCACAATCTGCAAGTCTAATTCTCCTCTTTTTGCGCAAGTCTCGTATTGTTCTTTCAACCTCGGGATCGTATATGAGTAGCTTTTGTGTGGCATGCAATGGTACCTGCACAACAATAAACGAGCAACCAAAGTGCAAATCTGATGTAGATAGAAAAGACTCGATAAAGAGGAAAGAAAAATGCAGAAAAAATGACTAAGACTCCGGAAAGGCTAAATCTTAATCTAGCAAATTTTTAATCTAGACCGTAATTAGTCACCAACAACGGCGCCAAAACTTGATGTGCAAACTATCAAGCAATAAAATGCATAATATTCATTTACCGCAAGAGTACGGATCGGTGTAATACAAGGGTCGAACTCTAGGGAGTAATGCAACCTAAGCTAAGAATACAACTAAAATAAGATGGGTTAAATTGATGGTGATGTGGGATAAATCTTGAGAACGCTAAAACGAATTATGACAGCGATAGAGAGACGTGAAAAACTTGATAATTAAGATCACTATGGGTTTCGGGTTATGGGATTTGCAAGGGTGCAATGAATAAAGGATCATGAACCTATCAAATTATCTTGATAACGGGAAATTCATGCTCATAAATAGAGAATGGTTCTCTCGACACCTAAACCCCCTAACCACAACAATGTGTGTGCAATCCTACCTCTCGGCCGCGATTAACTTGTGATTACAGTAGCATTAAGCGTGCAATCCTAATTCCTTAGTCGATTAACCGACCGACCAGATTCTCATTAATTGAATTTAATCAACAATCAACGATTTTGGATACATAATCTAACCTCCCGGTTAAACACAGATTCTGAAGTTATTGAGCGGCCAGCACAAGTATAAAACATTTACGATGTTGATTGTAAAACTGAAATACAAGAAAACTTCGAAAGGCTTAAGCATTAACGCATAACTACAAGCATCCCTTACAAATCCGACATCCCTAACCCATAGCTGGAGGGTTACTCATTCATGGTTTCTACTGTAAACAAGAGAAATTAACCATAGATATGAGAAAGAGTAAGAAATACGATTCCTCGGTCTTCCCTATTGTGTTACCAAAGTTTTGATTTTTGTTTCTCTTCTTCTCAAGCTTGTCCTGAGTTCTTCTTTGTGCTTTTTCGCCTCTTTTCTGGTCTGAGCAATTGTCTAAACTCCTCGATGGCTTCACCTTCTTTCTATTTCTCGTTCTAAACCTAAAAATGATTAGCTTCCTGAAAAGGGGACCCCCGCGGGCGAGGTGCTCAATCTGTGCGGGCTCATTGCCTTCCATCCAATCCGAGTAGGTTCGTTGTCACCACGGATTGTGTAAGAATTTCTGGGTTGTAAACCCGCATGGGCTAAGATATATACCTCGCGCGGGCAGTTCATGTTACATCCTATCCGAGCGTGTTTGTTGCAAGCCCGAGTCGTGCAAGAGTTTTTGGAAATCCAGCCCGAGCGGGCTAATGTGACAGCACGCGTGGGTCATGTAGTCTCATGGGGCACGAGCCGGTTGATGGTCAGCATGTGTCGGGCTCAAACTTCTACCGGATGTAGCCCGAGCGGGGGCCTCTTCCTAGCCCGAGTGGGCTGAGTTAACTTCGTGTTTTGATCCTTTTGCTTGATGCTCGAGTGTTCCATTTGGTTCCGTGGCCTGAATTTGCTTTGAGTGGTTTGTAGCTTCCAGTATGTGCGGTTGAATCCAGGAATCGACAATATAAAGCTTGTTTAAGCCTTGTTGCCTTAAAACCTTAAAATCAACAAAAACGAGTACATAGAGAACGTTCATGTTAGTTTTGTAACTCGTGCTATGCAAACTATGCAGAAATTATCTAAATGCTTAGCCTAATACTAACACATATTTTGTGTTATCAGTAACAATTACACAAGTGTAACAAGGGTCACAAATGGTCATAATGGTTATTTTTTGTTTTTGCAAGATATTTGAAGTATTCACCATGCTCAACACGAAGAGGAAGCTTTACTTTTTTATCTGGTGGGCAACGAGGGATGCAAGGATTCTAATGTTCAAATATGGATAGAACATCTACATAGAAATCCAAAAGGTATTTGTTGGGAGGACATCCGTAAGCAAGAACTGCTGACGCGAAAACCAACTCTTGGTGATAAATAGAAAGGGAAGGAAATGGGACTAAGAGGAAGAAGAGTGTGGGTGAAAAAGCAATAGAGGTTGTAGATGTTCCGCCCATATCTAAAGGTGACGAAGAGGAAGGATTGGTAGGTGTTGCTGAAGCTAATGAAGAAAAAGAAGGGGATGTTGAAGCTAAAGCTAAAGGAGAAGGTGATAATGAAGCTAAAGCTAAAGGAGAAGAAGCTACAGTCCCTCTGACACTGGAGCATAAATTAATAAAGGAAATTAAAAATTTGTAGAAAAAAATCATCAACGTCGTAAAAGATCTTCTAAGGGATGTTGAGTTTCATTTGCCTCATCCAAAATCAAAGGCGACAAATCGCAAAGGTGCTGAAAAGGAAAAATCAAAGTCTGCCGAGAAAGATGCGAGCACCAAACACCAATCTTCTGGCACTGTGAGAGATGATGATTTTTAATTTTTTTCGACATCCATCTCCAGTGTCAAGAGAGGAGCTAGGCGAAGAGCCGATGGAGTCAGGGGCTCAAAATGACTTTGGAGATGGCTCAGAAGAGTATTTGGTAAACAATTCATGATTAGTTGAACATCTTACATTTGCCGCCAGTATTCCTCTAATTGAATACATTTCCGAAGAGGTTACTACAGTGGTTGCTCCTGTCGAAATTCCACCAAGTAAGTAATATTGAGTCAAAAAGGTCATTTGAGTCAAAAGATCGCATGAGTCGGCATGGGTCATAATAGTCGCATGGGTCGCATGGGTCGCTTGGGTCACATGGGTCTCATAAGTCGCAGGGTCGCATGGGTCATTAGGGTCACATGGTTTGCATATGTCCTATGGGTCGCAAGGGTCACATATGTCCCAGGGGTCACATCAATGTAACAAAGGATGAGTTTAATGAATGAAGTTATTTTTATGCAGATGTTGTTGTTAGTGTTCTTGAGGAGGTTCTTATCAAGAATACTCCAATGGGACCTCTCGAAGAGGTCACCGTTGAGGAGGTTCCTACCGAGGATACTCAATTGGGTCAAGTCGAAGAGGTTGCCGCTGATGATGGTGCTAAGGGAACTCCAGAAGTTCTTGTCAAAGAAATCAAAGTGCAACCAAGTAAGTAATATTGGGTCACAAAGGGTCACATGGGTCACACAGTTCGTAAGGGTCGCATATGTCCCATGGGTCGGATATGTAGTAGATGTCACATGGGTCGCGTCAATGGAACGAAGGATAAGCCTATTGAATTAAGTAATTTTTATGCAGAATGTTTTCGTTGATGTTCATGAGGAGGTTCCTGACGTGTGGAAACACGAGTTATAAATTATCCTAGACCACTTCACCGCAAGTATACGGATCGTGTAGTACCAGGGTCGATCTCTGGGGACTAAAGCAGCCAAAAACTAAGAATAAAACTAAACTAAGACGTATGGAAGAAGATAGATATATGGTCCTAAATATCTAAAACTAACCTAAGTGGTGACAACGATACTAGGTTGGGGTAAACTCGGATATGACGAACACTACGGGTGT
>CM071860.1:37992825-38011972 GCA_036759665.1 Gynandropsis gynandra
CGGGCACTCATGCCCGAGCGTGTGGCTTCATCCACCCGAGTCGTGCAAACCTACGGCTATTGTTGGATGGTAATTAGCCCGAGCGGGCACACCAAATCCACCCGAGCGGGCACACCTCCCTGGTCGTGTTCCTTGAGTGCCCGAGTCGTGCAAAGCTACGGGATGTTTGGTAGCAATTAGCCCGACCGGGCACTCCTAATCCACCCGAGCGTGTAGGTCTTGAATGGTTGTTTCCGCTCCTTTCGCTCGGTGTTTGAATATTCACTTCAATCTACGGTCTTGCACAAGTTGAACCTTGTCATTTCGGGGTTAAATTGTCATAATCTCTCGTGTTTATCTTCATGTCTTCGTTTCCTACACAAAACACGAAATGTAGATGAAATCTTCGAATAAACTCGATAAATGGGTGAAATCTAATAAATCTACTCAAAACTATACCTAAGAATGGTATAAAAACTACGACGGATTACGTGTTATCACACACTTGCAGGGGTTGAGAGATCTGAAGCGGTTGCAAGGGGTGCAGATATCGTAATCATGGCAGTAAGTGCTCTTGATGGGTGGACTGAAGAAGATACTGAACTTCTTCGTAGGATCCAATCTAACAAGGTACTTGAGAAACTGTTTATTTCTCGCTGCTTCATTGTGTCATTGTATCTTATAAATTATAGTACTTATGATTTATTTCTGTTTTTTTTAATTCTCAGAAACAGCCTATGATTCTCGCAATCAACAAAATGGACTGTGCTCCTTCTGTCTGCTACGACCATGAAGATTTGAGCAACAACATGGAAGCTTTTCATAAGCATGTCTTCACATCTGCTGTCACTGGGCAAGGACTTGAAGAGCTCGAAGGGGCAATTTTGGAAGTTGTTGGTCTCGATCGGATTCCAACCTGCGGACACCGATGGACTGTAAACCAGGTTAGCCTTCGAACTTTGTAGATCATCAACTTTCGAAAGTTGTATAAAGGCCCTTACATCCTCGACGATCGGCATAACTTAATCACAGTAAACAAGACATACTGATGTGATCTGTGCCCTCATCGCGTTTCAACAAACACTGTAGAACATTTTTTTTTTTTGTGGTTTCCATGTATTTTAGTCCCTCTTACATAACATTGTCCCAGTGAAACATGTTTGCTGCATAAGATTGGAATCACTTCTGTAATACTGGTCTCAGTGGTTTTGAAATCGGTCTAAAGGGTCCATATTTCTCTCGTAGAGACAATGCGGACAGTTGGTACGGACGAAAGAGGCTCTAGAGAGGCTAAAAATGGCAATCAATGACGATATTCCGATTGATTTCTGGACAATAGAGTTGAGAGAGGCAGCGTTGGCACTCGCTCAGATCAGCGGTGAAGATGTCTCCGAAGAGGTCCTCTCGAGTATTTTCGGAAAATTCTGCATCGGTAAATGATTACAGTGTCTCAATAAGTTTAGGTCCTATTATTTACAAAAAAATATTAATATTTAGAATAATTATATGTTAAAAAATACAAAAGGGCCTATTTTAATTTTATTGCACATGACCTCTTTTCTAACTTTTATTTAGTTGAGCCGACCTTGTAGACATATGTTTGCATGTCTATGTGTCGTTGCTTTTTGTCCCAAAATTAAGGAATAATATGTTCCCATGGGTTGCTCAACCTTAAATGGTTTGGCTCGACGACGAAGTATACGAGAGTGTTTTTTTTTTCATTTTAAGTTCGAATCTTTATATTAGTGAGGATATTTTCATTAAACGTTTAATCGTTCATGTCATATGAAGACTAGTAGAAAGACGTGAATTATTTATATGAAATTTTCTTCCTCTAAAATTATCAAATGTTTGGACGCCATTAATTATGATTTTGTTGAGTGGAGTTAATATAATGTTTTTCTTCCATTTTTTATTTTGTCAAATAGTGTTTATATTAGTCCGGATTTAGATGAGAGAGATACATAATGGTTGGTAAGGTTTTCTATTTTCCTATGAACGTTATTTAATAATAATAATAATATTTTTTGTATAAATGGTTTTATAGAATAAAATTAATAATAATAATAGACTTATAAATTGGTTTTAAAAATATTGTTTAAAAAATTATTAATAACTTTTATTTGATGATATAATAAAATTTTATTTTCTCTTCAAGATTTATTTTTAAAAAATAAATTGACACTAATATATATATTTTGAAAAACTTGTAGATAGACAATTCAACCAATAGTTATTTTGAAGAGATCAAAATATACAAAACAATATTAACTTTATTTATCAATCAATCATTAAGTACACTTGTTCGCTTTTACAACGTACTAAAGATTTCTACAGATAATTCCTCCTGAGTTAGATGTAAACAAAACACTAAACTGTTTCACTCGCTTCCATACAATATCTCACTAAATACACTTAAACCCTGAGAACTACTTATGCTCTGTTTTAAGTACTTCTTCGATATTTTCCCAGATAAGTTAACTTCTTCTCTTCCTCGAGTTAACTTATCTGTCTTCGCACGTGCTCAGCTAACCTTCCGGTTTTTCAGCCGCACTTCCTTGTTGATTCTCATCAACCTTGACTTCTCTTGATCCACTTTTGACTCCATCTTCCTCTCCCAAAACTTCTCGTTGACTCCTTGAATTTCTCCTCATTTGAACTACCGCACCGTTATGTTCCTTGCAAATCTCAACAACCTTATTTTACACAAATATATCATGCGACACTAATTTTATTGCATTTACAATCTCCCCATTTGAGTTCTTGTCACATAAATACCCATCAGTCAACATACAGAATTCAACCACAATGCAATAAAGACTTGAGCATATCAATACCAAACATTAACCATAATGCAGTACCAAGCAACACAAATAAGTTCAAACAGAGATGTAATTAAGTACACTCAAAATATATTTGGTCCGTAAGTGCACTTAAAAAAACTATGAATATTAAGGAGTTCTCCCCCTATTTTTGTGATAAGACACTCAAACACAACACATCAAAAATAGAAAAACAAATAACAGAATATGACGTAACAAACTACACTAGTTTACTCTGATAGAGCTTGAGAAGGCCAGTGACCGACTTTTAAGCAGCCTCTAAAGTAGACTGCATCGTGGTGATCGTCTGTTTCAATTAGATGAGTTCTTGAACCACATCACCACCACTAGTGGCATTGTTATCCGACGATGGTATCTTCGCCATGTACCTCTTTTCGAAGATAATCCACGGAGGAATATTTTCTCGTACTTCCTTAGAGCCGATGATATCGGGAACTTGTTGAGTCAAGAATGTTCTGAATCAAACATGGAAATGGCAGAATGAACTTTTTCGAATTCGACAAGCCAAGACCCACAATAGAATCCAGAAACACTTTTCCAAAGTTTAGTTGAACATCGTTCAAGTAGAGAAAGATTGCGGTGTCTTGCCGGATTCCATCTGTCTTCTTATTGGGGACCCAATTGGTACGACATATTTTATTCAACAAAGCATATTCCCAATGTAGTTTTGAATTTTGAATCTGTCTAGGCCATTGTATCAGAGTTCCATCGGGTAAGCTCTTTTGTGACTTCATCCATGTCCATATCAATCTGGAGTTCCTTAGTCCGAGTGATCACCACATTTGATGTTCCAAAAAATTTGTTAATAATTTCTGCATCAAATTTAATCAGCCTACCTCGGACATATGTCATTCCAAACATCATAGAGCTAGGATCCTCAATTTAGGGGTGAGATTGGCGTAGAACTCATACATCAATTCTTTGCACACAGGTACGACAGACGTCACTGTGTGTGTTAGTTTTCGATCAACTAACAATTTCTTGATAGCTAGATGCTTGGACTGGTTTACACTCAGACCCCTTTCTGAAAATATCTCTCTTTCCTTGAGAGTCTTAAACCTAGTGACATATGACTCTTTATACAATTTGTGGGAAAAGGCTTTTGAAGGAGATAAATGTGTACCTCTTCTGGGAGACGACGGACCAGATTTTTCTGGATTTTCACTTTTGTTAGAGCATCTCTCGCAGCGTCGAATTGGAAGATGAACCTTGTCTAGGTTCAGAGATGGTATGTATATGGAGCATGGATGGTGCATTTGAGCGTTGATTCTGTCGTTTGTTGGGAGCAAGGTGTTTTATTGCGAAAATTTTATATTTCTTCCCGTTCACTCTTGGAGGATCAGTTGTAAACACCGGGTCTCCCTTGCGGACTGGTTTGTTGTTGTGCATTAGAGTAGCATCGTCTTCGAGACCTAGAAATCCGCCACTTCTGGTTGCCATATTTCCTCTCTGTATTCGTGAAAAAAAACTGCAAACAAAAAATTGTTCTCCTTTCTCTCTCAAGCAAGGGTTAGGGTTTCGAAATTTAAAAATGTGAGTGAAATGTAGCAGTCTAAAGAGAGAGAAATGTAACTGCGGTTTAGACGGAAAAAGAAAGAGTTCAAAAATAATAAAAATAACTGCACCAGCCACACCAGCCACCAAAATATCAAGTCACAAAAACCATTTTTTAGAAAACCGCCCTGTTTTAAAGAGAAACACTCGAGTGCTAAATTTGCTTGTTGATTTTAATTGTGTAAAATAAGCCGTTAAGAATGATGAAAGTTCAAAAAAATAAATCAGACCGTTAAGAGTGAGTTAAATAAAGCACAAGACTGACCATTTAAGTACACTTACACAAGACTGTTTTTCACTTAAAACAAGCTTCAGCAAAAGATTTTACCTCCCTTTTAAAAAAAAATATATTCAACAGCTTCTAGGACGTTGTTTAGATACTCTTTTGTTCATATAACAAGTTCCTTGATTATCCATTTTTTAGGTATACTCTTATGTAAATGAATTTAACATTGAGGAGCATGTAAGCTTAAATTAGCTTTGTATCATAGGAAGTTATAACTGAAACTGAATATCTCCTAACTTAGACCCGAGCATATACTCATAACATAATTTTCTTACGTCTACATAAAAATAAGTGCAAAAGCTGTTAGAGGAGTAAGTGATACAATTAAGTGCACTTAAGTCGCCAGGCAGGAAACTTGTTAAGACAAAAACATTTCAATATCCAATAAGCTGAGCATGAGTCAACTAAGTGTACTTAAACCATGCAGACTTATAACTTATTTTCCTTTTTCTTCGTAAGATCATCATTAACTCTGAAAAATTCATCAACTACACTTATGTCAACAAAATCATCAAAGCCCACAAACACCAAGTGATTTTCTTAGGAAAACAAACCGATTTAAATCCAAATATTTTGTGAAGATATCTGCTAGCTGACGTTCCATAGGTACATATTCCACTTTCATTTATTTTTGTTCAACTTTCTCTCTCAAAAAATGATGCCCTATTTCGATATGCTTTGTTCTGGAATTCTGAACAGGATTTTTCGAGATATCTATAGCACTTGTATTATCACACCATGTAACAAAGGTTTTAGAACTCATACCGTAGTCTAGTAGCATCTGGTTCATCCATAAAAGTTGAGTACAACAACTCCCAAAAGCAATGTATTCAACCTCTGCTGTAGATAGTGACATTGAATTTTGTTTTTTACTGTGCCAAGAAACTAAATTGTTTCAAAGAAAGAAACAACCACCAGACGTGTTTTTTCTGTCATCCGCATTGCCTCCCCAATCAGGATCACTAAAACCATCAAGTCCACAATTAGTATCTCTGGAATACAAAATTCCATATTCTGTTATACCTTTGACGTATTTAATTATTCATTTCACAGCCAGCAAATGAGATTTTTTCGGTTTTGCTTGATATCTGACGCAGATACCTACACTTAACATAAATCAGGTCTATTTGCAGTAAGATAGAGTAAACTTCCAATCATACTCCTATAAAGTTTCATTTAAACATCTTCTCCATCTGAATCTTTTGTCAGCTTAGTTGTTGACATGGGTGTACTAGTTGACTTGCTGTTATCTAATTCAAATCTTTTCACCAGATTTTTAGCATATTTGCTCTGAGATATGAATAATCCATCGTCAAATTGTTTCACCTGCAAACCAAGAAAATAACTTAGTTCACCAAACATACTCATCTCGAATTCTCGCTTCATTGTTTGAACAAACCAATTTACTTTATCCTGCGATTTTGAACCAAAAACAGTGCCATCTACATAAATCTGCACAATTAAAAGAATGTCATCAGAATTATGAATAAACAAAGTTTTTTAACTCCCCCTCTCTTGTAGCCGTTCTGGATTAGAAAACTTATCAGTTTGTCCATACCAAACACGTGGGGCTTGCTTTAATCCGTACAGAACCTTTTTCAGTTTGTACACATGTTCTGGATGATGCGGATCTTCGAAACCTTTCGGTTGTTTGACGTAAACATCATCTTGAAGTATACCATTTAGAAATGCGCTTTTAACATCCATCTGAAATAACTTAAAACCGAAGAAACATGCAACACCAAGTAGTAGTCGAATTGACTCTAATCTAGCAACAAGAGCAAAAGTTTCATCAAAATCAACATCTTCGACTTGTGTATAACCCTGTGCAACTAATCTTGCCTTGTTCCTGACAATTTCACCCTGTTCGTTAGTTTTATTGTTAAATATCCATTTTGTGCCGATCACATTTAAATCTAATGGATGAGGAACCAAAGTCCAAATATCGTTCCTAACGAATTGTTCTAACTCTTCATGCATGGTCTTTATCCAGGATTCATCATCTAAGGCATCACGAATACACTTGGGTTCTATTTGCGACGTAAAACATGCAAATTTAACCATATCATGATAATTTACCCTTGGTTTATTTCGTGTTCTTCAACCATCTTCAATGTTTCCTATGACATCTTCTATTGAATGATTTTTATGCACCATTGTTTGTTCCATGCTAGGTCTGTGATTGTCGTATTCTGAAAAATCTCCATCCGTTTCACATTGAGCAACAACTTGTTCAGTAGGTACACTTGAATGGTCAGTAGTTGATTATGACTATTCTTGTACTGTATCTGTGGAAAACGGAAAAATAACGCTGTCAGTTAGATGATCTTCATCAAATACCAGATTCACAGATTCAACAACTTTTCTGGTACGCAAGTTAAATATCCTGAATGTGGTTTTATTGTTACCATAATCAAGAAAATTTCCTTCATCACTTTTAGCATCAAACTTACCCAAACAGTCTCTGTCGTGTCAGCACATAACAAGTGCACCCAAAAACATGAAAATAGCTTAGGTTCGGGCTCTTACCTTTCCACAGTTTGTAAGGAGTTTTCGACATACCTGGTCGGATATACACACGATTAATAATGTAACATGCAGTATTTATAGCTTCAGCCCAAAACCTGATAGAGATGGATTTTCCATGCAACATTGCTCGTGCTATCTCTTGCAACGTTCTATTCTTTCTCTCAACAACACCATTCTGTTGTGGTGTTTTGGGCGCAGAAAATTTGTGAATGACGCCATGTTTTTACAGAAATTCTGAAATACTTCATTCTCAAGTTCCTTCCCGTGATCGCTCCTGATTCTTTCAATACACCATTTTGTGTTTTCCAGTTGAAGAAACAAGAAATCAAATAGTTCAAATGTGTCAGATTTTTCTCTTAAAATTTTTACCCAAGTGTACTTAAAAAAATCATCAACAACCACAAAAATGTATCTCTTTTCTCCGAAGCTTTCCATTCTCATTGGACCCATCAAGTCCATATGTACCACCTCCAAAATTTTATCGGTCTTCACGTCAGGCATCTTCTTATGATGTACTTTCACTTGTTTTCCTAATTGACATTGTTTACAAACTTCTCGTTTATCTAGTTTTAATTTAGGAATACCTCTGACAGCAGTTGAACTTGATAGCTTCACGAGAGATCTATAGTTCACATGTCCTAATCGTTGATGCCACAATGATAATACATCATCTGTTGCCTTCAGACAAATTTTCTCTTCACTCCACACATAGTTGTTGTTCGAAGAGCGTGAACCTATAAGTATACACTTATTGTCAGAATTCATCTCTTGGCATTCTTTATTATTAAATTGAACCCGATGATTGTTGTCACACAGTTGACTTATGCTAATCAGATTAGCTGTTAGACCAGCTACATTTTGCACATTTTTTAGAGCAGGTTGTCTTGGTGAGTTTATATCGCCTTTTCCAAGGATCTTTCCTTTGTTTCCATCGCCGAAAATGACACTACCTGCATTCTTGATTTCTGTAAAGTTTGAGAGGAGTTCTCTTGAACCTTTCATATGTCTAGAACAACCACAATCAAAATACCAAATGTTAGATTTTTATTTTTGTGCAGAAATGTAGGAAACATTGCAATATAGATCACTTTTCTTTATCCAAACTTGTTTAAATTTAGGAGACATGTACTTACCTAAGTCATACCTGAATTTTTTGTAGCATGTGATCTGTTTGTGTCCTCTGATTCCACAAAAATCGCATGTCACCGAAGTTATCTTTTGATTTACACATTGATATCTTCTTCCAGTATTTTGTCCATGATATCGTACCTGACTTTTCCTTCTAGTGTTGTAGCCGTGATGTGGAACCTGATACTGTCTTCTTGAATTGTACCCATGAAAATGATGATTTTTATTTCTGCTTGTCTTGAATTCTTTGAAACCATGATCCTTTTTTAGTGTATTGCACGATGGCAGTTTTTCTTTCTGTTTTATATCCTTTTGCAGATCACCTCCAGAAACAAATTTATTTTCTATGTCCCTTGATTTTCCAATATTACTAATTCATGGTTATCTCCTTTTCTTTTGCCTATTGAAAGCAGATAATCAAGTTTATCAGTACCTTTGAAAGCATTTTCAATTGCTTATTTGTTTCCTCAAGTTGGCTTTTGACAAAAGACACTTCTTCTTCCTGCTTCATTTCTTGAATTTGAGCTTCTAGTTTCTCATTAGTCTTGACCAGTTTAATGTTTAGTTTTCTCATTTTCAGCCACTCATTGTAGATAGTCTCTACATCTACTTCATATTCCTCTTCTTCAATTTCATCTTTTTCACTTTCTTTGTCAGTCTTATCAATGATTCCAATGAACACAACAAAACTTGACAGTTCTTCTTCATTTTCATCTTCAGATTCCGAACTCGATTCACTAAATGTGATTAGTGATTTTCCCTTAACATAATTTCCATATGCGCATTCATTTTTAGTATGCCCAAACCCTTTACATTTGTAGCATTATGTTTCTCGTAGATTTTTCAGAACACTTTCTCTTTTTGTGATAATGGAACAATCGGATTTGAAATGACCAAACCCTTTACACTCATGAAATTGAGCTCCGGATTTGTTGTCCTTTTTATTTCCAGTTTCATCAGTAGATGATTTTCTCACTCCTGAGCGTTTTTTCATAAACTTTCCAAATCGCCTGGTTAGTAACACAATATTTTCTTCAAGATTATCAAGTCTGGAATTTTCTGTTGCAGCCTGTAGAACAACGCCTTTGCTTCCCTCTTTTGTTGCATCCCCTTGTTCGAGTTGTAGTTCAAGTTCATATGCCGCTAAAATTCAAACTATTTCTTTAAAACTTGTAGTATATGTATTCAATGACATATTCATTGCAACCTTTTGTGCGTGAAATTTCTTTGGTAGACAACTGAGCAATTTTTTGACAAGTTTCTTATCGTCTAGATTCTGTCCAAGTACACTTACTTCATTGGCAATTGCATTCATTCGACCACTGAATTCCTTGACACTTTCATACTCACCCATTTCTAGTTTCTCAAACTGATGTTTTAGAATATCTAGACGTGTTCTTTTGACACTTGTAGTTCCTTCATGAATAGTTTCTAGAGTATCCCATGCATCTTTTGCAGATTCACATCCTTGAATTTGATTGAACTCATTTATGTCTACAGAAGAAAAGATGGCAGTTAAAGCTTTAGTATTGAACATCGAACTTCTTTTCTCACTGGACGTCCATTGATCTGAAGGTTTTTCTTTGACGTTTCCATTTTCATCAATCATTGTTGGTGGATTCCACCCATTTTTCATGGCGCTCCAAGCATCTTCATCGATTCCTCTTATGCTTGCTCTCATTTTGACTTTCCAATAACCATAATTAGATGCATCAAGCACAACTGGTTTTCCGAAGGCGTATAGATCTCTTGGTCCTTCCATATCGTTGTCTTCTAGGATCTCGAACCTGATCTTAGAATTGCTCTAAGTTTTAGGATACCAGCTCTGATACCAATTGAAAAACTTGTAGATAGACAACTCAACCAATAGTTATTTTGAAGAGACCAAAATACACAAAACAATACTAGCTTTATTTACCAATCAATCTTTAAGTACACTTGTTCGCTTTTACAACGTACTAAAGATTTTCGCAGATAACTCCCCCTGAGTTAGATGTAAATAAACACTAAATTGTTTCATTCGCTTCCATACAATATCTCACTAAGTACACTTAAAACCTTGAGAACTACTTCTGCTCTGTTTTAAGTACTTCTTCGATATTTTCCCAGATAAGTTAACCTCTTCTCTTCCTCGAGTTAACTTATCTGTCTTCGCCCGTGCTCAGCTAACCTTCCAGTTTTCCAACCGCACTTCCTTGTTGATTCTCATCAACCTTGACTTCTCTTGATCCACTTTTGACTTCATCTTCTTCTCCCCAAACTTCTTGTTGACTCCTTGAATTTCTCCTCATTTGAACTAGCGCACCCTTCTGTTCCTTACAAATCTCAACAAACTGATTTTACACAAATATATCCTATAATACTAATTTTATTACATTTATATATATATATATATATATGAATACATTGACACAGATTTATTTTCAATTTTAATTTGGTTTATTTATTATTGTAGAAAATGAAATATACAGATTTATAGATTCTCTTGCATTTGAACAGTAATGTATGTCATTACTCTTTGTTAAAGAAAAAACCCAAAATGAGTGAATGGAAGTGGACAAGATGGTGAAGCCCACTTGTTGTCCATGATGGGACCCACAGTCAATTATATTTGATAATTGTGTTGGGACCAATCACCCAATTTTAAAAAAGAAGACCGATCAACTTAATTATAGGAGAAACTTTTTTAGTCTTATTTTCTTAAATAACTTAAACTTTTAAAACTATGGAAGAGTACGAATTTATGAAAAAAATGAAATTTTTTATACTACGTTAAAAACACGAGACAACGATCTTTATACTGTGATTTGAATTCCCAATAGAATTTTAAAAAAATTATTTTTTATTTAACAACAATCTTTAATTTAATATTAATTTGAAAATTTAAAAGATTGATTCCTTCCCTTGCCTTTTGTTCATGGTCTCTTTCACTATATAATCAAAACAACAACATTTTTTCTTGCTCACATAACAAAGTACCTTTTTATAATTTTTTTATATTTTTATAATTACGAGAGTCTATAGCTATTATCATTTCGTTGAGCGAGATAATTAATTAATAAAAAACCAAAGGAATTGTGTGCTGATGTAAGAAAGACATATTGAGTTATGGAGTGAGTACATCTTGCTTCATGACGTACGACATTGAGTAGACCGAACCACACACTATGCTATGTTTGCCACTTATTTTTTATAATATTTTGTTATATTTTAAACGTGTATTTATATGAGCCGGAGTTTAAATTTAAAAACATATAACAGATTGTAAAATATACAAATTTTTTTATCAAAAATTTCAATATATTTGTGTGTGGTTTTGTGGTTGTGGTTGCTTCCACATTCGGATAAAACGGACAAAAATACTTTGGAGTTTTTCTAACATTATAATTTTAGTTCTAAATACGTAGACTATATATGTCTATAATTGTATCTCCACGGTACGCAATATTTAACATATAATTTTATTTAAAATATATGGATATATATATATTAAGAATATATAAAACTGAATATATTCACTGAATATATAAAACTGTATAAAATGGAAAATGATTTACATATATAGCTTTTATAAACAGGCATCACAAAGTACATTTATCGTAATTAATATAAATACATTGTACCTTAGTACTTAAAATTGAGACTCATTTTTCAAATTTGTTTATACATCCCATAACTATACAATTGTAATTTATCAACAGTAGTTAATGTCTATGTTTTTAAGGGCGTTCTCAATCCCGTGACTGACCGTGACAATTATTATGGATATGAATCATCAACAAACTCGGGAAAAGAAACAAAAATAAGAATAAGAATTGCTATTATTTTAGGTCAATTAATTTAAAATTTAAGATGTCGTGAATTTTGAGACACTTGCAAAATAAATGATTTTGAATCTTTAGAATTCAATTATTTAACGGAAATTGAATGGAAAATTTAACAAAAAAAAGTCGGATTACATTGAACATTATGTGGCTAATAACATTATAACAAAAGAAGAATAAGTATTAATATTATTCTATTCAATTATGTTGAATATTTGAAATTTCATAAATGTTGAAACAATTAAATCAAAATTTAGAAAAAACAGTCTATTCCCCCCTTAAAAATTATGTTTTAGTCCTATTCCCTTCGATTTTCAGTTTTCATCTTATTCCTCCTTGAAAATCATATTTTAGTCATGTTCCTCCCTCGATTTTGACATCATCCTATTCCCCCTCAATTATCAAAAATCTGCCTAAAATCCCCTCCAATTTTGACCCAATTTTGACCCAAATTTGATTTCAACTTTGATCCAATTTTGATCCAATTTTGATTTTAATTTTGATCGAATTTGACCCAATTTTGGTTTTAATTTTGATTTTAATTTTGATTCTAATTTTGATTTTAATTTTAATAAATCAAGTTAATTATTCAATTTAATCGACTTACTTGATTTGATTTCGAATAAAATTAAGTACGGTTTTTTACTTGAAACCAATTTTAACCCAAAATCGAGTCCAATTTTGACTCACTTTTAACCCAAAACCGATCCAATTTTGACCCAAATTAAGATATCAATTTTGACTCGATTTAAGCCGATTTTTTACTTAATTTCTCTCTTTGTCTTTATAGAATCTAAGTAGTAGATCCCATTTTCTTTTTGAAATGATCTCTATCTCTATTGGATTGGCTGCTACCTGGTAGGCAACTGGAAGAGTCTATATCACCGCGGATGATTGGAAAGTTCTGAAGATGTTGGCAGTTCATTTGGCAGCAGCAATTATCATTTGACTCGATAAAATTAAGTACGGTTTTTACTTAATCCGTAATTTTAACCCAATTTAATTTTGACTCAATTTTACTTAATTTTAATCCAATTTGTAATTAATGTTAACCCAAAATTTTACTTAATTTTAACCCAAAGTCAACCCCCAAATTTGACTCAATTTTAACCCAAAACCGATCCAATTTTAACCCAATTTATGATCTCAATTTTGACTCGATTTAATCCAAATTGATTTTGGGTTAAAATTGGTTTCAAGTAAAAAAGCCGTATTTAATTTTATTTGAAATCAATTAAGTCAAGTAAGTTGGTTAAATTAAATAATTAACTTGATTTATTGGTAAAATTCGAGTTTAAATTAAGTACGAAATTTGGTCAAAATTAAGTATAAATTGGGATTAAATCGAGTCAAAATTTAGTCAAAACTAGATCAAAATTGAGTCATATTTGGATCAAAATTAAAATTAAAATTTGGTCATAATTAAAATCAATTTTGAATAGTTTTGACTCATTTTTCACTCGATTTAATCCCAATTTATACTTAATTTGGAGTAAATCGAATTTTTAATTTATATTTAATTCGGATTAAATCGGATTTGCAATTTATACTTAATTTGGATTATTTTGGATTAAATCGAGTCAAAATTGAGATCATAATTTGGGTTAAAATTGAGTCAAAATTAGGGTCAATTTTGGGTTAAAATTAAGTAAAATTTTGGGATAAAATTAAATACAAATTGGGTCAAAAATAAAGTACAAATTGGGTCAAAATTAAAATCAAAATTGAGTCAAAATTGGGTCAAAATTAAAATCAAAATTGGGTTAAAATTGGGTCAAAATCGGGTCAAAATTAAAATCAAAATTGAATTAAAATCGGAGGGGGTTTTAGGCAGATTTTTTATAATTGAGGGGGGAATAGGATGATGTCAAAATTGGAGGGGGGAGGAAAGGGAAAATATGACTAAAACATAATTTTCAAAATCGAAGGGGATAGGATGATGGTCAAGATCGAGAAAAGAATAAAATTAAAACATGATTTTTAAGAAGAAAATAGGTTGTTTTCCAAAAATTTATTTAAATTGATTTTGGTTCTTCAAAAGTCTAAGATTGAACAGAAATTATACGAAAATAAAATAAAAGGTTATATGAAATTGAACATGAATAATAATAATTAATATTATCTTATAGTGAGCAATCAAAGCAAATTAATAATTAATACTATGTCACCATTTTTCCTACATAATTATCTTATATTGAAAAAACATTGTAAGTCTGAAATTATTATATTGGGATTGAGTCGGGGAATGAAAAAGGCTAGTAGCAGAAATCGACAAGTGCAATCGGTGCTGACGTGTAAAGTAATGTTGCTAATTATTGGGCCCAATGGGTTCTCCTCAAAATGATTGCTAATATATTATATTTTTTGTGTGCTTTTGTTGTAAAATAATGCAACTTGACGCAATACATTTGGTTTTTTTAATATCCCATCTACAATTTAATTATTTAGATGTGTTTTATAATTTATATCGATACAATTAAATAAAGAAATATGGTATTTTTAAATCTAAATTCCTATATAAATCAAAATTTTATTCTACAAGTATCTACGAAACTCTACGTGTAATGATTTTTGTTCGATTATCATAATATTCTTTATGTTTTTTATATAACATTTTTTATAATTACCAACGGATATAAATAAAAGAGAAGAAAATCGATGATATTTAAAATTCATAATATTTCCTAAAATATGAAATTAAAAAAATAATGTGAGTGAAGATTTCTATACGTGAACAAAGAATTCTACGATAATTTCGATTGGAATCTCGACCAAAGTTATAGAGAATCGACAAAATATCAAAAATATTTTTTAGTATTTTTTATTTCACGTATATTCGAAAAATTAATGAACAAAAATTAGAGGAAAGATATATATGTCTTTATATTTTTGTTAATGAAAATATATACGGTTTGACATTTTACGAAACGAAACTTATTTTAAAATTGAGAGGATGGAACAAGAGGCGATTTCGAAATTAAAAGTAATTTTTAGCGGTAATTTTCGAACGATTTCGAGAGTTTTTCGAACGATTTCGAGCGATTTTCAAGAGTCGCATAGATAACAAAGATCCCATAGTTCGTAAATATCGTACGGATTGCAAGGGTTAGATGGATTGTATGAGTCGTATACATCGTACGGATCATATGAATAATTTAGGAATATAAATATTATAAGAATAAAATTGAAGTAGTTTTTTTTTAAAAAATTGAGAATTAAAATCTAATAACATATCAGAAGTATCTTTTTTATTTTAACCCAAAACATCTCACCCGAACAGCAATTCCAATAATTTTATGGATTCAAATTATGAATTTTTTTATGCAGACCGTCGTCCACATGATTTGGCAAAAGCGGAACACTGAAGTCTCCCAACGCTAAAGCTCTTCTTTGGTATATATTCGTTTTAGTTTTAAGGTAGATGGACATATCATGGATCCAATTCTGTCCATCTGTTGAAATTTGGATTGTGGATATTTGGTATTATTATTGAGACGATTCGTTCGTCATTCTCTTTGTTTCTGTTCAGATTTCAATATAATAAATGTCTATTTTTATATGATTTCTTTTACTTAAGATATTTTGCAAGTTTGCAACAATTCCATGTTTTTAAGTTTTTAAAATTTAAGATTTTATACAATTTAAATTTTATAAAAAAACTTGTTGTTAATGGAATAATATAATTTGGTTTTTGTAGTTCCAGTAATTTTATTATTGATTTGAAGCTAAGTTTTCTTAAAATTATTCATTCAACATCCAAAAATAACTTAAAAATTTCTCATTATGCTATAAACGTGAACTATCTAATATACGAAAATTTCAACAGCTTGTCACAAAAAAGAATTCAGAAGCTTTATTAATTTTGCTGTATTTGCTCTTCACAATTGAATTGAATATATTATAAGAATAATGTTTGTTATTTTTTTGCCATTATACTACTTGTAAATAATTAATTGATAACTCATTTAGAAACATTTATTATCATTTAAATAACAATTTTAAGTTTTATTAGATTTTAAATCAGTGCGAACTGATTTTATATGTATTTATTTAGAGATTTAATTATTAGGGATAATGACGTGGCTTTCCCCGATGAGAATAAAACATGCTCAGAATAATGAACGGTCCAGATTCTTTCCTCACTCTATGGTTCCTCTTTATTTTCCCTCTCCATCGTCCTTGCTCTCTCTCCCTCTCTCTCCGCCGCTTTGTTCAGAGAAAAAAACCACAGGAAAAACACGATGTTGCTGGGGAAGAGACAGCGATCTAAGATGAATAGGACGACGAGTATGTCAGAGATAACATTCGATCTGAACCTACCCGGCGAATCAGAGCCGTCAGATCAGCAGAACCCATCGCCATCACTAGATCCAAGACGGAGATCATACGGTCAAAACGATCAGCTAATCACATCTGTTAATCAGTTTCGTGGTCATCATGGGATTTTAGATCAACGGATCTTAGCAACAGTCTCTCCGAGAGGTCTCCATAGGAGACACTCAGCTGATTACAACTCCGATGCCGCTCATTTTCTCAGATCCTGCGCTCTGTGCAAGCGCCAACTTGTTCCCGGCCACGACATCTATATGTATAGGTATATATGTATATATGTTACTGTTTTATGGTGTGAAAAGGTATTCTTTTTATATCTGTAGACTAGAAAATTTGGGGATTATTGATAGAAATCGGGCTTGTTTAATCAGTTGGGTTATGAAAATTGATCTGTGTTTAGTGAAATTAACTATGGTTATCGTGTTTTGATTTGTTTGAATTTGCAGGGGAGATAGGGCTTTTTGTAGCTCAGAGTGCCGGGAACAGCAGATGAAACAGGACGAGAGGAAAGAGAAGAGTGCGTTTGCGGCCAAGAAAGATTCGGGCGTGGGGACAAACGCAAACGCTGGATCCGGCAAAGGAGAGGGAGTGGCCGCAGCCGTGTAGTATCCATTACGTATAGGCATATATGTACGAGGGTACGATTGTAAATTGTCAGTGTTATGGTGTATACATATAAAGAAGCATTATGGCGTTGACCGTGATCAACGTTGTTAATCACCCCTTTGTTATGGAGCTAATCCGAATTATGGAATTAGATGGTTTCTTAGAGGGTTCATTTTTTTAACAAAATTTTGATTTTCGTCAAGTACATTTTTTTTCTTTCTCTATTTAATTTCTTGGACTTTCGGTGTTGGTTTATGCATATGATATGAGTATGAATCTTTTGTTCGGTCACAGAGTTTTTTTATGGCATTAATTATTTAGTCAGTGAAGTTTTACCTAGGGACAAAAACATTGTGAAGTCCAGATTGTTTTGAAATTTTATTGCTTAATTTTATTTGTGAATTGTAATGCAATATTTTTTATAAGTTAGAAAAAGTTTACTACTGTTCATTACATAAACTTCCCTGAACTAGATTCTGACTGAAATTAATTTTTTATAAATGTAAAGTGAAAAAAAATATTTTATATCATCGATTTGTTTATTAAGCTGAACTATTTCGGATTGTAGTCAAATATTACCTATAATTCCAAATGAATTTATTTAATTCAATAAATAGGCATACATAAAATTTTTTAATCATAAAATTTTATATAAAAAATAGATTATCCCAATAGATAAAGAATTTGTATCTTAAATTTAAAAAATTTTAGAGAAAGATATTGACATCAATTAAAATTGAAATGAGAAAAAAAGTGCAAGTAAAATCGTAATAATTTTCTTAAAATATAAAAAGATAGATTTATTCTCATATAGGCTTACGTCACAGAGGAAATGAGGAATCTCATGCCCAGTCAGTTTAGCAGATTGTGGGCCACCCTTTGTAAATCTAATGTAGATTCCTTCTGGTATCTAATGTTTGTTCCCCTTATATTTTCTCCGAATATAATTTGTTGATTATTTTTTTATATTCTAAGAAACGAATCTGATATAATCCGTTCCAACAGGCGGAATATTAGAAATATTTTTATAGGGCTAAACCACTTCAAAAATATACTTATCTAAAATAATTATTGAATCCGAAAAAAAATTGAAGAAAAAACAAATTTGCTCTTAATGTTCGACGTGGAAAAATGGAAGTTCGGCAGTTTTTCGACGTGAAAACTGCCGAAAACGAGAAAGCCGAACAATTTTTCGCCGTGAAACCTGTTTAAAAGTTGATAGAAAGAAAGAAATAAGTGATGTCGAACTTGAGAGGGATCGATTTGAAGTTGGCGAGAAGGAAAATGGCTAGAATCAGCAACATCACTGGCGAAGAGAGCACGAGTCAATCTTCAATGACGTTAATAAGTGTAAGTAGTTCGATTTCTAGGGCTTTGCAAGCTTTCGAGTCACAAAATGGTTTATTGATTTGAAATGGGTGAGTGTCAGTGTCAGTGAGTCGGTTAGGTCGCAAGGGTCGCAGGAGTTGCATGAACATCTTCGACTCCGTGAGTCGGTTAAGTTGCAAGGGTCGCAGTAGTTTCATGACCATCTTCGACTCAGTTTATTGATTTGAAATGGGTGAGTGTCAGTGTCAGTGAGTCGGTTAGGTCGCAATGGTCGTTTGAGGGGCGTGGGTCGGTTGAGTGTCGCGGAGTGTCTGAGGGTCGTTTGAGTCGCATGGGTCGCACACGTCGGTTGAGGGTCGCACGGGTCGGTTGCGTCGCATGGGTCGGTTGAGTCGCATGGGTCGCTTAGGTCGGTAGAAGTATAATGTATTCGTAATTGGTCATTTTGCAGGTGGCGCCAAAGCCGAAATTTGTGTATGAATTCAAGCACATGGACAGAATTCCAAAGATCACCACGAAGTGTTATCCTCACGAGACAATAAGGATGCTGAAAGGAATCTTAAATGATCAGGAGTTGCATTACTTCGAGAACGAGTCACAATTTAGGCATTTATGTCACTTACAATGTGACTCCACATTGACGAAGGTTCAAATGTCTGTACTACTAAATCAATCCGTGATTATACGGGACAATACAGAGTTGTGGTTCGTCATAAACAACATTCCCATCCGGTACT
>CM071860.1:38056307-38107003 GCA_036759665.1 Gynandropsis gynandra
TATACGAATTCACTTTACACCAAAAAAATGTAAAAAACAAAAAGTTTTTACTTCTTGGGATACTAAAGGTTCTTTCTTTCTTTCTTCTCTCTTTTATTTAAAATTTTAAAATTATTCATATATATTAGATATATATATATATATTTATCTATAAGAAGCTCTTTATTTATATATAGATTTTAAAATATATACATATTTGTTTAATATATAATATTCATCTTATTTATCTATAAGAAGCTCTTTATTTATATATAGATTTTAAAATATATACATATTTGTTTAATATATATATATTCATCTTCTTTCAACTTTTTATTTTTAAATTCAATTGTTTTATCATAAATTATTCCGGTGAATACATAAAAAAACCTTTCATCTTTCATATCATTCTTTTATATTTTTTATAATTCAAATTTTATTATCATCAAATATATACATAATGAAGAAAAAAAACGTTTTATGAAATAACACTAAAAAAGAAATGTTATAAATGAAACGTCATGTTTTAAAAAATTAAATTAAATTAAATCTTATATATTAAAATTCGAGTTTTTGTTCAATTCTGGTCAAGTCACGTCAACATTGACGTCGCAGTCCAATCATCAATTCCATTTTTATTAATTCAAATTGATTCATATATAAAAGTAAAACATGTTGTATAAAGAGAAAAAAATCAACAAATATTATCTCGATTTCTATTGTGATAGAATATTTATAAATTCTCAAAATATCTACTCTTTATATATATATGTTTTTATTTTTAATACATTCGAATAACTTTTGTATCATATATCAATTTCATTATATAAATATTATCCTAAATCAATTAATTCTTTTCATATATTTATTTCAAAATTTTGATAATTTTATACTTAAATAATCTTTTCAAATATATATATATATATATGTATATATATATATATGCAAATGTTGTTCTCGCAACGTTTCCCTTCAACAATATTTATTTATTCGATTAAATCTCATAATCCACCACAACCCATCTTTGATTTCACAGAAACCACAACAAGTGGTGGTTCATTATCAGAATCCTCACCGCCAATGATTATGGTTTTCTTTCAGCGGCTCGAAGACGTAGATATGGTCGTGTGTTGATGATGGCGTGACGGACCGGCGGTAGATCGACAAAGGGTCAGCTAGGGTTCAGGCGACATATTTATTCTTCCTCGATTAGGTTCTATTTTTTTACTTTAATTTCATCTTATCTAAATCTTATTTAGTTGACATTAAAAACTTAATATAATAGAATGAAAATTACGGAAGTTTAAAAACCATATATAGTTATCGAGGTGACAACATGAGAAGATATGGATTTGTAAAAGTTTATATATAAAAAAGAAAATATATTTCATTTAAAAAATATTTTATACTAGTTGAGTTATTATTTCTCTAGATAATTTCTATTATCTACGTATCTTACTTTAGCCTAATAATTTATCAGATGATTATATCAAAATTTCGTTTTCTCGATCTTGCTATTGAACTATAATAACTACTTAGATATTTATAATAAAATTTAAATATATTGATCATTCTTTCGTAAAATAAAATATAAAATATATAACCATAATCGATTACACGAGTTTTACACGAGTTTTTGATACGATGATCTATTTATGACATATGAATTTCAACTCTATAATAAAAAATTGATAAAAACCACGCGGATTCGTTCCTAATTATTTTAATTCTTTCTATATAAAACTATAAATGTACGTCACATAAATGCATACATCTGCTGTCACAAATACACTAATGGAATAATTTGAAAGTAATATTATAATTCATGTAAACATAACATCATGAAAGACTTATAGAAGACAACTTTGCAGATAATCAAATCTTAAAGACCGAATATATAAAACAATACTTGTTTATTTACTCATAAATATTTAAGTACACTTGTTAGCATTTACAATGCACCAAAGATCTCCACGCTTAACTCCCCTTGAGTTAGATGTAAATAAATCCTCTACTGTTTTTCTCCACTCAGTACAATATCTATCTAAGTACACTTAAAACCTCAGAAACTTTCTCTCTGTTTTTCGTACTTCTCAGATATCTCCCAGATCCGTTAACCTTCCTTTTTTTTCTCGTCAGGTTAACTTATCTATCTTCCACAGGGCACAACCAACCTCCCGTTTCTCTAGCCGCACCATCTTGCTGAACTCTCTTCAGTATTGACTCCGCCAGATCCAACCTTGACTCCATCTCTTCTCCTTGATCTTCTCATTGACTTCCTTCATTATCTCCTCATTTGCATTTCTGCTCCTTAAATGTCTCAACTACCTGAATTAACAAATATATTTTACGATCCTATTTTTATTGCATTAACAATCTCCCCCTTTGAATTCTTATCACAAAAACATACTTCAATCAATCATATAGAATTCAAAACGATGCAATAAATAATTCAAGCACAAAAAAACCACCACATAAGATCAAGCAACACAAATAGATTCACGCATATATGTTCAGTGCATAATAAGTTCAAGCAAGGAAATGATTAAGTACACTTAAAATAAACATTGTCCTTAAGTGCACTTAGTTCCTCTGTCTCTTCCCTTTGCCTTTTTCTGTGGCCGGTTCCTCACGAACCTCCTTGTCCTCGTCCTCCTCCTGCATTTCTCCCCCTGTTTATGTGATAAGAGTTCAAACAAAGTCAGATACACAGTTATAATAACCAATGCACAAGAGAATATAAGTGCACTTGATTACTCTGAAATCGTTTTAGTAGCCCTGTAACAGACTTCAGGGCTGCATCCAGAGTGGACTGCATATGCTCCATGGTTTGCTTTAACTCAGTGAGCTCCTGAACAACACTGTTTCCTGAAGTTCCCTCCGCAGCTGAAGAGGGCATCTTGGCCATATACCTATTCTCTAGAATAATCCATGGGGGTATGTTCTCTCTCATCTCATCTTTGCCCACGATATCTGGAAATTGTTGACTCAGGATATTCTGAATCAAGCACGAGAACGGAAGAATGAACTTCGTAGAGTTGGATAAACCAAGTCCTACGATGGAGTCCAGGAAGACCTTTCCAAAGTTAATTTGGATATCATTCTTCACGCAATACAGAAAGATTGTTGTATCTTGCCTAAGCCCATCAGACTTTTTGTTTGGCACCCAATTAGTGCGAGAAATCTTGTTAAGCAAGGCGAACTCCCACTGAAGTTTTGAATTAGGAATCTGACCAGGCCACGTAACCATTGTACTGTCCGTCAGTTCCTTAGTGACGATGTCCAAATCCAGATCTATTTGAAGTTCCTTTATGCGTGTCACATCCACATGTGGGATACCAAGGAATTCATTGATAACTTCAACACTAAATTGGAAGACATGCCCACGAATATACGTGGTACCAAACAAAACTAAACCCGAATCTTCAATCTTCGGAATCAAATTCGCATAAAATTCATAGATAAGTTCCTTACATATAGGAATCGCAGTAGTGATTGTGTGCGTTAGCTTGCGGTTCACTAAGATTTGCTAGATGGGGAGATGCTTGAACTGATTAACGCTTAGACCACGTTCAGAGAATATTTCCCTTTCCTTAAGCGTTTTAAGCAGAGAGACATACCACTCCTTATATAATTTGTGTGAATAGGCTTTGGATGGAGAGAAAGGAGTACCTCGCCGTGAAGATGCGGAGGTTTGTTTGTCTGTAGCAGAGACCGGTTGTGGAGCATTTGCATGCGTTGTCTGAACAATGGGAGAAGCATCACTCGGTGGTGGGGTCGAGGTATTCTGTGTTTCGCTTGGTGGGGTCGAAGATTGGTGAGATTCACGTTGTGGAGTTGAGGTAGAGGGGACCCTTGGTTGACTATCAGGGAATGTTTGAATATGCACTATCGACGTTGCATTCGGTCGTCTATTTTCACTTTTATTGGGAGCAAAGTACTTGGTAGCCAGAACTTTGTACCTTCTTCCATTGACGCGCGATGGGTTACGTGTGAACACCAAATCCCCCATTCTAACCTCCTGGTTGTCAAGCGGGACAATATCATTCTCATTCAGACCAAACTTTGTGCTTCGCGTTTCCATCGATATTGAAGATAGTATCTGCAAAGAAAAAATCTGCTCCTCGTTCTCTCGAAGGTGAGGGTTAGGGTTTCAGAATTTCAAGCAACAAAAAGAAAGCAACAGTTGAGAGAGGGTTAAGTGTAGTTACAGAAGTAGCGAAAAAATAGGGATTTTGGAAAAAATTTGGAAATAACTGCACTAGTCACGTCAGGCCACAAAGTATCCCATCACATTAAATTTTTTTTAAAAACTGCAAGTTTCTCTGAAAAACACTCAAGTACTCATATTCACTCGTCAGATCAAAATGTAAAATCGAGCTATAAAACATGATAAAAAAACAAAGCAAAATGAGACCGTTAAGAATTAGTCAAGAACTGCAAATGACTGATTATTTAAGTACACTTACTGAATATTGTTCTCCACTTAAAAACAAGCTGCAGCATTGTATTACTTTTTATTTTCTTCTTTTTCCTTTTTTTTTTATTTTTAAACACTCATTCACAGCTTCTAGGACGTTGTGTAGATATCCTTTTGTTCATATAACAAGCTACTTGATTACCCTTTTTAGGTATACTCTTATGCAAGCATAGAGGAGTATGTAAGCTCAAATTTAGCTTTGTATCATAGGACGTTATAAATGAAACTAAATATCTCCCAACTTAGACCCGAGCATATACTCATAACAAACTGGTCTTATCTCTGCATAGAAATAAACATAAAAGTTGTCAGAGGAGTAAGCGAGAAAATTAAGTGCACTTGGGTCACCAGATAGAGAACTTATAACTGGCGAAATTATAACAGTGTTCAAAAAACGCTGAGAAATAAGCAATTAAGTGTACTTAAATCAAACAGACATCTGAGTAATTTCCCTTTTCTACGTAAGATCATCAAATACTCTGAAAAATCTATCAATGTAATATGCATAGAATAATCAAAGCTCACAGACACCAAGTGATTTTCTCAGAGAAACAAACCGATTTAAATCTAGGGGTTTTGTGAAGATATCCGCAAGCTGACGTTCCGTAAGCACATACTCCACTTTCATTTGTTTTTGTTCAACTTTCTCCCTCAAAAAATGATGTCTTATTTCAATGTGCTATGTTCTAGAATGCTGAACAAGATTTTTCGATATATCTATAGCACTTGTATTATCACACCATGCAGTAAAAGTTCTGGATTTCATACCGTAGTCCATAAGCATTTGATTCATCCATAGAAGTTGAGTACAACAACTTCCCAAGGCAATGTATTCAGCTTCAGTGGTGGATAAGAACGTGGAATTTTGCTTTTTACTGTGCCAGGATACTAAATTGTTTCCAAGAAAGAAACAACCACCAGACGTGCTTTTTCGATCATCTGCATTCCCTCCCCAATCAGCTGAAACTAGCAAGTTCACAGTTAGTATCTTTTGAATATAGAATGTCATACTCTGTTGTACCTTTGACATATTTTATTATTCGTTTCACAACCAAGAAATGGGATTTTTTCGGTTTTGCTTGATATCTGGCGCAAATCCCTACACTTAGACACAAATCAGGTCTACTTGAAGTGAGATAAAGAAGACTTCCAATCATGCTCCTATAAAGTTTAACTTCAACATATTCACCATCTGAGTCTCTTGTTAGCTTTGTTGTTGTTGACATGGGAGTACTCGCTCACTTACTATGGTCTAATTCAAATCTTTTCACCAAATTTTTTGCATATTTACTCTGAGAAATGAATAGTCCATCGTCGAATTGTTTCACCTGTAAACCGAGAAAGTAACTAAGTTCTCCAAACATACTCATTTCGAACTCCCGCTTCATAGTCTGTACAAACCAATTTACTTTCTCCTGCGATTTAGAACCAAACACAATGTCATCAACATAAATCTGCACAACCAGCAAAATACCTTCAGAATCATGAATAAACAAGGTTTTATCAACTCCTTCTCTTTTTTAGCCGTTCTGAATTAGGAAGCTTGTAAGTCTTTCATACCAAGCATGTGGTGCTTGCTTCAACCCGTATAAGGCTTTCTTTAGTTATGTCTCCTCTGCCAAGGATTTTTCCTTTATTTCCATCACCGAACACTACGCTTCATGCATTCTTAATTTCAACAAAATTTGAAAGCAGTTCCCTAATACCTGTCATATGTCTGGAGCATCCACTATCAAAGTACCAGATGTTAGATTTTTCTTTCTGAGCAGAAATATATGCAACATTGCAGTACATATCACTTTTCTTTACCCAAATCTGTTTTAACTTTTGGTGACTTACCTGCGTCATACCTGAATTTTTTATAACAAGTGCGTTGTTTATGACCTCTGATTCCATAGAAAAAGCAAACTACTGAGTTTTTCTTCCTGTTTTTACCTTGATGCATTCTTCCATGATTATGACCATTGTGCTGTGTATGCACTGTTCTTCTCTTGTTGTTGTTTTGATAAGCCGTCTAAAATTGTCTTCTGGGCCTGTGTTCCAAGACATGATCATTTCCACTTCTTCTCATCCTAAAGTTTTTTACATTCTGACCTTTATTAAGACCGTGAGACAGCTGTTTTTCTTTCTATTTCAGATTTTCTTGTAAATCCCCTCCAGAAACAAATTTGTTTTCCGACTTGTTTGAGTTCCCACTGTATCCAATTCCATGGTTATCGCTTTTTCTTTTGCCAATAGAGAGCAAGTGATCCAGTTTCTCCGTACCATTTGACAACATCTTTAACTATTTATCGGTCTCTTCTAACTGTCTTCTGGCAAAGTGCACTTCTTCTTCCTTAGCAGCTACTTTTTGCTTCATATCTTGAATCTGAGCTTCCAATTTCTCATTTGTCTTGATCAGTTGGACATTTAATTTGCTCATCCTAAGCCACTCATTGTAAATAGTCTCTACATAAACTTCGTCTTCTTCTTCTTCAAGTTGATCTTTTTCACTTCCTTTGTCATTTTCATCAATAATGCCGATAAATGCAACAAAACTCGACTGTTCCTCTTCAGTCTCATCTCCAGATTCAGAACTGGATTCACTAAAGTGATTAGTGATTTTCCCTTTGCATAGCTACTGTCAGCACATTCATTTTTTGTATGTCCAAAGCCCTTACATTTGAAACACTGTGTCTCTCTTAAATTCTTCAGCATACTTTCTCTTTTTGCGATGCTAGGACAATCTGAGTTGAAGTGACCAAATCCTTTGCATTTGTGGCATTGAGCTCCGGATTTATTCTCCTTTTTATATCCAACTTCCTCAGCCGATGACTTTTTCATTCCTGACCGTTTCTTCATAAATTTTCCAAACTTCCTGGTCAGTAGGACAATATTTTCTTCAAGATTGTCCAATCTAGTGCTTTCTGATGTAGCATGTAATACTACTCCTTTGCTTCCATCTTTAACTGTATCTCCTCGTTCGAGTTGAAGTTCAAGTTCATACGCAGCCAGGATTCCAACTATTTCTTTGAAGCTTGTAGTGTTTGTATTCAAGGACATGTTCATTGCAACCTTCTGTGCATGAAACTTCTTAGGTAGACATCTCAGTAATTTCTTAACCAGTTTCTTATCGTCCAGATTCTGTCCAAGTACACTTACTTCATTGGCAATGGCATTCATTCGACTGCTGAATTCTTTTACGCTTTCATAACTCCCTCATCTCCAGCTTCTCAAACTGATTTTCTAATATATCCAGACGTGTTCTTTTGACACTTGTGGTGCCTTCATGGATAGTTTCCAACGTATCCCATGCATCTTTGGCAGACTCGCATCCTTGAATTTGCTTAAATTCATTAATGTCCACAGATGAGAAAATAGTTGTCAAAGCTTTTGCGTTGAAGGTTGAACTCATTTTCTCACTAGGTGTCCATTGATCTGATGGCTTCTCCTTTTCATTTCCATTTTCATCAATGACAGTTGGTGGAGTCCATCCATTCTTCATGGAACTCCAGGCATCTTCATCAATTCCTCGTATACTTGCCCTCATCTTGACTTTCCAATATCCATAGTTAGACGCATCTAACATGACATGTTTTCCAAACGAGTACAGATCTCTTGGTCCTTCCATTTTTTTGTCTTCTCGGATCTCAAACCAGTTCTTAGATTTACTCTAAATTTAGGTTACCAGCTCTGATACCAATTGAAAAACTTGTAGAAGACAACTTTGCAAATAATCAAATCTTAAAGACCGAATATATAAAACAGTACTTGTTTATTTACTCATCAATTTTTAAGTACACTTGTTAACATTTACAATGTACCAAAGGTTTCCACGGATAACTCCCCCGGAGTTAGACGTAAATAAATCATCTACTATTTTTCTCCACTCAGTACAATGCAGAAGTTTTTTTTACCGTATATTATTGTCATTTATGTTAATATACACAGTAAAAAACTATATAAATAAATATAAAAAAGAAGAATTGTTAATGAATTGCTTTTTTAGGCCTCCGTGGTCCACTTTGAAAATCGTTTAGGTTCTTATTGGGCCTAATTACTATTGAGGCTTAAAAGTGAGATTCTCACTCAAGTATATACGAGACTGCGAGTACATTGTGTTCGTCAAGGGGTAAAACCCATTGGGCCTAAACGATCGATCGGGATATAATCATATTATGTAAACGAACGGTCAAGATTTGGAATCAAGTTTTCAAAAGTCATAACAACGTAGACTTTTTGTCCTTTTCTTTTTTTAATTTTTTTTTGCTGTCTCGCATGTGAGCACCGACAGACAGCCCAGCTGCATTAACGCCAATACCCTCCGCGTTCTTTTGGGCCGAAACATCTGGGTCCACTAGATTTGTATCCAATTAAATTGCTCCACGTAATAAGCAACCTTAACATATTGACGGAAATGCCCTCTGATTACCACTGTATTCACGGACCTGCACACGCTTTTGCTTTCCTAGATTCACTCCGCTTCTTATATCTCAGGACTCGCTAGCTACGTTCGTCTTCTTCACTTCAGTTCAATACTCTCTCTCTATCTTGATATCGATCTGTCGACTCACAAGACGAAAATGGCGAGATTGGTGATGTTGATGGCTCTCTGTGTTTTGCCAACGTTGGCATTGGCAGCGAGGCTACCCAAGGTTGATAGGAACACCCTGGTCGTGCAAGGTCGCACCTACTGTGACCCTTGCCGCGCCGGTTTCGAGACTTCTGCTTCATACTACATCCCCGGTAAGTTTTACTTCCTCTTCCGTTCTTGTTCTCTGATTTCGTCGCTCAAAGCTTTTCGTTGCTTATTCTAGATCTGAGGGCCTACGCTTGCTGGTGAGATCTCTCGTGGTTTATTTGCTTTAGATCTCTGGAAAAAAATAAGTGATTATCTGTTTCTCTGGTGTTTTTCTTGTGGTTGATCTACTGAAATTTTGCCGTAATTTATCTGTTTCCACACTCGATCTAGCTCGAGACGCTCTCATTGAAATGCGTAAGAGATAATTGTATGTCTATACTTAGATTGCATGAAACTTGTACCATGAAAGATGTTGATGGATTCCTGATACTTCCGAACTTTGCATTACGTTTTCTTCTGTATAGGATTGATCCATTCAAGTTTTGATCTAATCCGTGTGCGTATGAAATATGGTTCAGATTTGAATCCCATGTCTCACTGGCTTCACTGCCCGCACCTTTGTTGAGGGATATCTTGATTTGTTACCTGAGATCATATAGATCCCATTGGTTTCCTTGAAATATGTATGCATTACATCAGACGGATGCTTTGTTTTGGCCTCGATTTACCGTATGAAGAAGAATAATGTTTATTGTACGGATCTGAAATAATGTCATTGTTTTCATTTTGGGATTATGATTATGACCGCTTGTTATACGCAATGGAGTATCTTCATATATAATGGACCGTCAGATTGAAACATATCAGAATGTATTGGTTGGTAGATTCATATAACTTCTTTACTCAACCTAGTTGAGTTCAATGCTGTTTCCCATGGCAAAGTTCTTACGACCCATGTGCTGGTCCACAATACAGGTGCCACCGTGAAGCTTGAGTGCAAGGACAGAACAACCATGGATGTTGTATACACTGATGAGGCCATTACAGACAAAGATGGGGGCTACAAGTTCTTTGTCCACGAGGACCACAAGGACGAGATGTGCAATGTTAAGCTCGTGAAGAGCCCAGACACCAACTGCCCCAGGATCTCCCCTGGTCGGGAACAAGCCCTTGTGATCCTTAACCACTACAACGGCATAGCTTCTCAGACTCGCTATGCCAACAACATGGGGTTTGAGAAGGTGGAACCTGATGTGTTCTGCGCGGAGCTTATGAAGCAATACCTGGAGTTCGATGAAGAGAACTAGAGCATCTATATGGTAATCTATTGATATATTCCATTAAATTTATGGCTTTTGGTTGTGACACATTCCTTTGTCATATGCATTTAGATGACTGGTGATCAAAATTGTTACAGAACCTCATGTATGTTTCTGGATGTCCTTTTACAAATATTGCTTTACTTCGTCTCACTTTTTGTGTTGTTTTTTTTCTTTTTAACAGTGAACTAATCACATTGTTTTCAATTTAATCTTATGATTGGGAAGAGTGCAACATTTAAATTGCCTCAAAATTAAGAATTAGACGAAGAGCTAAAATACATTTACAAAAATGATACCATTGTTAGGTGGGAAAAATACTCATAAAAGGTGGATTGTATTTAAAAAATAACCAAGGCACATGGTTTGCGGTCAAACTGAATTACTATTTGTGTTTAAGTTTTAGAAAATACGGTTTGGTCTCTATAACCCCACAAAAGTTTTTTTTAATACCAATTGGTAATTTTCATATATGATGAAATAAGAAACAAAATATGGAATAAGAAGAAATAACACGAAGGATATAATTTTTATTCTTCTTTATAAAATATTTGTGTATGTACATATGATATATCTTATGCTTATTTGTAAACGTTATAAAATATATGAAAAGACAATTGTTACAATTACATTTGTTTGCATAGGAGAAAGAAATATCATTTTGATAGAATAGTAGAAAAGAGTTGGAAGATTAAAAAGATATTAATATATTTGAATGTTTCATAATAATCACCTCTAACTCAGCTATACATTATTGGAAGATATATTAGAATTCTGTTTCTAAATTATAAGGATATTAATTATATGATATTTCTATATAAATACAATGATAATATAATGTAAAGGACAACGTAAAATAAACATTCACACATGGAATCAGAACTAGTTAATAAACCCTAGTCGTCAAAATCTAATCGCACCATTACAGGTGTAAACCTTAGCCACTGTCATCAATCTAAATCCAAGCCACCACCGTCACTGGTAAATCCAAGCCACCACCGTCACTGGTAAATCCAAGCCACCACCGTCATTGGTCCAAACACAACCGCCTCCCTCCAGATCTGTCGGCTCAGCCTTCGACCGTTGCTCCTGCTCTAACCTAACCGGCTCACTCGACGCTTCAGTCGTCCACCCGTTTGCCATCCGCCGGACCGCCCTCCTGTCGTTCGACTCTGTTCTTAGTCCTCTGTTCCAGCCGAACCGCACCATCAAATCTGTCGCCTCAACCACCGCATCGACCGTGAACAACCGCCGCCGACTCACACACCAGATCTCCATCGCCGCCGTCCATAACACGCAGTGCAACCCTAATTTCTTTCAGTCGTCGCTCCGCCTACTTTTCTGCTCAACCGGACGTCACCCCCCTGCTCGACCAAAATCTGCACGGTCAAGCCTCCCTGCTGACCAGGCCGCCATCACAGGCCTAAACCCGAGCTCCAGTAACCGTACCATAATTCTCCGTCGAAACCGAAAACAAAACCAGTAAAAGATCCGAAAAAACAAATACGTCAGTGAGAGAAGAGAAGAAAGAAGAAGAAATAAAGAAGAAATAAACAAAGGAATATATATATATATATAAACATGGGTGGATTACGAAAACGTTCAAGTTCACACTTATGACGATATCTCCAGAAACTTCATCAGTGCGGAATATTGGGGTTGCATCTCATTTCTCTGTTATACTCTGAACTCGAAAAAATCGTGGTCGAATGGTTATGGAGTTTGCTGCCAAGCATGTGGAATTTTTGGCCATAGTGCAAAGCAATGTCATCGTTTTCGTATTGTATCAGCATCCTCAAATCCTAACCACCAATATCAATCAATAACTCAGTGCAATCAAGCTTTTTGGCCTTGGAGTGACAGTGTCAATCAGGTCATGCACCCCTCCGATACAACATCAAATTGGCTCTTTGATAGTGGTGCTTCGCATCATGTTATTTCAAGCCTACAAAATCTTACGCTTCACAGCCCGTACCGAGGAGGAGCAGAAGTGATTATTGGTGATGGATCTGGATAACCAATAACACACACGGGTTCCCTCTCACTCTCATTACCCACTCAAGCTTTTACACTTGATGATGTTCTATGCGTTCCATCTATGCGCAAGAACCTTATTTCCGTTCATCAGTTATGCAAAAGTAATAGAGTTTCTGTGAAATTTTTCCCAAATATGTTTCAGGTGAAGGATATACTCACGGGGGCGTCAATACTTCAAAGCAATCTTAAAGACGACGTCTATGTGTGGTCAACCTCCTCAAACACGTCTTCCACATGTGTTGCGTTCTCAAGCCTAAAATCGACCCTTTCCACCTGGCACTCCAGACTAGGTCACCCTTCTCTTCCCATCCTCAAACACATTTTATCTAAATTCAAACTTCCATTGTCTCGAATGTCTATGTTTTCTCCTCCCAATTCTTGTCTTAGAAACAAAAGTCATAAACTCCCTTTTCACTCTTCCTCCATTGTTTCCTCTCATCCATTGGAATTCATTTTCTCAGATGTATGGACATCCTCAGTTGTTTCCGTTGATGGTTTCAAATATTATGTCATCTTTGTGGATCACTTCACACGATATTTTTGGCTTTATCCGCTCAAACAAAAATCCCAAGTTCGAGATACATTCATTGCTTTCAAAGCTCTTGTTGAAATCAAGTTTAATGCCAAAATAAAAAATTTCTATACAGACAATGGAGGCGAATATGTTGCTCTCGCTTCCTTTCTGTTGTCCCATGGTATCTCTCATTGCACTACTCTACCCCGCACTCCTGAACACAATGGTATCTCTGAGCGTCGCCATCGTCACATCGTGGAGACTGGACTCTCACTTCTAATGCATGCTTCCATTCCTGTCACATATTGGTGTTATGCTTTCTCGGTTGCGGTTTATCTTATCAATCGTATGCCAACTCCTATTCTTTCCATGTCTTCGCTTTTCGAGTTTCTTTTTCAGACACAACCAAATTTTGATAAACTCAAAATTTTTGGATGATTGTGCTACCCGTCGCTTCGTCCCTACATATCTCACAAACTTGACTCTCGTTCCACTCCATGTGTTTTTCTTGAATACTCACCATCTCAAAGTGCCTACTTATGTCTCGATCTTTCTAAACATCGAATCTGTATCTCTAGACATGTAATATTCCATGAGTTTGTCTTTCCATTCACCTCACTATCCAAAAATTCGTCTCCCATCACCGATAGGGTTGACTCTCATCCTTTTACAGGTTCACCGTGTCTCATGTTCACTCCTTCCAACCGCCACACACTGACATGTCTCCTCAGCCGCCCCCAGGTACATCCTTCACCAGTCGAGATGGAGAATGTGGAGCCCACCTTATCAAGAGATCATATTCAATCCTTTGTTAACAGCTTGGCTTCACGATTCTCTCTTAAGGACATGGTACTTCACATGATCTCCACCTATCTCAACGCAAGTATATAAAGGACCTTCTCCAATAGGTGAATATGCATGACGCCAAACCAGTTTTCACACCAATGGCAACTACATCACGACTCACACTTACCACCGGAACTCCTCTTCAAGACCCGAGCCCTTTTCGTCAAGTCATTGGAAGTCTTCAGTATCTCTCTCTGGCTCGACCTGACATCAGCTTTGCGGTGAACAAGCTCTCACAATTTATGCATCGACCGACGGATGAACATTGATCATGTGCAAAACATGTACTCAGATACCTAGTGGGCACTTGCAATAAAGCTATCTTTATGGCTGCCAGCAATACTCCCACACTTCATGCCTTTAGTGATGCAGATTGGGCAACGATCCTTCAGACTTCAAATCCACTAGAGCATACATTGTCTACCTTGGCCAATATCCCATTTCATGGTCTTCCAAGAAGCAAACGGGTCACTCACAGCCGTCTACAGAAGCTGAATATCGCTCTGTCGCTAACACATCGACAGAACTCTGTTGGATTGTGAATCTTCTCACAGAACTTGGAGTCACACTTTCGACACCCCAAGAATCTACTGTGACAACATCGGTACCACATACTTGAGTGCTAATCCAGTCTTTCATTCGCGTATGAAACACCTTGCTTTGGACTACCTATTCGTCCGTGGACAGATTGAGGCCGAAACTCTACGGGTCACCCATATCAGCACTAAAGATCAACTCGCAGATTTATTCACAAAACCTCTCTCTCGTCCACAGTTTGAATTACTCTGTTCCAAGATCGGAATCACCTAGGTGATCCGTCTTGCGGGGACGTATTGGGAGATATATTAGGATTCCGTCTCTGAATTATAGGGATATTAGTTACATGATATTCCTATATAAAAACAATGATAATCTAATGCAAAGGATAATGTAAAATAAACATTCACGTACTGCGGCAGATGTATAATAATATTTTTTTATTGGAGATAATATATAATTGTAATAAAAATAATTAAAATGTAATATTAAAAATATAATAGTTTGTAAATGTATTTTACAATTGTTTATATTTTAAAATTTATCTAAAATAATAATATTCATGATTTAATAATTTGAATATTGTTTAATATGACAAATAAAATAATTATTAAAAAACATTAACAAATTTGATTGTTCAAGTTTGTTTTTACAATATTAACATAGAGAAATATATGTCGACAAATACAGAGTTAATTTCAAAATATTATATTATTTTAATATTTAAATAAAATTATTATAATGCTGAAATATACAAATTTAATAAAAAACAGTATTGTTTTTTTATAAATCTTAGTATTATTAAATTTATTTAAATTATTAATAAAAAAATCGGTATAAGACTACATCTGAACCGGTTATATATTAGGAATAATTTCATTGTAAAAAAATATATATTATGAAATAAAAGAATACATACTCTATACTCTAAAAACGATAAACATTGTAAAAGGTCGTTCATTAATAATCTTATAAAAAAATTCTAGTGAAACCAAAATTGTTGAAAGAAAAAAATTGCAACACCCCTTATTAAATCATCCAAATATATATATATTTTTTTGTCTAATTTCGATCGATTATGAAAATAATATAAAGATTGGATATCATAATGTGCAAATCTTTTAGATTGTCACTTAATAAATATCAAATCTCATAATATTTTGTTATGTAATAATATTACTCATAATTATCATATATTTTCAATATAAACCAAACATGAATAATAATAATAATAATAATAATAATAATAATAATAATAATAATAATAATAATAATAATAATAATAATAATAATAATAATAATAATAATAATAATAATAATAATAATAATAATAATAATAATAATAATAATAATAATAATAATAATAATAATAATAATAATAATAATAATAATAATAATAATAATAATAATAATAATAATAATAATAATAATAATAATAATAATAATAATAATAATAATAATAATAATAATAATAATAATAATAATAATAATAATAATAATAATAATAATAATAATAATAATAATAATAATAATAATAATAATAATAATAATAATAATAATAATAATAATAATATTCACCACTCATCGCCATCTTCATCACCGCGACCGTCATCCTCTTCAGTATAGATATATAGACCCGTCCGCTCCGGCTTAACCAAAACTCATGCAACATTTCAAAGAACATCGAACAATGTTTGATGTTTAATCCAAATGACCCGCAACGTACATTACTCATTGGCAACATGAGTACAATAACAAAATTTACATCTATAAATTATCTCACGTGGAGCATCCAGATTTTTGTCTTCTTGAAAGATCATGTCCTCGATTGTTCTTTCCATGAACAATCTACCATCTTGTTAGCCACTATTACCACCAATGATATCACTACTTTGAATTCGACTTTCACACCGTTCAGACTTCAAGATCGTCTCCTGTTCTCTGCTATACTAGGAAAATTCTTGCTCTCCTCCTAAGGCCGAGGACATTTTACAGTCGCTTGCAACATCTCAAGTACATGCATCAAACCCTTCTCCACTATAACGATTTCAAGCAGATCAGTCTCACATTATTATTATTACAACCTCTCATCACACAAACAACATTTGTTCGTGAAGCGTGAAATCTTCTTGCAAACACCTATGGAAAGACCTTTCATGGACATATCAGACAATTGAAAGATCAATTAAAATGTGTACGAAGGGTGCACAAACAATTGACGAGTATATGTGTTTCATCACAACAAAATCTAATAAATTGTCCCTATTCGGTAAACCTGTTGATTCAGAAGATCTACTAGAACACATTCTTGATGGATTTCCCGATGATTAAAAACCCATAACTGGAGTACCGTGAGACCTAGGCATGCACTTGCAAAGGACAAGTAGAAATAGTTAGAAAATAAAACTGAAAAGAAAAGAAAAAAAATAAGTATGACTCTATGTCCGAATCTAAAACGTGTTGAAAATAGTCCCCGGCAACGGCGCCAAAAAATTGATGTTGCGTTCAAGTTAAAAAATTAACCTAAACTAACCGCAACTGCACGATTCGACGAACTTTAGGTGTCGAGCCCACAAGAACTACGCAACACAAACTAAACTCAAACAAACGAAACAAACTTTCTACGAACGAATATGGTTTTGAGATCAAATAACTAAAGACAATAAACTAACGAGTTATCGGCAATGAAACAAATGCTCTAGGATACGGTTTCACCACAAGGCTCTCCGGAACCAACAATCAATCCATCTAATCATGCATTCCCATTCAAGGCATCTAAGGCATACGATCCTAATATGATTTCTACCCTCTTTCAATGCATATAAACGTGATTTAGTCAAGTTATCCCCTACTTTAGTGGTTGATACCTCAATCTAAACCCATCAAGTTCTGTGATTCATCCGATTTAACCCCCAACCGTTACTACTCTACTTTCGTGACGTAGTCTCGGTTGTTCTAAGCCTGCATGTCCGGGATTAGAATTCTTCTTTCGCTCCTTCTCTTAACTTCCTAAAACATGCATCTACTTGACCTTCACAAATACACGACATTCAAATACTCAGACAAAGAATAGAAAAACCAAAATAGGAAATTGCATTTATAAATCAATCAAAGAGGTTTCAGGATTGCCACGACATTCAAATTCTAATCCCTTCTCCTAGAACAAAACTACTACTCAGATATGAGTTTGAAACAAAGCATCATGAAAGAAATAGATAGTCTAGAGAGCATATAAATCAAACAAAACGAAGTCCGGATCGATTTTCCAATGTCTCCCTGAATGTCCCCTGCACGAATGCTCCCTCGTTCGATTAGAGAATCCAAGCTAAAGCTCACCAAATCTGAACTCCCTTTCCCCCACACGTGATGGTTTCCTCTTCTCTCCCCAATAGCTTTCATGGGTTTCCTTTTCTCATCTCTTTTCCTTTTCAACCGACTTCCTTTTTCTCCCTTCTTTCCTTTTTGTCCGGCACACGTCCCGCGTGGGCTAAGTGGCCACCCCGTGCGGGCTCCTTTTGACTTAATGATTTGCGTGGGCTTGGAAGCACCCCGAGTCGTGCAGATTCTGCTAGACGGTGCAGCCCGCACGAGCTAAGGGGACCACCCCATGCGGGTTCATGTCCTTTCATGGGGCAAGGTCGACTCCTCATTTCTTGATCGTTTCTCATCTCGTTTGCTTCGTAGTGATCCTCGAGACTCGTACTTTGTTCCTTGTATGTTATTTAGCTCCAAAGCAAACCAAATACGTCTCAAAACCTGCAAGAACATGTGAACACAAAAACAAGTAAAATATATACAAAATCACACGTAAATATCACAATTATCACCAAAAACATCTCTAAAATCATGCGAGAAATATATACGAAAATAAGATGATCAATCAATGGCTCCAAGTGGGCGTCAATAAGCACTGAGTCAAGACCACATGACCAATCTACAAGTAGAGAAGGTTGAGAAGAGCATTGAGCTAGTGTAGATGAAGTGCTTGGCCCGAGCAAGGAATTCCTAGACATAAGCAATTTCTTTAGACCAATTTACACATAAAACGCATTGGTCGATCGATCTGAGCGATGTAACGCTCAGAAAAAAAGTTTCTCTCTACCAAAGAGCACTCAAAGATGTTGACCATTCGACATGAGCACACATTGATTAATTGAGCGTCCATCGTGACTCGACCGAGCAGAGGAGTTTTGCAATTGTGCATATTTATTTGATGGATTTTAGTTTAAAAAACTCATGTTGTGGTTAACCGAGTGGTCATCCCACTCGAGAGAGCATTTTCCCACAATTGTGCTTTATTTACTTATTTTAACTAGTTTTTCATTATATTTTGATCCTTATAATTAAGACACATATTGCATGATATTTTAACTATGTTTTATTATGGAGATAAGTCTTTTTACTTTCTATTGCTTAAGAGATTTAGCTAAAGAACTGTTGGAGTATTTCTAAATATTTAATCGATTTATCAACACTAGATCACAAGTGTTATGATATTGTTTGTTGTGTCTATGATTTCCTAGTCAAGCGTTCATCATCTGAAGAACAAGTTACAAGTTTTGTTATCGAGTTATTAGTATTTTATTTACATTTCATCTAACAATAGAATATCAATCTAGATTAATATCAAGTTGTATCAAATTTTCGTTCTTACGTCAAAACGTTCTTTTGGCTTAATTAAGTTTATTTTGTGTTTTTTCAATTTTAGGATCAACTAAAATATAAAAAAGGAAATCAAGAAAAGAAAAAGAAAGAAAACAAAAAGGAATAAGAGAAATAAAAAGGAAGAAAATAAAAGGAAACAATGAAAATAAAAATGAATAAAAACAGAAAAAAGAAGGAAAAAAAGAAAGAAATAAAAAAGAAAATAAATCAAAAGAAATTAAGGGAAAGAAACAAAAAGTAAAAAAAATAAAAGAAAAGAAAAAATGAAAAAAAGAGAAGAAGAAAAATGAATGTTTTATAAACTAGACGTAAGGATTAGAACATAGTTGCTATGTTTTACATTTGTAGAATCAAGACTTATTTTGAATCATATAGAACTAAATTTAAATTGGATTCTTTGAGTTGGCAATGAAATCAAATAGAAAAAACCAAATAAAAGACATGAAAGCAAGTGAAACTGAACGAAATATTTTTTTTTGTGATTGTGAGATTCATTTGTAATTTTTTTTCATCCTTCATGTTTTTACCAACGATTCTTTTTTTTATTTTGTAGCATCTTTCATGTCTAATTCAAGAACATTGTGACGAACAACCACAAGGTGAAGGTGTAATTTAGGTGTAAACATAAAAGTAACTGATGACAGTCGAATTTCACAAAATGCTGCAGATGAATTGACAACTATCAATCAAAGGATTGATCGAGTTGAAGACACATCTCGAGGAATCCGTGAACAACAACTAAAGAGAGAACCAAACATAACTCGTAATCCTTACCATTTAGAAATGAATGAAAAAGAGTATGTTGAGTTTATAAACGAGGAATATGATCGTCCAATGAGACCCAATCAACAATCGAGGAACCCAGTTGATGATGACATCATTAACATGAAACTAAAGATTCCAACTTTCATGGGAGCGATGTGGAGACATACATAGAGTGAGAGAGGAAAATTGAGATGGTTTTTGATTGCCATCACTATATTGACCTGCAAGCTGGTTTCAAAAAGTCAGAGAATACGCACTTGCATGGTGGGATTAGTTCACTCTATCATGTTGAAGGAATGAGAGCAACCCACAGTGACATGGGAAGACATGTGTGCAGTGATGGGACAATGATCTGTACATATTCAATATCATCGAGATATGAATCAACGTCTACAATGGTTCGTACAAAGTAGTTGAAGCGTAGAGGACCACTACAAAGACATTGACTTCTTGATGATACATGCTAACATTGAAGATGATTGAGAAAGACTCCATGGATCACTTTATTAGCAGTTCTAACATAGATATTCAAGATTATGTGGAAACTCATCACTGTGTGGAGATGTAAGATCTTCTTCATTTGGCCATTAGAATCGACAAGAAATTATAATGAAAATAAGGGTAACTCAATAGCATGAAAAATCATGTGTTAACTGCAAAATTGAGCCAAAGTCGGAGACATCACGACAAAAAACACAAGGTACAACAAAATTCCTACGTGTAACTGTGATATTACATGTTTCAAATGCTAGGACGAGGTCATTACCTAAAGATTGTCCCAACATGAGAACTATGTTGGTACGCGTGGATGGTGGGTATGAGATGGTATCAATGACAAAGTGGGACACATGATTGATGAGCCGAACAAAAGCCCTAAGGGGTATGAGGCATCAATTGTTGGTAGTGCGATAAGTCTTTAACATACATGTCACAAAAGAGACAATGGAACAACAAAAAATATCTTCCATACTTGAGGAGGTATAAAAGACAAGGTGTGTATCATTATAATAGATAATGGGAGCTGCACGAATGTGGTAAAACTTTTCTTGTCTAGAAGCTGAGACTGTGAAGTGAATGTCTCATTCAACATTGAAAAAGCACAAAGATGGTGTTCTCCGATATGTTGTACATATATAAGCTGCGCATTTGTTGTTGGAAGGGCATGTAAATTTGATATACAAGCATAACACGATGACTTCATCAATAAATACACATTCAAATTCAAGGATAAACACGTTCGACTAGCACCCCTCACGCCCAAACAAGTCTATGAAAATCTGTTATATTTGAATAATAATGAAATATGTGAGAAGGTGAGTGACCTTGAGGTAGATCATCAAAATAATGAGCTTGAGAAAAATACCCTGAACATGGTTTGTGAGAGTAAACCCGTGAGCAAAACTTTCTTTTCAATAGGAGAGCGAGAGAATACGATGAGTTTTGTGTTAACAAACTAGCTCGCTCTTTTTCTAGTCATGCTCTTAGATTTTTTAGGATTCTAAAGATGATTTGTGGAAGAACAAACCACAGGATGTAAATAACGAGCTAGATGAAAAAACACCAACAAAACCTCGCGACCAATGGATAAACTAGATGCGCGATTTGCAGCTTCTGTCACCAGGTTAGCACAATGTCAATTCAATTAGCAATATCACTATCTTAGCTCATTTTGAGGCAACTAAAGGTCTAGATTGAAGGTTAAATCCTTTTAAATAATGATGAGAACGAGGTTTTGGATCCGTCACAAATCATACAAGACTCGATCGTGAGGGCAAATGCACAGGAGATTCGGAACATGCTTGGACATGGAAGAAGTAGCAACAACTACATGTGGATGTCAAAAAGCGATAAATCAAGACCACATGACCAATCTACAAGTAGACGAGGCCAAGAAGAGTGCGAAATTGGAGAACCTGAAAGCACTCGGCCCGAGCAAAGAATTGCTTGACCCAAGTATTTCTCTAGACCAATATACGCGTAAAACACATTGGTTGCTCGACCAGAGTAATTTCTTTGTACCAAAAAGAATTCGAAGACGTGAACCACTCTTCCCTAAGCACACACCACTTGATTGAGCATCCATCTTAACTTGATCGAGAAGAGGAGTTGTGCGATCGACCATATTTATCTGGACAGATTATGTTAAAAACTTTATGCAACGCTAACCAAGCATCACCCCGCTCGACCAAGGACTTTTTCGCATTGTTGTGTTATTTACTTATTTACCTGATTTTTAGTTATATTTTGGTTCTTATAAATAAGACACTAATTGTATAACATTTTAATTAAGTTTTTTTTATTATTCTTGAAAAATTTAGCTAAAGAGCTCTGGAAACGATTCGAAGTGTTCAATCGATTTATCAACACTAGCAACAAGTGTTGCGGTGTCTTTTACTTTGTTTGAGGTTCGCTACCAAAGTTATAGGCAGATTTGAAGCGTTGATCATCTAAAGAACAAATTAAATGTTATGTTATCGAGTTGTTAGTAGATTTGATTCCAATTTCCATCTCTTTTAACAATAGAATGCTTGTCTAGATTCTAATATTATATTTTATAAAAAAATATTTACTATTATTTTATTTTATCTTATATTCTTTTTATAATGGCATAGTTTAATCAAGTTCTCAGTATTTGTATTCATTTGAGGTAAATTATGATTCTTTTTTTTTATTGACTACATCAATGGTTTTTTTAGAAACATACTTGTTTGACCATCATTAATGTTTGCTCTCTTTTCAGAGATATTAATATTTTTAGAATCAAATTATTTATCACACATGAAATACCAATAATTATAGGTTATATTTCAAATACATAACATTTGATAGAGTATTATGACCTGGAAATAAATATTTCTTGTTTTAATTATTTGTCAATATCTTTCCATCGAGTTATGATTTGAACTTCAAGTACAATTTAATTTATTTGAATATCAATAAAAATTATTTTAATCAATTTTCCAGCTATTTGTTTTCTCCCGTGGATGTCAGAAATATATATTCACAACAGTGAATATCGAAAAATTTTGCAGCATAAATATCCCTTTATACTAAAAAAATTATTATAAATACAAAGAACCAATCACAATAAGATTCATCTTTATTTGAGAACTTGTTTATTGTAAATCAATTACAAGCGGATATTAAATATCATTTTAATGGTTGAGATAGTACATACAAATAGTATGATGTAATCAACGCGACATGAGCATTAACCCCGTTAGATTGATTTTGTTTTTTTTAACATAAACTTTTTGATATTTCACTTTCATCTCCATTGAAAACAATTTATAGACAATGAGATGCTAATTCATTTTTTTATAAAAAATCTCATCTTTATATAAAAATAAGATTATACATTTACCATTTTAAATTATTTTTTCAGTAATCTCATATTGGTTGAATACGATTAAATAACAACCGCACTATGACAATTGAGTAGATGCGTCAATTATATCATAATGATCCATATGATTCATATTTCAAATTATATATTACTACAAATTTATCCCAAAATATTATGAATCGTCTCATATATATCACGACGAGGATGATATTATTTTGCATTGTGTGCAAATTAAATAAAACATACTTGAATGTCTATTAGTTGTAACATAAACACTTGATAGAATTCGCATTACTAATGAACATGTCAAACCTTAAATATATTTGTAAACTTCGGATTTACACAATTAATGAATTTATGGTTTGTTGTGATATAATTATACAATATAAGTTATATAAAATCTAGATAATTTTGTAATACATATTTTTGCATATTAACCCAATTTTTCATTTCTTTTCAAAAGATTTCAATTATAGGTTTCGAATCTCTATTATCTGTAAATTGCATTCTTAAAAAGCAAACAAAATAAGCTCTTCAAAAGCCTTAGATATACTCAAATATATTTTTTAATTTGACATTATATACACATATAATTAATTATATATTATTGTAATTCTTCAATCTAATAACTTTAGACTTTTCCACAAATGGAGATTTTAAATACGAATTTTGTGCATTCATTCATCGGAAAATTTTCTATTCGAAAGGTTACGAAGTTATATAAAAGTATTTATTTATAGTCAAATAATCTCATCATAAAAATTTAATCTACATTTTTTAGGGATTATGTATCATATTATCTTCTAGAATTTTTTTATTTAAATTTTATATTCTAGATAATATTAAACAAAAAAATAAATAAAATAAAAATAAATTTACATAATTAAAATAATTCAATTGATACGATGTCTTAAAACTTGAATTATTTTAAGTCACTCCTAGTGACCATAAATATATATTTATATCACTATATAAAATTAAAAGACCAATTCAAACTAGCATTGGAAAGACATGAATTAACGTTCAAAATGCATTTTTTCCAGCGCAAACTCAACGATATGTTTGCGTTATCTAGACAATCGTTGGTGGTAAACACTAATTGTTGGGTTGTCTTTACATATTTCAATACTAAGACATTGTAAAATTTACTTTAAGAGTGTCAACGCCAATTGAATGCTATTATGTCACCAAATTCAACACAATCAGATTTGGAAATTGTGTTTACGCTAATGTTAACGAATTGTTGGGTTAGGCTATCTAATGTGGATTTTTCAGAATGCGATATACGTAAGAGCTCAATTTTGGATTAAATATCGATGAGTTTTGCTTTGAGTGTCGTGATCTATTTCTTTTGCAGTCTCAACTTTCTACTCCTCGATTGAGCCTTCAGTTGCTCCATCCGTCGTACAAGAGTGATGACCTTGTGCATATCCATCGACATCCATCCACGAAACTAAATCGAGGAGGCAACCCCAAAGGTTTGTTGGAATACCTACAAAACAGAACACAAGTATTGTTAGAAGAGAATTATTTAGATCAATTATAAACAACGGTTAGATAATTATATTTTAAAAATATAATAAAAAATAATTAGTATAAATAATATTATTTTTCTCATAATTAGTATAAATAATATCATTTTTCTCGACATCTTTGATTCATGTTTTGGTCATTGTATAAACTCACATTCCATCATGCTTTTTTTGGTAGGTCTTTCGCATGAGTTTTAAAAACTTGAAACCCTATCCAACTCTTGTTACCGAATAAAACACCAAATTTAGTAATTAAAACATATATTTATATAAAAAATAAAAACTAAAATTTAAACATTAAATAACTTACAAAATCATAATAGACTTTTGTGAGTAGACTCGCATTAAAAATATGAGTAAAGGACATAGGATTTAATTTCATGAGAATCTTTTGGTGTCTCTTTGTTGTTTCATTTCGTTCACAAAATTTTGTAGTGTATCAATCGACCACCATTATCTTCCAGATCTCAAAAGTGAAATTTGGAGGACACTTGTCTAAATGCAGATTTGCCTCCAAATTCTCTTTTTGGGTTGTAATCAAAGACTTTAGTCGATTCGTCACTAAATACTTTTCCACCGATGATAGACCAAGTTATGATATTGGGGTTTTTAATATCATTCTTGGTAAAATAAATTTGAAAACAAACAAGTTAGTAATATATATATATATATAATCATTTTAAAATATATTATAAAAGTTTATAATTACACTTACAATGAAAAAATTCACTAATAATCTTTGGTAGGCTAGGGGGTCGACTTATAGCTTGTGTATAAGATGATCATCCTCGGCTGCTCATCAATAATGCGAGAAGGACATCATCGCTATCATTACAAATAGCTCAAACCGTACCCATGTGATCTAGTCAGAGCACAAGTATCCTATGACACAATTTTTTTTTGATCCACCCCAAAATAACTCTACATTGACCTTAAACTAACCCAAAGTCCGATATAATACCACTCTAAACCAAACTTAACCAAACCTAACAAAATCAACATCTAATCTTTTCCAACCAATTTCAGATTCTTCAAAATCTACCACAATTCTAACATGAATACCAGTAAATATGTTCAAAATTTTTCAAAATCAAACCTTAGTCAAAACTAAATCATGCATAATAATGTAAAACTAAATAATATAGCTAAAATAAACTGAAGATAACCAATTTATAGAATATACCTTCTAACAATGTTAAATGCATAAAAAAGCAAATAGACCGTCGAAATCAAAGGGAGAGAGAGTGCGGACTCGAAGAGATAAACATGTGACAGAGGGAGATGGAAATAAATTATAGAAGAAATGAAATTTCATTTTGAGTAAAAACAATATTACCAAGGAAATAATACTGAACTAGTATTAGAACGCTTAATGTAGACGGGTTACCAAAAAACACAATCATGACAATATGTCATGTCAATATTGGCCAACACTATACTTACGCAATGCTATTAATATTTTCAATTTATTGCATTACTTGTCTTGAAATTTATATTATGAATGCAATTGCATTGGTACTTCCAATGATAACATTAAATTTTGCTAGTACTTTTTCAACACTGTTGTGTTATGACGCATTACATATGGAAATTCAATTATGTTGAAGAATTGTAGAAAATATAAACAAAATACTTCAGTTTTAAAATTTTAGTTTAAAAGTACATTAATCATTATAATCATCTTCTAAATCATTACATTCATGTTATTCTTTAGTTTATTATCTTGGTAATTTATTTGTAGATGCAACGTCTTTTATACATAACAATAATATGTCAATAAGTTTAACCATCAATCATCATTTTCTTCATGCATCGGTTTATCCTTCATATTCTCGGTAATGCGTAAAATTTCACCTCTTGAACAAACCTTAACAATCACACTCTAGTTTTCATGTTGAGTCTTTGTATTTGGATATATAAATAAAACCATCTTATCAACTTACGATGATAAAATGAAAGGATCGTATTTCCAAAATATGCATGATATCTGAACATCGTAACCTCCACTGTTATTTTTTCTGGTTCATCTCTCGATTTTCAAATCAAACCAATCACAATTCAAAAGTATCGTCTTTAATCCAACAAATCTTTGAATCTTCCAAATTTCTTTAAGAATAATGTGAAAGTTTGTTTGGTCCTACTGTGTTTTAGTAAGAATGCATTTATATCATCCAAATAATATGACAAAAAATGTTCGTTTGTACTCCAACCACACAATATGTTGTAAGAAAAAAGATAACTTCCACATCAATACAACTTTAAAATGGAACTTTGTTTCCTTGAAACATCATACGCTTCAACATTATATTTTAATAAACAATTCAACTCATCAATCAACAGTTGCATATGCATAACAAAATATTTTTTGGATGATCCGAACTAGGTATGATAATACTAAAAAACTAAAAAAATAATACTTTATCAAACTAATCGTTAGTATAGTATTATATGGTGACCCAATTGCGGACCACAACGAATATTTTTTTATCAGATACACCATGTGGTGTGAAACCATTAGTTCATATTACTTAGTAAATATTTACAATTTTTGAAAGAAATACATGATATACTTAGACAAAGTGATTCAAAGATTTTTCGCATGACAGATGTTGTATTTCCACATCTACTAATTTGTGTTCAACACTCCAAGTTATGTCTTTTGTTATATGTTGTGATTTGTATAATATCTTTAATCTACAACAATTGGTATATAAAAACATACTTTTCTATAAGAATTTTTCTGTGATTCTATCTTTTAGGTTTAAACTTTTCATCGAAACAAGAATCGAAATTCAAAAGATTTATATCATATTTTCAAAATATCATACAATGTTTACACACATATTAATCTTTTCATGGCGCATTTCAATAGTTCCAATGGATTTCGACATATCATAATTGAGAATGATCCTCACAATCATCATATAGAGATTGTTTTGTACATCAAATAGCTTTTAAAACTTAATAATTACAAAATTTTGCATTTATTCATTCATTTGATCATGAAAATTTGATGATATTGAAAAGCATCTCCAACTATTTATCTATCCTGGTGATCATTTTCACCAAAACAAATTTTATTCATAATCGATACATAATTATAAATATTATTTGAGTATTTTACAATGTGTGTATGAGTTTTCATTGTAGTCATATCTTCATAATGATAAATCCAAATATAGTAGTTTTTCACGAAACCTTTCTTTTATAGGTGTTTTAATATAGCATTTGCATTAAAATTTTTTTATTTCTACACCTAAAATATGGACAATATAATCATTTGCGTACGGAACTTGATCTATAACCCACTTTCGAATTTGAAAGAAAAATTATTCGTTCTGCATCAAACCTCTCATATATCCATCTCAGAGTGATTAAATATTTGAACCATTTGAAACTTTATGAATGAATTTAGATTATTTTATATTTTTTTCCAACTTGATCAAATAAATAGGTTTCCTGCTATATATAAAGAACATTGGACCTCGTTGGTGTAACAAGAATAACTTGAGATTAAATCAAGAGAATAACAAAATATTAAATGAGATTACTTGGCTCGTAGAGCTCTAAATTACTTAATAAAATTTTACCAGATTGACCTTACAAAAAAGGAGAGATTTCCATTTTTTTCAATATATAAATGATACTACAAAAGGAAAACAAATAAAAGTAAATTTACAAGAAGAAAATTATATTTTCACGAAGATATCGTATTAACTATACTATAAAGGAAATAAAAGGTTCAATTGACCTTTGTGAGGCGGGTTGGCGAATATGAGACCCTCTTGGAGATAAAGAGATTCTTGAACAGTCTCGGTGGGGGAGAGTGTCTAGAACCCTCTTAGTGAGAATGAGAGAATATGTTTTTTTCAAGCTCAAAACAATCTTAACGCCATGAGATGTTGTCTCATTAAAAAAAACCTTACAAAAAATCACATGGGATAAAATATGGGTGAAAAAATTTTACACTCTCGATTCATTTCTTTAATCGAGGTTGATAAAGATCTACAAGTTTGATTCATTGATAGAGGTGAGAACAAAATCGTTTCTGGTGATCATTCCTTTAATCTTGCTCAAATGATGCGGTAATCCACCTTGATTATTTGGCTTGCTAATGGAGTATGGTGATAGCCACAATATGTATTGTGACTTAATTCTCGTAGTGTAGAACCATTGGCTGCATAGTCTTGATCACTAGCCCTTAAAGTAGTGATTTGATCTAGCTCGAACGTTATGTTGGCCATAGCTTTATATTCTGCCTTTGCGCTTTATCTTGCAACAAAACTTTGCTTCTTGCTTTGACAAGTGGTAACATTTCATAAAACAAATTGAAGAACCCGGTCATGGATTTTTTGTCATCCTTATCTCCTACCAGCCCACATAACAATATCTTAAAACGTCAAGTTGTCGTTGTAGTTCATTTTTATTCCTTTTCTAGGAGCTCCCTTGATATACTTTAGGATAAATTGCACCATATTCCATTCGCGCTTAGTCAAAGCATGCATTAATATGCTCATCTTATTCATAGAAAAACATATGTTAGGATGTGTGATTGTAAGGTTAATTAATTTATATATCCTTCACTGATATGTCTTTAAATCTTGAAGTGGTTTTCCCTAACGATGATCTTTGAACTTCTTATCAGTGGGAGTCTTGAACGGTACACTCCAAGTTTTCTTGTATCACGTAATAGATTAAAGGTATATTTTCTTTGTGAAACAAATAGTTCGTTGTTAGTGCGTGTAACTTTGATTCCTAATAATTAATTCAATTCTCTTAAGTCTTTTATATCAAATTTATTTTAATGAATGTTTTCTGGTTTTGAATTCTTTATCATTATTTTCTATAACCAATATATTGACTTTGTAGATTAGACAACAACCATTATGAGTTCCCCTGAATTGACAATATGGAACGGTATGCTTCACATTTGTTATATCCATATTATAAAAGAGCATTCGGGAGATATTGATACCAAACATAAGAAAATTGTTTCAACCTATAAATCAACTTCATGAGTCTACAAAACATAATGTTTGACGATGTGTATCCACGAGGCGACTTAATGTAAATATCTTCCTTAAGATCATCGTGCAGAAACACGTTCTGGACATTAAGGTTAATAGCAATGGATAATAAATGCACATTGCAACCTTTAAAACAATGGAATAATGGATTTAGTTGGACTTCGGAAATGGAGGAAGGCCATGGGACGCAAGTGGATCTAGAAGTTAAAATATAATAGCAACTGCAATATTGAACACTACAAAGTCAGACTAGTTACACGAGGCTTCAAACAAATATATGAAGAGGACTTCTTTACACGTTGAATGTTTGCTAAATACTATCAATCTTACTAACAAATATTTGATGATTATTAGTTAGGTTAGTAAAATTGTAAATATCTTAAATAGGGTAAGCAATAGAAGTTTTGGAATAATGGATACATGGAAGGTATTTTTACCAATTAATCCATCGAAGATAATCCACTGCTGATTCATGGATAGATTCCACAAATATTTCTTCTTGAATAACCAACAACACTTTGATTGTTGTTACCACTTCCCTTGACAAAGATTTGTGGAACCTATCCATAAATCGAACTTCTTCTACCATAGCTTACTTACATTCTAGTATGGATCGAACTTCTTAAATAACTTACGATGTAAAACTTTTTTACTCATATTTGAGTCTTCTATCACATGATTTTTAGCTACTGAATCTAATATAATGTGGTTATTTTATTCAGAATATGAGTGTTTTATCAAGATTATAGTTTGGTTAACTATGCATTGGTCGAGTAGGATCTTTATCTCCTCGATGTTGCATATGGTGATTCCTCTGTGCAGTGAGCTATGTCACGAGGCCTAGCCTGCTTGAGATAAGGATGGAGCAACCATTATTTTTCTTTCATGTGTCCTCTCTTCTTATAGTGTTTGCACCACACGGTCTCGTGTTTGAGCTTTGGATTGGCTTTGTTGTAGTGTTACAAATTCGATGAGCCTCCATGGAAAAGCCTCAAAGACCATTTATCATTTTGAAGTTTCATGGAAAATTCATTAAATTAAGGAGATGATTTTAACAACAGATGTGGTTATGAAATTTATGTAAGACTTGTCTAGGGTCTGAAGAAGCTCAAACACCTGATTTTGGTTGTTTCGCTCAACGATTACCTTACGATCGATTGTAAGGGGTGAAACTCACTAATCTCTAAGCAGAGATCCTTGAAGTCTCTGAAATGGTGGTTGAATGATTTGTTGTTTTGATTAAGATTTTTCAATGACTTCTTGAACTCGTAAATTCAAGCAAGATTAGAGGTTTATCGAGAACCTCCTTGAGCTTGTTTGACAAGGATCGAGCATTGCTCTTGTTCTCATATGTCCTTAGTGGTGCTAGAGAGTTTTGCAACAACATGAGGGTTCGCAATGCCTCACTTTCAAAAGTATCATCCTCAACAGGTTTTCCATGTAATTTTGATGAAGTTAGTGGCGGATTAACCACACACTTCCAAGGTTCGCTTGAGAATCGCAACCAAACCAATAATTGTTGCCATTTTCATCACGAGTGCATGATTGTGTTTTTAATCGAGGATTGGGATTCTTATGTGTGTGGAAGCATATCACAAATGTAGTTTTAATTTGAACCATGCTCTGATTGAATAAAGAAGATGGTCCAAATTGATGTAACAAAAATAACTTGAGATTAAATTAAAATAATAACAAGAGAATAAAGGAGATTTATAGGCTCGTGCGGAGCTATTGGTTACTTAGTATAATCGGTCTGAAATTGCATTACATAAAGGTAGATATTTCCCTTTTTTACAATATGGAAAAGGAGAAACTTAAAAACTATTTTCGTAGGGCTAAAGTTCTTCAAAATTACCCTTCCCTAAAAAAGTTTCAACTTCAAATTTACCTTTAAAATATTAATAATGCCATATTCCCTTGTCGATAATTTTTCTCTCTCCTCCAGAGCACATCGATTTCTCTCTCTACTATGACGCGAAAATAACTGTTCTCCCACACCACAACAGATTCGACGAGAGTAGCTTGAAATCGGCATCAAATTCACTTCCAATAGGTTGAAATCGTTTGTTATCAATAAAGAAGCTTGCAATTAAGCACGTTCCGCAGAAAAACTGTTGCACTGGGTCACAGAGTCTTAAGGGTCCAAGGGTCGCAGGGGTACAAGGGTCGCAGGGGTAAAGGGGTTGCAAAGGGGTCAAAGGGTTGCAGGGGTACAAGGGTCGCAAGGCTAAAGGGGTCGCAAATGGATCAAAGGATCCCAGGGGTACAAGGGTCAAGGGGTAAAAGGGTCGCAGGGGTATAAGGGTCGAATGGGTCAAAGGGTCGTATAGGTCCAAGGTTCGAAGAGGTAAAAGGGTCGCAGGGGTCAAAGGGACGCAGAGGTACAAGTGTCACAGAGGGACCTCTTCGACCCTTGGACCCCTGCGACCTTTGTACCTCTTCAACCCTTGGACCCCTGCGACCCTTGTCCCTCAACGACTCTTGTTACAATAATACTAAATCCACAAAAACATCGATACTAACAATAATACTTAATATTGAATAATAGTAAAAATAATTTATTATTTACAAATACAATTATTTACAAATAATATGAATAAAATTCTAAGAATAATAAGTTATCACGTTATTTACAAATAATTGACTCAAATATGTATGAGCCTTGTACATCTGCGACCCTTGTACCCCTACGACCCTTGTCCCTCGCGACCCTTAGACCCGTGCGACCCTTGGTCCTCTACGACCCTTGTCCCTCACGACCCTTGGACCCGTCCAACCCTTGTCCCTCTTCGACCCTTGTCCTTCTGCGACAGTTGTTACAATAATAGTAAATCCACAAAAAAATACTAACAATAACACTAACAATTGAATAATAGTAAATCCACAAGATCAAATGAAGTTCAAGTTAAAAGGAGTTTCAAAGAAATCAAAATACAACTCAAATCAAAATATGTTGTTGAAAAATCGAAGCAGAGGTTCTGCTCCATTGGAGAACAGTTCTACTATGAGGGAACAACCCATGTTCAGTCCATTTTCTTGACAAAATTGTCTCCACCCCCCTTGATGCAAGCACCACCACGATTCATGGGCCTTAGAACTGCTAACCAATAATAGAGCCTTTCGCAATCGAAGTACATCAATATCTTACATTGTCTACGGAAAAGACCGTTCTCCATTGCAAACCATATCGGAAGTGTCTGCGACATCACCAAGTTACATTAGTATAAATGAATAAAGGTCGAATAAATAACCAAATTATATATGATGAATCGGTTTGAGTTCACTTACCAATCAATCTACGGCCAGATTTGAACGCGTGACTGGTACAATGAAAACCCTCTCATCAGGAGTGGCCCTGGTGACGTTAAAGACCATGGCACCTTTGTGATGGAAAAGTACGACATCCCCAATACGAATGTTTTGGTCGTTGTAGAAAATTTTCAATCCATCAGTGAATTTGGATCCATCCAACTTGACTTCCCATGTTCTGTTAGACGCATTCGACTTAAGCATTGTCGTGTTGTTGTCCCTCGTATTCCCGAAAATATACTCATCGAAGAAGATCTTCGGAATGTCCTGTAACAAAAAACGAAAAAAAGTCAAATCTTTACATTCTCTACATGTAACATACCAACAAAGAGTGTTTTAAAGAAGATTACAAGGTAGTACAGATGCTGCACAATAATCTCTCGAAAGAAATGAGGGAAATGTGACATTTTCGGAAAAAATGGATGGAAGATGATGAGAGGAAAAAATGGATTGAAAAAAAAAACGGATGGAATTCAAAAAGACATGACATCGAATCGATGTTAGATGGAATTCGAAAAGACATGACCACACGGTCACATGGGTCACAGGGGTAAAAGGATCGCAGGGGTAAAAAGGATCGAACGGGTAAAAGGGTCGCAGGGTCAAGGGTCGAACGGATAAAAGGTTCGCAAGGGACAAATGGTCACGAACCTTGTACCTCTGCGACCATTGGACCCCTGCGACCCTTTACGTTTTATTATTAAAAAGTTATTTACAAATAATATGAATAATTTTTAAAAATTTAACAATGTACAAAGTTGAATTATCCATTCCCAAAAAATAAAAATTATTTACAAATAATATGAATAAACTGTTATAAACAACAATGTACCAAATTACATCTTCCATAATCAAAGAAATTTTTTTTTATCAAGTTATTTTCAAACGACCCTTGGATCGTACGACCCTTGTCCCCCTCCGACCCTTGGATCTCTGCGATCCTTGTCCCTCATCAACCCTTGGACCCATCCGACCCTTGGACCCATGTGACCTTGGACCTCTGCGACCACTTGGATCTCTACGACTCTTGTCTCCCTTCGATCCTTGTCTCCCTTCGACCCTTATACCTCTGCGACCTTTACCCCTCTCCGACCCTTGGATCCCCTGCGACTCTTGTTACAATAATAGTAAATTCACAAAAATAATGATATTAACAATAATACGTTCTATTGAATAGTAGTAAAAAAACCAACCAGATTCAAACATGAATTTCAAGTTCAAAGGAATATTGTTGTTTAAATGAGGTTAAAAGCAATAAAAATAATACGGAATTCGGACTATTTTGTTTGTAGGCCCTGATAGAGGGGAAACCCGTAGACAAGGTACATAACGAACAACGTACAGTTCGGCTTTGAGGGTACAACCCACGTTAAGTCCATGATCGTAACAAAACTTTGTCCAACCTCTAGTGCTGCTAGCGCCACAGCATTTCACGGGCCTTAGATCTGCCTCTCAAATCCGTCCGTAATTGATTATCAGATAAATCTTTCTTTGTCTACTGTAAAGACCACTCGACCTCGCAAACTCTATCGGAAGTGTCTGCGATAACCGAATAAATTTACAATGACTCAAAACTAATGCATATACGACCAGATTTGATGAATCGAATAAATCAGTTTGAGTTCACTTACCACTGCATCTATGGTTAGATTTGAACATCTGGTACTGTGAAAATCCTCTGACCAGAAGAAGATGACCCTACTCCTATGGATGATGATGATATAGATGATGCATAATGTAGATAACACATATCATCTCCGAAATCAATTCGTCAAAAACCATGTCATCTTTGTGACGGAAAACTAAGAAATCCCGAATACTAAAATCATGGTCCTTGGAGAAATCTTTCCATCCATCATTGAATCTTGAGCCAACCAACTTGACTTCCCATGTTTTGTTAGACACATCCGATTTAAGCGTTGTCATGTTGTCTTCCCTCGTTTTCCCGTAAATATACTCATCGAAGAATTTCGTCGGAATGTCTTGTAACAAAAATCGAAAAAAAGTCAAATCTGTACATTATCTACATTAACATACCGAATGATAGAGATGAAGGATATTACGAGGTAGTTCTCTAGAAAGTTCAGAAGAATGATTTGGACGAAAGTAGGGAAATGAGGCATTCTTCGGCAAAAAAAATAGATGAAAGATGATGAGAGTTAGAGAGAGTGTGTCGTTATTCGAAAAAGGATGGGTCAAAGATGATGAAAGTTAGAGAGAGAGTGAGTCATTATTCGAAAAAAGAAACGACTGGAATTTGAAAAGACATGACCCTGACACGATCACATAGTTATGTCTTTTCAAATTTTGGTGAAAAGTTCGGCAGGAATTTCAGTGAAAATGATAAAATGTCAAAAACCAATCAAATTGAAGGTGGCATGGGTCGCATATATGCGAAATCGACGAATTTACACGTTTACAATGATCAAATGACAAAAACCAATCAAAACAATACATTTACAATGTCAAAGTAACTAATACCAAATGAGGATCGCATGGGTCGCTTGATCGCATATATTGATCAATAGATGCGAACTCGACGAATTTACGGGTTTATAATGATAAAATGACAAAACCAATCAAAACAATACATCTACAACGCCAATCAACGGTTAAAATAGATTATGACCCATGTGTCCCTAATTGAGTTGTGTATAGCCAATGCATGTGTTTCAAAAGTTATAGTAGTGTTTTAAGAACTCGTCGGATGAGTTTGAGAAAAATTTCAAAAAATACATTTAACATTTTGTTCAAATGTCGATATTATTTATATTATCTATATTGATTCTAAATTAGACATATAAAACTCAAATATATTGATAATGGCATATTGATAGTGTCATGGGTCGATTGGTCGCATATATGGATCAAAAGATGCAAACTAGACGAATTTACTAGTTTATAATGATAAAATGACAAAAACCAATCAAAACAATACATTTACAATGTCAAACTAATTAATGCCAATTGAAGGTCGCATGGGTTGATCAAAGATTCTAAATCAAAATAATACATTTACAACGTCAATAAAAGACTCTGAACGCATTCTATTTCCAGTGGAGAGATAGTTCAATAGCCGAGAGTTATCTCCTGCCATGTTCTCCGTCTTCCAGTCTTCTCCATTTTTGTTGTTTGGTATTGCAGTCCTGAGTTATCTCCTGCCATATACTTCGTCTTCCAATTACGTTTCAAGAGTGACCCAACACCGTCACCTAAGTCACCCCCATAACTCGTCAATGACTGCATAGAGACTGAGTCCGCCGATTACCAAGACCTTGAGTAACACATAGACAACACAATGCCCTACGTCGATAATGGTGTCTGCGGCACGCATGTCACAAAGGTAAAAAAATTTTTCATAGAAATTGGGGTTAGATACGCATACTAAGAGAAGAGACATAGACTTTAACTTATAGACATGGGTCGGAAGGGTCACATGGGCCGGAAGACAGGAGTCTGACAGCAAAATGACAAGTTACATGGGTCAGAAGAAAGGAGTTTGACTGCAAAACGACAAATCACATGGGTCGAAATAGAGGAGTCTGACAGCAAAACGACAAGTCGCATGAGTTGCATAGGTCGCATGAGTCGTACATGAGTTATATGTGGTCGCATGTGTCGGATGGATTCCCGTTTAAACATGATTCTAATTTAATCCGATTGAGGGTCATATAACGGGTCATATTGGGTTGCATGAGTCGGATGGGTCATAACCTTACGAACAATAGATGCAAAATAAGACATTTTCAACGTTTAAATATTGATTACATAAGGTCACAAAGATTACAAAGGTCACAAAGGTTACAAAAAAAGCTACATAAGGTTACATAAGGTCTCAAAGGTCACAACGGTTACAAAAAAAGTAAGAAAAAGGTTGAAGAAAAAGGAAAAAAAAGGTTACATAAGGTCTCAAAGCTCACAAAGGTCAAATGTTCTAAATTTAGAGACACATCAGAGCCCTCCCCCGTAAAGAGAGTCCTGTGTGACTCAATGCATTCTCTAAGTTGACCTCCAACCGTGACCTTAGGTAACGCGGATATAGCATGATGTCTGAATCTGCCGATTACCAAGACCTTATGTAATGCAGATACAACACAAAGTCTGTCATCTTCTCACGCATGGAAGTAACATTGTCGTCGCAAATGAACGAAAGTATTACGTATTCTCATTAACAAGGCTTCTACGAATTTTTAGACGAAAACACCACAATCATTTGTGCTTTTGTTCTGTGACAGACCTTCATTATACTCATACTTCCATTCATCTTCTCCAAAAGCCAAAGAAGGAAATCCTCCGAGAATGAGCATCTTGGGGACATCGTTTCTTACCTTCTCAATCACTGGATTGATATGTGTTTTCTTCATGCTGTTGTGGTAGTCGTATACCGTGATGCATCGGGTTGCAAAATCCGCTTTGATGGCTACCCATTGACATCCTACAAATCGACTTTCGATCGATGGAATGTTTAGAACCGAGACAAAGCCTTCAAAATCACTCATTGGTGTCTTCGTACTTCTGAATGGATACTTGGCATTCAAAAAATCACTAAGAATTTCCGACAAAGTTTTCATATCCTCGCACATTCACAGCGTGAGCGTCTGCATGAAATCAACAGGACAAACGTAATAATTACGATACACACCAGGCATGAATGTCGAGCGAAAAGACAACACCATCAACGCCTTATCCAATTGCTGCAAAAAAAATAACACACATGAATACATATGACACAAAACTCTATGACTAAAGGTTTAAAAAACTTACATCATCTTTAAGCCATATATTGGGCTTTAATATAGTCTCTCAAAACTTTGGCCCCAGGGAATATCTAACTTAGATTTCCACCACTGCTCATGTCGAGGTGTATTCAGGAACATATATAGATTAGTCAAATTTTCACCGGTAGCGTCAACGAACGAAGGAAATCGGGTTATCTCGCCCTTTACTAATCCCTTGGGCTTCCACACAAACTGCTTTTCCCTGCAGGTTCTTGAACCACCTTCTTTACGGGTTCTTGAACTACATTTTTTGTGGGTTCTTGAACTACATTTTATGTGGGTTCTTGAACTACATTTTTTTGTGGGTTATTGAACTACATTTTCTACGGATTCTCCATTAACATCTTTCCATCTCCCTCTCCCTTGCACTGTTCTTGCTCTTTTCGCCGGTGGAGGTTAAACATATGCCTTCCGTGATCTTAAAGTTTGTTTAGGTACCAGCGAAGGTTCAACATATGGCGCAGACTCCTTCGATAAAGGTCTAACACCTGCATAAAATTTACTTCATTAAACATGTGGGATCAATGCGACTTATGACCTATGCGACCATGCGACCTATGCGACTAATACGACCCATTTGACCCATCCGACCAATGCGACCTATGTGACTCAAATGACCGTACTTACTTGGTGTTACTTCGCCAATGGCGGTGACCTCTTGGACATGAACCACTGTTGGAGTATCATTGGCAGGAACCTTTTCGACGACGTCATCGACATAACCTACTAAAGTATCTTTAGTGTTGACCTCTTCGACAGAACCCACTAGAGCATCTGCATAAAATTACTTCATTCATTAGATCTTTCGTTACATTGATGCGACCCATGCGACTTTAGCGACCCAATGACCCATGAGACATATGCAACCCATGCGACTCGTGCGACTCGTGCGACTCTAGCGACCCAACGACTTATGCGACCCAATGACTTATGCTTCCCCGCGACCTATCTGACTCTTGTGACCCATGCCGACTCTCGATGGGAATTGACTCTCAAAAGACCCTTTTCACTAAATATTACTTACTTGGTTGAACTTCATCAGGAGAAATCTTTTCCAAATCCTCTTCTGAGCCATCTCCAGAGTATATTGGTTCTTTTCTTGACACTGGATTTGGACGTCGAAGGAATTCAAAAGCATCATCACTAACAGTGTCGGAAGATTAGTTTCCGATGCTCGCATCTTTCTGGGCAGCCTTTGATTTTGGATTAGGCAAATGAAACCCGACATCCCTTAGAAGGTCTCTTACGGCGTTGATGATTCTTTTCTCCGACTTCTTTATTCCTCTATTCCGACATCCCTTAGAAGGTCTCTTACGGCGTTGATGATTCTTTTCTCCGACTTCTTTATTTCCTCTATTAATTTCTACTCCAGTATCAGATGGACTGCAACATCAACATCACCTTGATGATTCTTTTCTACTTCTCCTTTGGCTTCAGCATCACCTTCTCTTTCTTCATCAGCTTCAGCAACACCTACCCATATTTCGTCTTCGTCATCTTCAACCTCTATTATTTTTTCACTTACGCTCTCCTTCCTCTTGTCCCCTTTTTTTGATCACCAAGAGCTGCTTTCCGTGTCAACAGTTCTTGCTTATGGATATCCTCCCAACAAATACCCTTCGGATTTCTATGAAGATGTTCCATCCATATCTAATCATCGGGATCGTGGCATCCCTCGTAATCCTTCATATCTGAAAGTAAAGCTTCCTCTTCGTGTTCAACACCAAGAATACTTCGAATATCCTGAAAAAAAAAATAATCATTATTACCCTTTGTGACCCTTGTTTCCCTTGTGACCCTTGTGTAATTGTTACCTTAGAATCTCTGATCTGCCTTATCAAATCTACATACTTCGGGTTAAAACTGGATTTAACCATCTTCGTGCACATTCTTGGGCATGATGGATCCGCATCCCTTTCCGCCCAAAATAAGGATGGTTTCGAGTGGAAGTAACTGAAACATTAAAACAAAAATGATAAGAATGCAAAAAATATGAAAACATTTAAGTTATTCGAATAATATATACAACTTACCATTAGTGAGATCATGAAACTGCCATAATACCATTTTAGTTTCGGTGATTCCCTGCTAACGTGCTTACGGCAAGTATCCAAAATCTTCTCGAATGTGTAACGCCCCCATGGAAAGCCTTCAAAAAATTCCAAGTCATCAACCATGTCAATAAGATCATGGCTGATAGAGTTTTATGCTGAAGGCTTGTGAGCCATAACTTGCGCCAACAACATCAAAGTTGCCAACCTCATCCGATCGTCAGAATTATTCGTCTTCACAAGCTTTTCATTGACTTGTGCGGGGGTCACCTTTCTATGGCCGAAATTCTTCAGCCTGAATGTGTCACCCCTTTTGGACTCCCATCCTTTGGGATATGATCCGCATTTCAATCCGGAAATTAGTGCATGCTCCACTATAGAGTACCGGATGAGAATGCCATTTAAGACGAACCACAACTCCTTCTTGTCCCGTATAATCACAAAGTGGTTTAGTAGGATAGACATTGGAACCTTCATCAATGTGGAGTCACATTGAAAATTGAATAAATGCCTAAATTGTGACTCCTTCTCGAAGTAATGCAGCTCGTACTCATCTAAGATTCCTCTCAGATTCCTTATTGTCTCGTGAGCTTGAATTCATACACAAACTTCGGCTTTGGCGCCACCAGCAAAATGACCAATTAAGAATACATTATACTTCTACCGACCCATGTGACCCAACTGACTCGTGCGACCCATACGACTCAAACGACTGTCAAACCCTCTACGACACTCAATCGAATCACTAGGACTCAAGCGACCCATGCGACTCAATTGACCCATGCGACTCAAGCGACCCATGAGGCATAATATCAAGCGACCCACGGGGCATAATATCAAGCGACCCATGCGACTCAAACGACCCTTGCGACTCAATGACATAAAGGACCCATGCGACGCAAACGACCCTTGCGACTCAATGACACAAAAAACCCATGCGACTCAAACGACCCTTGGACCGCCTGTGACGCTCAAACTACCATTGCGACCCAACCGACTCACTGAGTCGAAGATGGTCATGCAACTCCTGCGAACCTTGCGACTCACTGACACTCACATCTATTTCAAATCAATAAACCATTTTGTGACTCGACATCTTGCAAACCCCTAGAAATCGATCTACTTACACTTATTGACGCCATTGAAGATTGACTTGTGCTCTCTTCTTCACTACTATTGCTGATTCTAGCCATTTCCTTCTTGCCAACTTCAAATCGATCCATCTGAAGTTTGAAATCACTTATTCTTTCTTGCTCTAAACTTTGAAACAGGTTTTCACGTCAAAAAATTGTTCGTCTTTCTTTCTTTTGACACGGTTTGACAGTTTTTCACGTCGAAAAACTGCTGAACGTGTATTTTTTCACGTTCGAAAATTAATGACAAATGTGTCTTTTATTCGGGTTTTTTCTATTTAATAGTTATTTTCACGCGGGTATTTTTGAATCACTTTAGTCCTACGAGGGTATATCTGATATCCTGCCTATGGAAAAATACTACAATAAAGAAAAAAAGGAAAAAATAAATATATAAGAAAGAAATTATATATTAAAAAATATATCATATTTCTTATTCTAGAAAAGAAAACCCTTGTGAGGGGCACCACCAAGGTAAGAAAGGGTTAGCCCAGATATGAGACCCTCTCTTAGAAAATGAGAGTCTTGAAACTTTTTAGTGAAGAATAGTATCTCAAATGCTTTGTGAGAATGAGAGTTTAAATATATATATAGCCATACATGTCACTAAAATTATGTTGGGTAGAATAATGTGATTGTGTTGATAACTATGACACTTGTAGTTTACTTGTAACAAATTTGCTTTTATTGTTTATTGTGATGATAATTCAATGTAGCTTTCATTAAGTGATTGTTTTGACTTTACGTTACAAATTTTTTTAAATGCCAAAAACATCTCTTTAAACTTGAAGTAAATAAAGTTAAAGTTATTTTTGAACATGTAACAAAATTTTTATCCATCTTTAAATTAAGGAACTAATTTTATGATCGTCCTAATTCGTCCATAATATAAAATTTTTGGATAAAAAAGTTGGAAACAATATTTAAAATTATACTTTTGTTATTATCTTAGAAGAATAAGAAGAGAGTAAGGTGAGGAAGAGAAAGAAGAAGAAAAAAGTGAGGTGGGGTGAGAAAGAAGAAGATGAAGAATAGTTAAGGAGGGAGGATGCAGATTCTTTTAAATTTTATTGTCTAATAATTTTTTAAAATGAATTTTCGGGACGAATTCAAAATAAAATTATTTTGCTATAAATTTTAGACGGATTTTCTCCGTCTAGATTCTTTGACGGATTTTCTATCACTAATTTTAGATAGATTATGAATATATGTTAATTATCGACTATCAATTATCGACAGATTTTACCGTAAAAAAATCCAGTATTTGTTATAGTAAAATGACGTGAAAAAAGAGTTTTTTTTTGTTATTTATGTTGATTTTAGCAGTAAAAACTATCTATTTTTTTAGTATTGTGTTCACAATAATAAATTATATAATTGTTGTTGAATATATTATTTTAGGGATGTTAATGATAAAATAAACACATGACGAGCATCCTAATAATACTAATAAGGTTGAAGGCTCTGTGAACAGTGAGAAGGCTTATGTGTTGTATTATAATCCGTTGGATTTTTTTAATACATGTGTTTTTCAATTTCCAACCATTAGATCGTGTCATTTTTTTTCCTGCGTCTACTGTTTTCATTTTTTTCTTGTGTCTACTATTTCTCCTGGTCGTTCATTATTTTTTTCATATTATTTTCCTTCTTTCGAAGCCACTGACGCTCTTTGGTGCAGTGGCTATCGGCGGACAGACGCCTGGCCAGCAGCACGGCGGCGGCAGCAACCAACAGCAGAACGGCGAACAGAACCACCAGCCGCAGCACGACCGCAAAAGCAAACACTCAAATCTGCAAGGACAGGCGACCGGCGGACAACATGGCGGCGGATAACAGCTCGGCGACGGCGACCAGAGATCCGGCAGATGAGGCAGCGGCCAGATCGAAGGATCAGTGACCGGCGGACATCAGCTGGAAGACGGTGGACGATGCAGAGGAAAACCAGCACCCGACGGCGACGTGCATAGAGGAGGACCAGCACCCGACGGCGACGTGCACAAAGGAGGACCAGCACCCGACGACGACGTGCACAGAGGAGGACCAGCAACCTGGTGGTTAGAAGAGATGAGAAGAAGAGAGAAAAAGCCTGAAATGAGAGAAGTAGACAAAAACAAAGAAATAGAGAAGTCTTGCAGAGAGGAAGGAGGCATTGCCTGCAGAAAAAAAGGGAAAATTAGGTTTTCTATTAAAATTTGGGTTAGGCAAAAATAAAAGAAAAAATCCAATAAAAAAATTATTCATTTCTAAAAGATCACATTTCAACATAATATTTAGATTTAATAATTATATAAAGAAATAAAACAATTAAAATTAATTCAAAAAATGTAAAACATTTGAGTAAAATTTTTTAAAAAATTAAATTAAATCACTAAAGCTTATAAAATATTGTTGTAGTTTTTAAAAAAATGGAAATTGATTTAAGTTTGTAAATTTAGATACATTTTTTAAAATATTATTATTTTTTTTAAACCCTTAAAATATACAAATTATAAAAATTAAATTAATCTAAAATAAAACATATAAATATATGAATACATATTCAGTAATATTTTTATAAATGAAAAATTTAATATAAAATACTAATATCTATATATAATAAAAAATATGAAATAAAATAAGTGATTTTAATTAATAAAATGTATCTATATTTAATACTAAAATGGTAAGTGAAATGAAACTATCATTCTAATCATTTTTATTTTTATTTTTAAAGAAAATAAAACTTTTTATAAATGAATTTTTAAGAAAAACACTTAGTAATAATAATAATTTATAAAATTTATTCCAAAAATATTATTTAAAATAATATTGATAATTTTTATTTTAATAAAAAATAAATTGTTATTTTACTTTTACAATTAAATCGAACGATTTATATTTAGTACTATATTATATAACTAAATCGAATATTAATTCAACTGTGCAAGATAAAAAAATTATCGGTCTCAACAATTCATACCTCGCGAAAAAATTAAATAACGTAAAATATCTGAAAAATATATTAGATATGATTTAACCAAAATCCAACCGTTTACGCGTTGACATGTTATCGATTTAATTATTCATTATGAATCTTTACATCAATAAATAAAAGAATATTTAATTATATTTTAATAAAAACTTTTCGCGCGAAAGCGCGAGTTCAATCTAGTATACATACATACGAGAAAGATATTTGATATCCAATATTTATAAAAAAAATGAATTTTTAAGATAGATATTTGATATCCAATATTTATAAAAAAATGAATTTTCAAGATCCAATACATAATAGATATTTAGTATAATATATATATATATATATCATTTCAGTAATATAAAACAAGTCGAATTCATGCTTTAGTTCTCTATTTAAAATCTAGAATGATATTCAATATAATAAAAATTATACATATTTAAATATAATATAATAAAATAAATTATTATTTTTGATATATAAAATTAATGGAAATGACGAATGTATAGAATATTTAGTCGTATCAATCTTATAAGCAACAATATAATAAATAATGAAAACTGATTATTGAAAAATATTCTTTCAAATATTTTACAAATATTTTGTAGCAATTAATATATCGGGGTGATGATAATGTGATGTAAAAAAATACAATATAAAATAAGGAATAAGAGATCTAATAAAAAGAAATTAGATGAAGGAAATATTTTTATTTTTATTCAATATAAATACAAAACTATAAATAATGAATAGAAATGTAAGATAATAAAATATTTATATATTTATATATTTTATTTTACTCTCTACTTAATTTTCACTTCTTTTTTAATCTTCTCGTTAATTTAGAAATATCTAATTGTTATTATATTAATATTATAAATATTATTTAAATATATTTTATTTCCTCTTCTTATTATAATAAAGAACCTAAGTTAACAGTGCTTTTATCCACGTGTCATCATCATCACCGTTCAATTTGTAGTTTGTTGGTTAATTTTCGGTCGTTAGATGCAAGAGAGTTATTGTTCATATTAAATCGGATTTCTAGCCGTTAGATCCATTTCGTCATACGCGACGACTGAGGAATTAGAGTTTTGTTACCCCTCATCATTTGTTCTCCTTAGTCTTCGCTTTCTTCTTTTGGTATATCTCCCTTTCGATATATCGATCTTCTTCTTCATTCATTTGGGATTAAATTCGTTGTCCATTACGTTGGGTCGTCGTTGGGCTATGCGATTGTTTGTCTTCTGTTGTACATTTAGTTCTTCTTTCGATTTTTTGAAGATGTTTTTTATCGGGTTTGTTTAGCGTCAGATCTATTGTAGTAAGTGCTAGGTTGATAGTACCAAAGATTGAAAGAAAACAATTTTGTTGATTCGAGAAAAACAGTCTCCAAAAATCCACTTTTCACTTAGAAGGAAATCAATACTGACATTACAAACTTATATCCTTCGATGAAGATATTTTTGGAAAGTAAAAATAACAACCTAAACAAGAACATGTATTTGTAGCCATAACAATATCCACACGCAAATCTTTCATTCTTCTGCCTTCTCTCCTCCATGTCATCTTCATTCTCCCACACATTTCTCTCCAGGTGAGTTAGCTGGTTCCGGTGGTGTCTCTCCTCCCTTGGTCTTTCTTGCATCTCTTGCCATTGCTCCATGACGTTGTGACCTCTTCCTTCGAACCAACTTGGCGAGTGGGACAACAAGTCTATCAATACTTTCCACAATCAGACAGTGGTTTCCAGGTTGCCTCAGATTCTGTCTTACCCGACCAATGGATTAGTACTTCCTTGTCAACAGTTGTCTCAGAATTACAAACATTAAGAACTTCGTTGGGTGATGCTCGTGTTATGTTTGTGTCCAATGCAATAGGTAATTATGACAGTACAACCGTATCCAGCAAAATGGCTGCCTTCAATTGTGAGACGTGAAAAATAGGGTGAATCAGGCTATCAACCGGTAAAGTCAGCCTGTATGCAATATGGCCATTTGTATGTTTGTAGGGATGCAATTTGAGATAGACAAGGTCTCCCAACTGAAATTCCAAATCCTTTATGCCTCTGTCTGTATTTACTTTCATGCGCTGCTGGGCTCGCAATAATTGCTGTGGAGTGAGTATCAGAGTGACATCTCTCTCGTGTAGCAGGGCTTTAGATATTGCATCTCCATCGGGTACATCCTTGTATAGTAGTAGCTTCGGTGAATCACGCCCATAAAGGACCAGAAAAGGAGTGGTTGCAAAGGCCAAGTGGTACAAGGTCTTGTACCAATACTCAGCCCATGGTAACCATTGTATTCATGCTCGAGGTTGTTCACCCACAAAAATAGCGGAGGTAAATCTCCAAACAAGTTCTTCCAAGACAATGCTCTCAGGGTACCCATGGATTTGAACCACCTCTCGAATAAAGGCTGAAGGCACTTGAGCTATCGAATAAAAGTGTTTTAATGGAAGAAAATGGTCATACTTACTGAGGTGACCCACCACCATGAGTATGCTATTGAATCCTTATGATCGAGGGAGTCCTTCAATGAAATCCATACATATGTCTGACCACACTCCATTTAGAATGGGTAGAGGCTGAAGCAGGCCAGCGGGTGACAGTGTTGAGTACTTGTTTTTCTGACAAACTGAACATTCTCAGATGTATTTTTTTATCACATCTTGATTCATTCCTTTCCAATAAACTTTAGAGGACAACCTCTTGTAGGTTTTGATCTAACCTTCGAGATCCCTAATTGGCCCGTAATAAAACATTTGTAAAAGTGTGGAAATCAAGGGTGACCCTAGGGGAACCACAATTCTCCCTTGCTTACAAAAGAACTCGTCTCATATGTGATACTCACAAGTAACATTTAATTCACCTACTTCAAGTTGTTTCTTAAGCTCAATTATTTCAGAGCTCATCTCAAATTGTTGCTTCTATTCCTCGTCTAAGTCTTGATCCAAACTATTATCAGTTCCATAGCCTCTTCCAAATTAGCTCCTTGTGACAAGGCATCAGCCGCCTTATTCTCTTTACCAGGATGATAGACAATGTCGAAATCTAACCCAGTAACTTCGTGGCCCATTTTTGTTGTCATGGTGTGACAAATCTTTGTTCCAAAAAATGTTTCAAGCTTCGTTGATCGATTTTAATAATGAATTTCTTAATGATCAGATTGGTGCCAACGTTCCACCACCTTAACAATAGCCAAGAGCTCATTCTCATATACCGATTTTGTTTTACATTGCAAGGAGAATCCTTGACTATAGTAAGCCATCGTCCTACCATTCTGCATCAAGACAGCTCTAACCCCATTTCCCAAGGCATCGATTTCAATTTAAAAAGGGGCATTGAAATCGGGCAGAGCTAGAGAGGCCAGTTGAAGGCTTCTTTCTTCAACAAATTCGTTAATGGTTTCACCATGTTCTCATAATTCCACACAAATTTCTGGCAATGTCCCGTAAGCCCGAGAAATATCTAGAGTTTTCTCACATGCTTTGGTTGTGGCCAATGCAACATAGCATCTATCTTCTCAGGACCTACCATTACCCCAACCGTGATAATGTGCTCCAAGAGCAAACGAACACTTCGTTTTGTTAGCATAAAAACAATGATCTTTCAAGATCTGTAGGACTTGTTGTAGGTGATAAACATGCTCTTCAATCCCTTTGCTGAAGATCAAAATATCATTGAGGAAAACCAAAACGGATTTCTTGAGCAAATGACGAAAAATATCATTCATAAAAGATTGGAAAGTGGTTGGTGCATTAGTCAAGCAGAAAGGCATGACTAAGAACTCATAATGCCCCTCATGTGTGTGCAATGTTGTCTTTGGAATGTCATCGTCCTGTACTTTGATTTGATGATAACTAGCCTTCAAATCAATTTTGAAAAACACAAAAGCCACACATAATTCATCCAACAACTCGTCAATCATGGGTATGGGATATTGGTATGGCATTGTGAGTTAATTCACTGCTTGGTAGTCCACACAAAACCTACAATTTCCATCTTTCTTCGGAACCAGTAAGATCAGACTCGAGAAAAGGCTGATGCTCGGACGTATGATCCGAGCCTATAACATTTCTATGATCAGCTTCTCAATCTCATTTTTCTGAGTAAATGAATACATATATGATCGTAAGTTCACCGGAGTAGCCTCTTCGAAAAGTGAATGACATGTTCTCAACATCTCTCGGGGGTAAATCCTTCGGTTTCTAAAAGACATACTCATAGTCCTACAATACACCAACAATCAGTCCATCAAGTATCTTAGTCTATTCCTTATATACCCTAGTTAAAAGTGTCGTTAACTCCATCAAATAAGTTATGCCTTCTTCTTATATATGTTTTACGAGGGTATTCAGAGACACTTCAACCCTCGTTAAGCCTGGATCACCTCTCAATTTGATCCTTTGTGTGCCCAACTGAAGTTGATGCGATGCAACTTCCAATTAACTCTGGTTTTCCCAAGGTAGCAAGCCGTTTGTATCCTAACGCTACATCTGTATTCCCAAGATCAAACAACAAGAAGTCTTCTACAATATATAATCCTAGCATTATCAGTCGTAATGCCTAGCCTTTTCCCGTGCTCGATATAATAGCACCATTTCCGATGGATACTCCAAACCCTCGAGTGGTTGTCACCGTCAACCCATGTTTTCTGACAAACGACTCCGAAATGAAGTTATTGGTTACGCCCGAGTTAATCAAAACTATGACCTCCTGGTAGGTAATTCTCCCCTCATACGAAGTGTTCTATTGGTTGTGAGTCCCACTATTGATTTGAGTGACAACTCAACAACTTCCTTTCCTTCTTCCTCCTTAAGCTCTTCGATGAATTCAACCTCGACCATTTCCTCATCTTCTATTTCCCCTCATCCTCGTCCACTGCGAGAAACTTGAACTCCTTATATTTGCAATGGGATCAAGGATGATATTTCTCACCACACTTGAAACACAATCCCTTATTATATCTCTCATGTATCTCCACTATTTATATCCTTCTCACGGAAGAATCAACTCAGGTCCTTCGATTTCTCGACCATGAGCCTAAGGCTTGCTACGATTCAAAGGTTGTTAAGATTGCATAAGTTCTTCCCCATTGTTCCAAGCTATCTTGTTCTTCAATCATCAGAGCTAACTCAGCTATCTCATCCAACCCCACAGGTTTGTACCTGTTGACATGATTTTGGATACTCTACTTTAGCTCTTTCATAAAGGCATCTTCAAACACATCATCCGCAAGATGCGTAGCAACCACTAAAAACTCTTCAAACTTCAATATATATTCCTTTAATGTTCCATCATGTCGAAGGATCATCATCTGTCGTAGGGCAAACCCTCCATAGCCCCCTCTATATCTCTTACAGAGTCTGGTTTTGAAATCATTCCATCCCTTTAACATGATGTGATCCTATATCCATCGTGACCAAGTGAGCACCTTCCTATCCATGCTCCCTAAGGCTTGGTCCAACATCTCCCACTCAAGAACATGGTTCATTGTGAAATATTTCTCAGCCCGGAACACCCAATCATTTGGGTTATTCCCTGAAAAGAGTAGAAAATCCAGTTTCGTTTGTTCGTTGCCAACCGTGTCTCCATGATGGTGATTCCCTGTTCATTGAAGAGGATGAGTCAGTACCCCACTGCTTATCCCTTCCTTGCTCATTGATATCCCTTTTCCTTTTCCAGTTGTTTGCCTCTTTGTAGCCATCATCATAACCTCGCTCCAAGATCCCATTATGATTGCCATATTCCTCATGAGTTCCGACATCTGTGCCTCCAATATGGATGTCTATTGTGTAGCTTCTTCTTCAGCCGTTGCCTCGGCCTGTTGACTTCTTCTCGTCATCATATATCGTCATCGACTCTGATACTAGATAATAGTATTAGAGATTGAAAGAAAATAAATTTGGTTGATTCGAGATAATCAGTCTCCAGAAATTCACCTTTTATTTGTAAAGAAATCAATACTGACGTTAGAGACTTATATCGTTCCATGAGGATATTTTTAGAAAGTAAAAACAACGACCTAAACAAGAGCATGTACTGGTAGCCATAACAATATCCACACGCAAAACCTTCATTCATATGCCTTCTCTACTCTATCACATCTTCATTCTCCCACGCATTTCTCTCGATTTGAGTCAGCTGCTTTTGGTGTTGTCTTTCCTCCCCTGATCTTTCTCGCATTTCTTGCCACTACTCCATGAAATTATGACCTCTTCCTTCGAACCAGCTTGGCGAGTGAAACATCAAGTCTATCAAAGGTCTTCGATTGAAGGGTTAGGTTCTTGTCGTTAGGTGGTAACGATGACCGACGGTAGAGACGGTGGCGAACGAATGAAAGCCGCGTATGGAGACGGAGTATGAAGGCCACAAAAAATGTCACAAAAAGAGAGATCGAAGAAAGAGAAGAATAATAAAAGATCTAGACTTTGAATTCAAGAAGAAGAAGAATTTTAAAATTCTAATAAAATTATTTTAAAATTCTAATAAAAAATTTAACGAAATTAATTTTTTAAAATAATTAAAATTTTAAAATTCTAATAAAATTATTTTTAAAAAACTAGCTAAAAATAATTAGAAATTAAAAAATGGAAAAATTAAATACGTAAAACTAAAATGGAGAATATCAAAAATGCCCCTTTAGGGCTAAAACGGGGCATTATCAAAAATACCCCTGTAGGGCTAAAAGACTTCAAAAATACTCTTCCCGAAAAAAAAAATTTTCGCTTCAAAAATACCCTTATAAATGCTAAAATTCCCAAAATACCCCTGCGACCCTTCTACCCAGTTTGACCCAGTTTGACCCTGCGACCCAGTGACCCAGTACGACCCTGTGACCCTGCGACCCAGCGACCCAG
>CM071860.1:38108099-38135514 GCA_036759665.1 Gynandropsis gynandra
CTGGGTCGGTGGGTCGGACTGGGTCGCTGGGTCGCAGGGTCGTACTGGGTCACTGGGTCGCAGAGTCAAACTGATCAAACTGGGTAGAAGGGTCGCAGGGGTATTTTGGGAATTTTAGCATTTATAAGGTATTTTTGAAGCGAATTTTTTTTTTCGGGAAGGGTATTTTTGAAATCTTTTAGCCTAGAAGGGTATTTTTGAAGTTACCCCAAACAAAAATACTTTTTATTTAAAACAACGAAAAACTATTTCTAACAAAATTGCAAAAAATATAAATTATTAAAAGCTTAAAAATCAATAAATCTTCAAATTTTATATTTTCAATAATTACAATTATAAAATAAAATTAATCATATTTTCATTTAAATTTTTCATTCAATTTTCAAGCGTATTAGTTTTAATAGCATTTAATTTTATTATTTATATTCATTTGCGAAGAATATTTAATGAAAATATTTATATCAAATATTTCATATGTTTAGTAAAATTTTTCAAATATCAAATTATATTATTTGTATTTGTATTGTTTTCAAATCCATTAAAATTTATATCAAATATTTATTATTGTATTGTTTTTTGGATATTTAATTTTTATTAAAAATATTGATCAAACTGTACAATAAAAAAGATATTATTCCAAAATTATCTTTAATATCAATAAATAATACATTATTAATTCAATTCAAATTTAAACAATTTGCGATCCTACAAAAAGACAAAAAATCAATTATATATTCAAAATAAATTATTAATAAAAAGGACAAAGTCAATGAACCTTTAGATTCATAATTTATACAAACAAACTTTACTAGAATATAAAATTTAATACAGAAATGAATAAAAATAGTTGGAAATCACTGAAAAATGATTGAAAATCGTTAAAAATCATTGTAAATCATTTTAAAATTGTTGAAAAACACTCAAAATTATTGGAAATCGTTCGAAATCGCTTAAAAATCGCTCTCAATTTTTAAATCGCCTCTCGCTATTTGTATTTCTTAATTTTGAAATTGGAGGTAACTTCAAAAACTTCAAAACATATGTGTTTTTACAAACAAAAAATAAAGACAAATTTATCTTTTTTCAATTTTATTCATTAGATTTTTAAGGATATACGTGAAGTCATATAGAATTACGATGATATATCTAATATTATGCCTAACAAAATATATAAACTATTTATATCGTTATAATAAATAAACTAAAACATTATTTTTATAATAGTATATAAACTTTTAAAATTAATTTTACATTGATAAATTTTGTCATAAACTATATTTATTAATTAATTTGGTGTAAGTTGATAAAATTAATAGATTTTGCTTAATTTATATATTGTAAGTTTTTTAGTAAAACAGTTTTAAGTAAGTTTTTTTTTGTGTTTGGGTGGTTGTATGAAAAAATATATAAAAGGAAGATATTTCATATGATGTCTAAAACAGTAAATATATTGTTATTATTTTAAAAATTATTATCAAAATTAAATTTTTTTATAAAAAATTTAGAATAGTTTTAAATTATTTAGTGCTTAGTTATTATTGGGATTTATTTTTTATTTTTCATAATATTATAATTATTTTTCTAGAAGTAAAATTTTGAAAACTTAATATTAATATAAAATTTAATTTACTAAATATTAAATAATTATATCATTTTTTTCTTTCATAAATATTATAAGATACTATGAGTTTATTAATAAGATATACAAACAAACAAATCCAATAAAAAAGTAAAAGAATTAAAAGAATTTAAAAATAAAACTATCATGAGACTGAGAAGGGACAAAAGAGAATTGGAACTGCAAATTGCTAAATGTCAACCTCGTTCTCAGTCGGAAAACAAAAACGTCTTTATAAGGCTAAATAAAATCTTGAAAAATTAGAAAAAATGGAGAAAATCTATTAGGAAAAAAAAAGGAAAAATACTGTCGTTGTTCTCACGTATTCGCAAATCTTAAAACGTCTCCGGCTATAAAAGCGTCATTTTTTTCGTGCTTCGTTGATTTGGGGTTTTCTGCGTACACTGTAATCGACGTACAGTCTTCTTCTTAATTTCGTCAACGTTTCTCATAAGTATATATAAGCATATTCTTTGTTTGGTTAGTTTGGCGTTTAATTTCTTTTCATTTTCATCTTTGGTTTCGTCGTCGCCATCGCTGTCTTTCACTACACAACAGGTGGGTCTCTGTTGAAAGAACTTGTTTTGAGTTGCATTTTCTCTTCTTCTCTTTGTTCTTGGCTTTTGCCAATAGTACCGTTGTTTTGATTGTTAATCCCTATCTGGGTTCTCGTCAATTTTTGCTCTTGACCATCTTCGAGTATCAGATGTTTACTTCCTTCGATCTGGATCTGTAACAACCAGCAATCAATTTGTCCAATGCTAATGTGTATGATGTGATCGCTTGTCTCTCAGGGTTTTGCGTTTTGGATTTATCAGTTGGTCTAAGTCCTACGTATTCCACAACCTTCATTATTTTGATTTCTTCAGTTCGAGCTGTTGAATCACGACGACTAGTACGGTCCCGAAGTCGTAAACTTTTCCGGAATAGGAACTTTCTTTCTGACGTTGATATGTTAATGTAACTTTAGGAATCGGATTGGAACTGTATTGGCGATCTTAGTTATTTTGCTCAGGCTCTGTTATTGTTCTTTGTTGCTGTTAAGCTATAGAATGAAAGGCCTTCCATTACTATTGCCCTGAAAATAGTTGTTCTATGTGCAAACGTTTTATGATTTTCAGAATGGCTGCTACTGCGTCTCACCAAGGGATTGGGGCTATTTCATCTCGTCAGCATTCCAGAGTCTCTCATTGTCTAAAGGAGGCTACATATATCTCAATGAAAATTGGAAATAAAGGGTTTAAGATTGATTTGAGGCCGAGTTACAGCTCTAGAACGAGAAGCTTTTGCAAGATCGAAGCTACAGTATCTCAGGCGTCTGTTTTTGACACAATCTTCTCTCCCTCCAAGAATGTCTCTGATGAGTCACAAAAGAAATCAAGTATGTTGTTAGCGGATGAGTGGTGAAACATCATTTGCATATATCCTTGATATTGCCTCCAAGTTACTCAATTGAATCCCATTGGTGCATTGTAAGGTTTAAAAGGATCTGTAAAAAATGATCATAGATGCATTCAGACAAATGGAAAGTGATTTTCTGCCTGAAATAAGTCTGTTGTTTTTGACACATGTCAGATGAAGCAGCTCTGATATTGATTCGGCATGGAGAGTCCTTGTGGAACGAGAAGAATCTTTTCACAGGCTGTGTTGATGTGCCTTTGACAGAGAAAGGAGTGGAAGAGGCTATTAAGGCTGGTAAAAGAATTAGCAACATACCCGTCGATGTGATATTCACATCGGCTCTAATACGTGCCCAGATGACCGCCATGCTTGCAATGACTCAGCATCGTCGCAAGAAGGTCAAATAGCAAGTGAATCAATTCAAGCTGCCTTAAGATTATGATTGAACAGCTTTTTGTCTTTCTCTGGAAATTGCCCTTTTTACATGTGATGTTCTGTGATCTCTGATGTCTGTCTTTAAAAAACTTCCAGGTCCCGATCATCTTGCACGATGAAAGCGAGAAGGCAAGAACTTGGAGTCAAATTTTCAGTGAAGAGACTAAACATCAATCCATACCCGTGATAGCTGCTTGGCAGCTCAACGAAAGAATGTAAAATACTAGGAACCTACATGTTTTTTTGCCCTCTATCGAGTGTGATTATGTTCAACCTATTGAAAATTTGATCTGCTTGCATGTGTGGTGTAGGTATGGGGAATTGCAGGGTCTCAACAAGCAAGAAACAGCAGAGAGATACGGGAAAGAGCAAGTTCACGAGTGGCGAAGGAGTTACGACATTCCTCCTCCTGATGGCGAGAGTTTGGAGATGTGTGCTGAGAGAGCAGTGGCGTATTTCAAGGACAATGTAGGAGAATCTTTTTTTTCCTTTTTCGTAACTTCTCTAGATTGTTTCAGATTAGCAGATCTCTAATGTTACACCAAATGCAGATCGAACCGCAGCTTGCATCTGGAAAGAACGTGTTGATCGCTGCTCATGGAAACTCACTGCGGTCCATTATAATGTATCTTGACAAATTAACTTCCCAAGAGGTGAAGAACTGTTCAAAACTCAATCTTACTCAGTGGGGAATTGGGCTATACCAAAAAAAATCATTATGTGTTACTTCTTCAGGTTATAAGTCTAGAGCTATCAACCGGTATACCTTTGCTCTACATCTTCAGAGAAGGAAAATTCATCAGAAGGGGAAGTCCTGTTGGTCCTACAGAAGCTGGTGTATATGCTTATACCAAGGTTTCTATTGTCTTTGAGTTTTCCATTTTCATATTTCGGGTTATTGCCAAGAACTGCAGAAAAATGGTTTACGGGTTTCTTTTATCTTGCAGAGATTGGCTCAATACAGACAGAAATTGGATGCGATGTTGAACTGATGTATTTCCAGAGGCATATAGAACATACTTTTTGTCTCTTCAGGGATCTTCCATCAATTTAGGATCTTAGGCTTTACAAAGAAAATCCAGGTTTTTAGTGTTTTTTCTTTATTTTGGTTACAACATTACCATCTTGAGAAACACTTGCAGACAACGCTCTTCTTTCAGTTAGTTGAGATCACATTTCTCCATCTCTTCAGAGTGAACTTTTCTGAGTATGTTCTTCTCTGGTCGTAACCAGAATGTTGACACTGGTAAGAACCTAAAAAACCATGAACTTTACAAAGAATCAAACTCATGCCCTTGCAATTGACAGTCACAGAGAAAATCTTGGCTTGGTAGAAACCAATATCTCCTTCTAGGCTTCAGGTTTATGTTCTCTGTTAAAAGGGGCTTCAGTGTTTTCCTTCTCTGAGCTGTCTCCCTCTTCAGAGGGTGCAGGAAAATTGGACTTTTCCAAGTCAGAAGATTCAGAATCTGAGTTAGGATCTCTTAGCAATGTGGCCGTGGTTGATACTGTGTTTCCGAAGAACCTTGCATCCTCTTCCTTCATTCTTTCAGCGTAATTAACAAAATTAAAACCTGAGTTGTTGTTCCCACCAAATGCGACTTCCAGTTGCCCCATATCAAATAGATCCTCAAGGACCATGTTGCTTGCGCCATCATCAGGGTAAATAAATTTCACTTTGTTGCACGTCTTTGGTTCTAGAAAAGGTTTCACCATCTACATCACAGTATTCGCACTCAATTTCAGCGAACGATATATATCACAGCATAGCGATTGCGACAGAACAGAAACATTTGATTTACCTTCCAGAACGGTTCGAAGAATCTGGGCGGGTTGTATAGTATGGCCAAGCCTAAGCGTTCCGGGTAATGTTCTTGTAATACATGAGCAGTTTCTCGAGTCACTTTAACTGATATATGTGACAAATTGAAACCATGGAAATCGATCAACCAAACCATTTGTTCCTGCTCAGCTGGTAAGTTCAAGATTGCGTTCTCCATGCAGTAGACCAAGAATCTAATCTGCCCTTTAGTCTTTTTTGTATTCTGCAACAGAAATAGAGGCAATCAAAGATGATAAACAGATCAAGCTTCTCCAGAGAAAGCTTCACAAGATATGGGACCAAACCTGGCAACTTGGTCTCATGACAAGAACAGTTCTCCCGTACTTGTCAGTAAAATTAGCTCTGTATATCTTCCCAGTCTCAGCTTCTCGGGCAACCTCCTCCTATATTGTTCCAAATAAGAATTAAGGGCAAAAAGCAACAGTCTTTCATGCCTTGGAAATATAATGTGCTTGAAATAAGCTTCATCAAGAGCTGAAGAAAAGAACTTTAGATCAAAGATTATCTACCCATCGAATCTCCTCGGGTTTGTACTGAATTCTCCACTTTATTGTTTCTTTAATCATTTTAGTAGCTTTCTTGACATGCCAATTACGTGCCCGTAAATATCGAGCAATGGCAGCATCGGTCGAAAACATGGATAACTTCTCAGGCAACGGCTCCAGTGATCTCCTCACCTCATTTATCTAAACACCAGAGTTTCAACATCTTTATAAACAAGCAAAATTATTTTACACGTCAAGCACCGCACGGCAAGCAAAGCCCAAAACATCATACCTTATCCAAGTGCTCCTCCACAGTCGAGGATTTATCAATTCCATGACAAGACACTCTCTTGGAATCACTGCTCATACTTGCAAAACGATATCTTACTGAAATTCAAACACCGCGATGCAACTATGATTTGTTAGACAAAATGTAAATATCTAACTCATTATGCAACTCGTTCTGCTACCCGCACGAGATTTTTCAGTGTCCGTTAAAAAACGAATCTTCTCGGAGCATCTAACCAAGGAAACGTATGAATGATAACATTAACAAAGCCACAGTGAGTACTAGCTTAATCTATGATTAAGCAACAAATACATGAGGTAAATATCATCATTGTATATCCCAAAGCTAAACAACTTCAAAGGATCGCAGAGACAGCGACAGAAACACCAAAAAGAAACAAACAACGAGAAATAAGCTTCAAACAAGACAACTTATCGCATCTCACCTTATCAAAACGCAAAGATTTAAGCTTTTCACTAGCAATATGCAGTAAAAATCGAGGAAGAACATAACACAGAGAAAATCAAAGTCGAAAGACCTCAACCCACCTGACGAAAATGGAGGAATTTGGGAAGCGGAAGAAACGGACGAGAGTGATGATATGGGGAAGAAGAGAAGAAGCGGGTCAACCCGGAAAAACTACACGCGTAATGGGAGCTTCGGTCTTTGAAAAAGAAAAAGAGATTCTACGCATCCATTGTTTGAAATTTAGCAGATTAATTCTGCCGTCTCCCGACAGCAATCCGATTACGAAGCAACCTACGTCTGTTCCTGAGTTCAAAGAGAAAAAAAAAAACACGTGCGAGATCGCCACCAAAAAAGTCTTTTCGAATCCTCTTCCGGTTTACTCCGGTTGTTGTGAATTAAACCAAACTACACCAATGACAATAGTTCTCTAAACCGATTTACATTGGAATATTATTTATTTGGAAAATCTTCTTAAATTTGTTTTAATATGAAAAACTAGATTAATTCTGCGAAGAGGGGGTATATTTTGTATTTATATTTTTTTATTATGAAATCAAATATTTAAAAATCCGCATGAGTTTTGTTTTAAAATATAAAATAATATAAAAAATAATTTATTTAATATTTAATATAAATTACCATTTTATTTTAAAACAATATATAAATTTGATAATTATTTTCATTTAACCCATATGTATAGGACAATTGATATGTATAATATATATTTACAAATTAATTTAAAAATTGTTATAATATTTTATGTAAGCTTTGAATTAATATGGTAGCTTAGAAAAAAAATCATATATGATGATGATATTTAAAAATATATATATATTATGAATTTTACCTTGGCTTTTTCTTTTCTTTAGGAAGAAACTATAAAAGACAAGATAGGATTTATCAGTTAATCAGATACATCCACTTGTGAAGCCTTCTGTTGTCTCAGACATTAACCGTAAGTTGGTATTCTTTGTCCTCGACGACCAAGAAATACTTACCTTCTTCCACAACCATCAATCCAAACTCATTTGCTCTGCTCAGATGCTCACACAGCCCGACCTCGAACTCGACCTCCACCTTCTCTGCGGCCCTTAGCACCACGCTCTTAAACCCTATGAGTTGTTTCTCGGGCCGTTCACCATCTCCTCCCTGTTCGTGTCTCACAAACATCAACACAGGATGTTTTCCTGGCATGTCCCCTTGGTTCTCCACAATAATGCTCACTTTTGTTTTCATTGTGTCACACCCTTCTCTTCCCATCTCTGAAACGAGTGCGTAACGAACATAATCCGACTCTGAACCGTCGGCTTTCATGGTTGAGGAGGATTGATTTAGGTAGAGATTGGTTGGTGTTGTACTCTGGAACTCGTATGAGTACTTCGAGTAGCTGAGGCCATGTCCGAACTCATAAACTTTGGGACCTTTGTAGAATCTGTATGTTCTTCCAGGGTATCCAGATGACGGGTCTGGCCGCATCCTCATGTCTGTCATCTGAACATTCACAAAGCTCTGCGGATACCATGTCATCGGTAATCTCCCTCCTATGCACACAAAGAGGCCAATATATCATCTGAATTTTGATGATGAGGTTAAGTTTCTTTATAGCATCTCTAAGTTAATAATTGTGCAAATCATTATCTATCATGGTCGTTAACTGACCTGGGTTGTGATCTCCAAATATGATTTCGGCGAGGGCTGTCCCTCCGGCTTGACCCGGATAACCAGCCCACAAAATACTTCCGATCTTGTTATCATTCTGAGCAAATGAGACGTCGACAGGACCACCACAGATGAGAACCAGGACCACCGGCTTCTTTGCAGCCTTTGCAACGCTCATCACGAGCTCCTGTTGCCTCCCCGGAAGGCTCAAGTCCACACGGTCCATATCCTCCTTCTCCTGCGTCTGGTCCAGGCCCATTATCAACACCACATAATCAGCTTGTCTCGCGATTTTCACCGCCTGATCAACTGTTGCTGATGAGCAAGCCACGGAGGCACACCCCTGGTGGTAAACAACATTCTTCACATAACCACGCAGCCCTTCAAGAGGCGTCATAGTCTTGCAAGGTGGGCCAGCATAGTTTCCAAGGAGCGTTTTGGCAACATTTGCATTTGGGCCAATGACAGCAAGCGTCAACATCTTCTGCTTGGGGAAAGGGAGGAGTTTCTGAGTGTTCTTCAAGAGGACAATGCCGTTACGAGCGGCTTCGAGAGCTAACATCTGGTGAGCTGGAGAACAGACGACATCAGGACGTATGCTGCTGAAGGGTTGTTTTGTCGGGTCACCATCGAAGAGCCCAAGCCGCATTCTCACAGAGAAGAGGTTGTGGAGAGCTCTATCAATGTCGGATTCTGACAGCTTCTTCTGTTGGAGAGCTGACTTCGTGTATTTCCGCAGGTAGGATCCACAGTTAACATCCATCCCTAGCCCAAAGAAAAAGAAACAAAAAGATGAAAACTTATTAACTCTCTTAAGAATTTTTTGTAATGTTCGCTAGTATTTCTTATACAAGCAATATATATGTATACCAGCCCTGAGGACATCGGCAACGGCGTCTTCAGGAGACTTGGTGTAGCCTTGATCGTCGTAGATGATCGACACCGCATCACAATCCGACGTCACATACCTGATGATGTTACCAAAATGCCAATGATTTGATATAAAAGAGAAACTAAAAGAGAGTTAAGCAATACATTTCTGGATTACTAAACCCACTCAAGGTACAGCTATTTTACGTAGTTACAACCTAAAAAGAACGACTAACCCGTGGAATTTCCAGAGGCCTCGGGCAGTCTTAGACAAGAGGTTGGAGTCGGCACAAGAGGGGACTCCGTTGATGCGGTTATAAGCACACATGATTCCGCTTGCCCTGCCATCCTCAACACACCTCCTGAAAGGTGGTTGGTATGTATCGGCCAAATCTTGTTGGCTCACCTGTAACACATACCAAGATGATGTTCTAAGTAACTTACAAGATACTCGATTTTGATCGTTAGCCTATCGAACTGATATCTCAGGATCTCGCTTCGAATTAGCCTTTTAAAGGAGTACATATATTTGTAAATGATATACCACATCAATACCAAATATTCCAAGTTTTGAAATCTCAACATCATGTATCCAAAAAAAAATCAGAATACAGTATGAGGATCAGATCTTATTGGGACTCTTCCAAGATGCTATGCTTCAAACACAAGTCAAGGAAGAATCTCACCACGCCCCAAGTCCCAAATAGTTAATTCACCAATACTGACATCAAGGACGATGATAATCAGAAAAGAGGGATTAACCTTTTTCAAAGAAGACAATGAACCGAAAACCTTATAATGTAACCTTTTACAACATCACATATTTTTCCCTCGCAAATTTAGATGAAACGAAAAAACAAAGGAACAACTAAATTACCTTAGCATTGAAGACGTAGCGGGTGACGCCTTTCCAGCGATCAAGATCGTAAGCGGTGAAGTGTTTGCAGCAAGCAGAGGCTTGGAGATGGCCTGAAAGTGTTTTGTGGCCGTCGAATGAGGCTCCTTGGAGTCCCCTTACATAAGCTACCGCATACTCTCCTGTCGTTTTTGGATCCTCCCCAGGAGTCTCCTGACCTCTCCCCCACCGTGGATCCCTAAATATGTTTATGTTTGGCGCCCAAAACGTCATCCCCGTTGCTTGCCCTGCGTTGTACACCCCCCTGGCCTCTATTCCGATCACCTGTTGCACCAGAAAAACACAAGATTACCGATAACAATCTTCTGTAATCACAGTTCCAGATTAATAGACTGTATTAGTTAACTCCAATAACAGAAGTTCATTTACTCTGGAGCAAATCAACTGAACTAGTTATACTGGATCAAACTCTGAGTTTGTTTTAAAGATAATCAATGGCGCTGTTGATTTTGTAATGTCTTAAACCTATCTGATCGATCGTAGGACGCAAAATTCCCAATATATATATATATATATATTTGTAATAAAAACAGAGGGAACCCATATACTTGTAATTATAGCACTATAAAACTTTCTAAATCTGTATATAATGATCCATTTTCTCATATATTATTTAGTTACAAGTCATTGTTCTTTTTATCTCTCCATTTTAACGAATAAAGATTCAAGGAAATAAAAGGAACAGGAGAACAAAGGCTCAAAAAAGTGCAAGAATGAAGAACTCACATTGGCAATGCGATACCACAGATAGGAGTCGAAGGAAGCGGCGGTGAGGATGACCTGAGGGAAGCTCGTTGCCGCCGATACGATGCCGTTTAATCGGATTCCCTTTCCGACATCGGCGACGCCATGAAGAGCCTCCGACCACCACTCGTACGCCGGAACCCCGAGACGGGTAATCGCCGCCGCCGAGTTCACCAGCTGCGATATCTTCTCGTCTAGGGTTAGTCTAGACACCAGGTCACGGGCCCTGCGGCTTATGGGAATGTCGGTCCGGCAGAACTGATAAGTCTTCGTCGATGGGTTAGAAGGGTCGCATGCGTGCGGCGGTGGAGCTGCGGTGATGTTGTAGCATAGGCGGAGGAGGAGGAGTAAGAGAATCGCCGGAAGGATCTTAACCATTGGCGAAGGCTTTGGCTTTGGGAAGATGGAATGGAAGAGATGAGGGGGAGAGAGAGAGAGAGAGTGAGACTGAACTGACTGAACTGACCATTATAATTGACAAATAATGGATGTAACTAATTATTATTTTATTGGTGTAACTTTAAATTCGAAATATTACTTTTTTTACAAAATTTAAATGAGAGTTGAAAATAAATTTCTTGTCTTTAAACTTGACATAACTCAAAAAATAATGATTGGATAAATAATATTGTTTTCTTTTTCAAATCATATTTTCTTATCTTTATTTTTAATTATAATGGTATGATTATCACGATTATCATTACTAAGTATTTCTTCAATTAGTCTAAATGATTTGTTTTTATAATCATATTTTATTATTTATTTTATGTTTATAATATATAATGTCATTTTTTCATATGGTTAGAAATTGAAGGTCTTATATTCATAGATTTTGTAGGTTTTTGAAAATCATTTATAGAAATGTACTATCATAGAAAATCGATGATTATTTTGAAATTTAAATCCACTTTCATTTTCAAGATTTTAAATTTTTAGTGATTATAACTTAGTTATGTTTCGAATTATTTTATAACTGGTATTATGTTATGAATTATTATTGATTCAAATATTTGATGAAAATAATATTATTCACATTTTATTAGGATGTCAATTTTTAGTCCGATCCGAAACTCGACCCGAAATCCGACCCGAAAATTACGGATTTGGGCCGAAAATTATAAGCCTGTTAACAATTGAGTCGGACTCGGGTTTGAAAAAATCAACCCGTAAAATTCGGACCGGGCCGGGCTTGGCCCGCGGGCTGCCTGAGCCCGAAATTGGTCCAACCGTGCAAACCCTAATCGTTTCATTTCAGCTCTCTCCTCTCGGTCGACAGCCGCTTTCCTCCCTTCAGCCTCTCTTCAGCTCTCTCGCTCGACCTCTCTCTCCAGCCCCACCGTCGTCGTTCCCGCACCGATCGTCCTCTTCCTTCGCCGTCAATCTCGCGCCAGTCGTCCTCTTCCCTCACCGCCAATCTTGTGCACGTTGTCCCTCTCCCTCGCCGTCGTTTTTGCACCCGTCGTCCTCCTCCCTCGCCACCGTTCTCGCGCCCGTCGTCCTTTTCCCTCGCCGTCAATCTCGCACCCGTCGTTCTCCTCCCTCACCTCAGTTCTCGTGTTCGTCATCCTCCTCCCTCACCATCGTTCCCGTACCCGTCGGCCTCCTCCCTCGCTACCATTCTCACGCCCACCGTCCTCCTTCGCCGCCATTCTCGTGCCCGCTGTCCTCACTCGATGTTGTTCTAGAGGTGTGTTTAGTCGCTTCTTGTAGTTTTGCTTAGCTTTTTGTTTCTTTAAAATACGGTTGTGTGGATCTGAGATTGTATCAAAACTGTGTTTGCTCTATGTGGATTATAATTTGATGTACATATTTCCCGTTAAATTTTTTTTGTAGAAATAGAAATGGATTCTGCTGATGAACTTGAGTATGAAATGCAAGAAGAGGAATTTGCTGGTGGTTTATCGGCACCTGAAGATGAAGAGCAATCGTCACAATCAAAAGGTAAAAAACGAAATCGTCTATTGTTTGGCAGCATATGACCCGAATGAATAAAGTTTCGGCAAGTTGCAACTATTGTGGGAAAGTGTTAACTGCTGGTAGTACTCAAGGAACATCGTAGTTGAATCATCATGTTAGAGATTGTAAATCTAAGCCAAAGTCAAAGTTTGGTAATGTGTGAGATATGATTATTGATCATGAGATGAAATTGAGGACAAAGAAGGTTGATCATGCAGTTTGGAGGGAAAAGGTTGCTATGATGATAATTGCACATGAGTTGCCTTTTTCAATTGTCGAGTATAGGTTCTTTATACATATGCTTCTTGCTTTATGCCCTAATATGAAAATGATATGTAGAAACACGACGACAACAAATGTTTTTAAGTTGTATGAGAATGAGAAAGATAAGCAGAAGATTGCTTTGAGCAAAGTACGTAGTAGAATACACATCACTACTGATCTTTGGACTGCTATTAGTCATGAAGGGTATATGTGTGTGACGGGGCATTATGTTGATGAGGAATGGAAATTGAATAGTAAGATTTTATCGTTTACTACATTGCCTCCTCCACATTCGGGAATAGAAATTGCGAAGAAGATAATTAGTTGCTTGAAGGAATGGAACATTGATAAGAAGATTTTTTCTATCACCGTTGACAAATGCTTCATCTAATGATGTCATGGTGCAATTTGTGAGGCATCAATTTAAGCATCAAGGGTTGTTGCTTGTAGATGGAGATCATTTCCACATAAGATGCAGTGCACATATTCTTAACCTTTTTGTACAGAGGGGACTAAAAGTCATAGATGATGCTTTGATGAAGATAAAAGAGAGTATGGAATATGTCAGAGGATCCGAGGCGAGGATAAAATTGTTTCGAGAATGTGCAGAACAAATTGGTATTACAAATGGAGTTTTTTGTCTATGGATATAAGCACTCGGTGGAATTTGACTCACACAATGCTCGTAAATGCTCTTAAGTATCAATATGCTTTTAAAAGTCTTGCGATGGTTGATGGGAGCTATAAGTACTGTCCTACAGAAGAAGAATGGGCTAGGGGAGAAAAGATTCGAGACTTTTTGCAACCATTTGTTGAAATCACCAACTTGATTTCGGGCTCAAAGTATCCGACTTCCAACTTTTACTTCATGAAAATTTGGAAGATCGAAGTCCTTTTAAGAGAGTATCGGGGGAGCACTGATGAACTACTAAGAAGTAGGCAGAGAGCATGCAAGAGAAGTTTGATAAGTATTGGGATACATGTAATTGCATTCTTTCCATGGGAGTTTTGCTTGATCCAAGAATGAAACTCAAAGTACTGAAGCATTGTTATAACATTTTTTACGAGACGACAAGCCAAAAAAAGTCGATGATGTGAAAAGGGCGATGTTAGCGCTCTTGGAAGAATACAAGAGAAAATTTGGGGAAAAGACTTCTAAAAGTTTAACGCCATGGAAAAAGAGTGGAGTCCAAGATAATGGACAAAGTTCATCATTTTTTTTAAGTAAGTTTATAACTTACTAAGTTGTATCTTATTTTTTTATAACTATCTCTATTAATTCTTTTTCATTATTGACTTCTTTAGGATGCATACATTTGTGATGGTGATAAGTCTTCGAATGATGGATCGACATCGGGTTTTGAGAGATACTTGTGTGATCCTAAGATCCGCATGCAAGATCACACCGATATGGATGTGTTGCAGTTCTGGAAGTCTAACACTAAGACATATAGTATTGAGTTAGCGCTTATGGCTTCTGATATCCTAAGTATTCCGATCACCACAAATACTTCAGAGTCTTCTTTCAGCGCCTGCTCGCGTGTGCTCAACAAATACAGAAGCCCTCTCTTGTCGTCAATTGTTCAAGCCGTTGAACAAAATAATAAATTCTTGATAAAAATCATAAATCATAATCCACTAGTTTTAATCTGTTTTTTTATTTGAATGTAATAACATATTATAACAATTGTAATCATAATCGTAGTCGTGGACACGAATGAAAAAAGGAAAAAGTCAATTCCATAATTATCAAAACAATTATAATGCATGAATAAATACACATATATATATACATATTCACATGTATATATATATATACATTGATTTGAATCTATATCAACGTTATATTGTTAGTAAACAATGTAAAAAGATTGAAACTCATTAATAACTAGATAATAGAATCTGGAAATTGTTCTTCAAATAATGAATGTTTCAAACTTTTCTATGAGTTAGACTAGTGAACCTCAAACATAACGGAAACCCTACAATATATGTGATCTAATGTTGATAAATTGGTGAAACATTTAGATTTTTTCCAAAAATTCTTTAGCTAGATTTCAAAGAAAATAGCAAGGAAAAAATTAATTCTCAATAATGAATTTGAGAAATTGGGATACACAAGGTACATTATTTATAAGGCTTAAACTATAGATGACACTAGCTAAGATAAAAGAAACAAAACAAAAATGTTGGAAACTGCTCGGTCGAATAGGTGACCATTTAGTCAAGCATTGCATAAAGGTTTCTAACTAAACTCCATCAAAACAATATGCTTTGATCGCTTCATGCCTCGACTTGATCGAGTCGACGGTGGACGCTCGATATAGTGGTGTGATATTCGGATCAATTGATCCATTTTGTTTAGTGCTCTTCGATGTAGACAAATTGGTCAGGTCGAGTGCAAGGTTGTTGGGGTCGAGTAACCAATGTGTATTAGGCGAACATTGGTCTAAAGGAATCGCTATGGTCAAGCGTTCCCTTTCTCAGGTCGAGCGCCTTCGACTCATCCAACTCTATACTCCTCTCAGTCTCATGTACTTGTATACGAGAACATGGAAAAGCGAGATCCATATTAATAATTACCATTCCATGCTCTTCTACTCTCAATTCCTTTTTTTTGTTTATTGCGTTAAGATCTGGTGAATCTCGTTTTCATTCTTGACGTGATTTTGGGATTGGAGAATTATGGTGTCGGTGCTTTTGAGTTGTGCAATAGGATTATACAATTTGAAATTAGTGATGTGAGTTAGATCTTATGTTTGAAAATAAAGAAAACTAGATACTAGTGGGAGAGGCGAACGACGACCTTAGAGGAGGAGAACAACGAGCAAGAAGACCCAAACGAAGCTGGCTAATGCGAGAGTAGAAGGGCGAACTTGGTGGAGGAGAACAATGACCTTGGAGGAGGAGAACGGTGAGATTGGAGGAGGACATTGCGAGCTCAAAGGGGGCGTTCGACGAGAAAGGCAGCTGGAGAATGAGGTTTATATTAAAAAAACGCATGGACGGTGGTTTTCCGCGTAGTCAGCCACCCAGACGGCGATTCCAAGGTGCCTAGGCGTTGACCGACTTCTATGAGCAGTTTTAGGGTTTTTTGGGTAGTCCCTTGCCGCCGAGTGCCTAGGTGGCGACTAGTCGGCTGCCCGAAACACCTTTTACGTCATTGGTTTGACTTAATGTCTCTTGACGCCTTTGTTGTCGTTGGAAGCTCTTCAGTGACCATGCAAGTGACCACTACAAAACAAATATGTGATTTCAACGGATGAACCAACAAATCCATCCATTGAATGGATCTCAATGCATATCAACGAGGTAATATTCATAGTAATCCATTGGTAATATCAACAAAGAATCAGTAGATCTCACCGTTGAAACATTTGTTGATAACTTTTGAACACTCTTACACACCTAAACACTCTAGATAATATGTGTCCACGATGATTTATTGGTCATAAAAGTTTGTTGGTAGGTTCCTCACTTCTGAGAGGTGGCCACATGTATCATTGCTCAAATTTATTTATAAAATAAAATATATGTTTTTACTTGAATAAGAGTGGTTCAAACCATATAGCGAAAGAAAATATATAAAACCATAATCACGATAAATAATAAATAAATACGAAAGGAAAAACAAAGCTAATCGAGACCTCTTGCACACCTCTCTCATTGGTCCGTTGTGAGCTTTGTTAATGTTGCTCAATGTCATCATTTTTTTCTCACTATATCATTTCCATCCACGACAACCCACAAATATGATGAGTACCAAAGACGCACTCAATGAGACCAATATATGTAGCACTCTGAGCCACATATATATCCTCTCACTCGTAACTGAGTAACACAAAATAATGATATATCATCACTCTAAAGACATATGGATAAGTATATCCAATCTGTCTGAGTACCCTAAATCAAAGACTAGTATCATGCTAGATCATACACTACAAAAAAATGTTATTTCAAATGGTCAAATCCGTTGGAAATGCTAATTTTTCCGTTTAAATCAGCGGCTTCCAACAGATTCATGACCATTGGTAATCGACTGTTGAAAAAACTCATCCCTTGCAGTTTTCGACTGCGTTTCAACAACCAAAATCCGTTGAAAAATATCAACGGATTTCAACGGATGCTCCTTGGAAATTTCAACGGATGTCCGTTTGAATGGCTATCAACGGGTATTCGTTGAAAATTTTTCGTAGGAAGATTTGAAATTATCAATGGATGCCTGTTGGTAATTTGAGCAGAAATTTTAAATATATCAACCAATGCCCGATTGTGTTATGATTATATCATCAACAAACATCTGTTGATTTAAAAAAAAATAAAAATATTAATAAATTTTAAACTTAATATATTAAATTAAAAAATAAAAATTAAATTAAATATTTGAAACAAACAATAAAAATAAGAATAATATATCATACAAATCATCTAAAATATCATCTAGCCGTCTTCTTCTTCGTATATCCCGACATTGTGAAAAGGAGTGATGGTAGAGGAGATGGTGACGGAGCTAATCCTAAACTCGCCAATAATTCTCTGTGACCGATGAATTGTTTAATCATCATAGTTTATGGTGTATAATTGGTTTGAAAGAGGTTTTGATAGGATTTGAGAGATTTTGTTGAATGTGTTGAAAATGAATTGTTGAACATCTTAAATACCTGAATTTTCAACAAGAATCTGTTGGAAATTCCAACGGATGCCTATGAATTGATGTCCAATCAAATAATATTAGATTGCAACCTTTCCTTTTTTCTCGGGGTATCTGTTGAAAATTCCAACGAATACCTATTGAAAACGTGGAGACAATTAGATGCCGAATTTTGTAATTGTGACTTTTTCGTAGGGGTTTTTGTTAGAATTTACAACAAATGCCTGTTAAAATTTTCATCGGATGTCCGCTGGACATTTGAAAAAAATGCAAAGGGCATCTGTTGATAAAGATAAAAGATTTTCAGCGGTTCACCATGGAATCCATAGAAAAATATTTCAACAGACGGATCCATTGGAATTCATTGGTAAATATTTAAATGGATTATCCATAAGTAAATATTTCAACAAACAAATATATTTGAATCGTTGATATTGACATGTCTTTTAGTAGTGATAACTCGTCGAGACCACAAGACTCTAGCTCGGACATATACGATCGCAAAGTATAAAGGAATCCATTACACTGATGATCTCGCAAGGTTACATCAAATCCTAGTCATCAATACAATACAATACAATGCTCCACCACGCAAAAGGTTACAACAATCCCAACATGATACGATGTTGGCAAATCCAGTGACCTGACTTACTACAACTATTTATTGCTCGAAAGGTTATCAAAACCTCAGCATGGTATGTTGGCCCCTAATCCAAGTGTCGCAATACTAGATCACAAGTGCTATAACATCGTTCGTTGAGCCTGAGGTTTTCTAGTTGAGTTGTAGTTGGATTTGAGGCATTCATTATTAGGGAAGAACAAGTTTCAAGTTCTACTATTGCATTGATAGGGGATCTAAGTCTAATTTTCATTCATTTAACAATAACGTCGGTTTAGAATCATATAATTTGATTATATAAACATTTTTATAAGTTAATGTAATAGAAATGTATTAAAATATCGTGATAGATTTCTTTGAATACAATATTTATTTTATGTATATTATTTATAATTTCGATAACATAAAAGATGGTATCGAAATAACATAAATATAATGCATAAACATAATAGGAACATATGAAAATATGAAAATATTGCGAAGATTTTTTCAATTGCATTATTTATTTTTTAATGCAATATTTACTGTTGGGGGGCCAACAATGTAAAAATATACTATGAAATCTATAGTAGTATCTTTTACATTTTATGATACTGTCTAGTTCACAAGTATATATATGAATATAATTTTTTTCGTAAGGGCATTCATTTTTATATACACAAAAATAAACCTTCGAGAATCTTAGAATAAATGTTTTGTATACATCTCATCGATATACGGATTTTAAAAATTAAATGTAGAAATAGAAGTTTGTTTCCGTTAAACTTCATATTCATGCAAACATATCTCACCTACATTTTTTTTCACTCATGATCTTCAACAAATGGTGAAATAGAATTTCGAAAAAGGAAAGTCAATTAACAATATAACAAAATGGTTCATTATCTAGAACAATATTTAAAACATATGGTTTACAGGATTGACATGCATCAATTGAAAGATATAAAAAGGTGATATTTTGAGTGGAGAAAAATATATATGTGTTGTATTCTTTCTCCCTTAAACAAAGTTTATCCCATTGAATTATTTGGTATGATTTTGAATGAGAAAACATCGTTATTATATATTTAGTTGTGATTATGTTATACTGGAATAATAGAATATATTTATAATTACATGTAATAGCATTGTTTTTTAATTATATATTATGGAATATATTTATAATGCAACATTATTGTTTTCATCTAATGTTTTATTTAAAAATCTAATTATTTTGCCTTTTGTTCTAGTATACAATAGGAAATCTCATAAGAATTTACAAAGTTGTTACAAAAGTGATAAAAAATATATGAATTATTTTGTTGAAATATTTTTTAAAAAATTTGTTGATTATTTTATAATAATACATTAAACCAACATGTTACTTTATATGAAATAACATACCACTTTCAAAACCGTTTTCAAACAATATATAAACTTTTGAAGTTACTTTCACATTGGTCAATTTAACATATCTGCGAGCCAATTTTGAAGTAATTTCAAAAATTCCTATAATATTCTATGAATAAATAGGTAAATATAGTTTATGTATTTTTTTAAAAAAATTAAGAAAATTTCAAAAATTGGTATGAGAATTTTTCTATATAAGACGATAAAATAAAATATATTGATAAATTTTTTCAAGAAAATATTAAAATTTTTTAAAAGTTATTAATATTTTAATAAATTAAAACATAGTAAGAAGTACTTTCAAATTAAATATTAAAAATAATTTTCTAATTATTATCACATAGATATATATAGAGAGATATGAGTCCATAAAAAGATAATAAAAAAATCCTTGGACGATTTAGAGTATGTGTCATTATCAATGGCAGTACTGATTGCGATGAATGTTTTATTAGTCGGAATATCATATGTACCTTCGTTTAAAACGCTTCAAAAATACCTTTCCTTAAAATAATTATTTAATCAGAAAAAAAAAACTGGAAAAAAGACAAATTTATCCTTAATTTTCGAACGTGGGAAAAACCGTATTTTGGGAGAGTAAAAGCCAAACCCGCATTCTGGGAGAATAAAAGCCAAGAAAGAACAAGTGATTTCGAACTTGAGAGGGATCGATTCGAAGTTGGCAAGAAGGAAATTTCGAAGTTGGCAAGAAGGAAATGGCTAGAATCAGCAACGGTGGAGAAGAGAGCACGAGTCAATCTTCAATGGCGTCAATAAGTGTAAGTAGATCGATTTCTAGGGTTTTGGAGGATGTCGAGTCCCAAAATGGTTTATTGATTTGAAATGGTGTGAGTGTCAATGAGTCGGTTGAGTCTCAGTGAGTCGGTTGAGTCGCAAGAGTCGGTTGTCTCAGTGGGTCGGCCAGTGCGACCGCCGGAACTGCCAGAAACCGCCGGAAACTGCCAGAAATCGCCGGAAAATGCCAGAAATCGCCGGAAAACGGTCGAAATCACTGAAACTCACCTACAAATCGCCGGAAATCGCCAAAAATCACAGGAAAATCGCGAAAAACGCTGGAAATCACTGAAAATGACTGAAACATTGTTGGAAATCGCTCGAAAATTGCTGCAAACCACTCAAAATAGAAGGAAATCACTCGAAAATGGAAAGAAATCACTCAAAAATTGAAGGAAATCGTTCGAAAATAGAAGAGAAACACTCGAAAATGAAAGGAAATAGTTCTCTACTTTGTTTCCCTCTTCTCAATTTTCTTTTTCCCTCTTCTTATATTTGTCTTTCCCTCTTTTGTATGTGTTTTTCATTAAGGGTACATATGTCTTTTCTCCAATTTTTTTTTCATCAGATTTAGGAGGGTAGTGTTGAAGTGTTTTAGCCCTAAGAGGGCATTTCTGATATTGTGCCGTTTTATTATTTACTTGGGATAATTATTTAGAGTATGTGTCATTAGAACCACTTTCGACAAACTTGCATCGTACTTCCCACAGCTTTCGAATGAGATCTCAATGTTCTATTTCTAAAACAAGCTTCAATTGGATCATTCCTTACAAATGCATGTACATCTTTCTTGCTATCAATTTCTTGCTCAATTTTAAGATCCAATCCATCTTTAAACTCGAAGATATTATTTTCAGTGATTGTCTTCTCGTGAACTACCATTTCTAAGTTATTCTCACCATCACCATCCTTATGCTCTATTGGCACATCAGAATCAACTTTATTATAGGATGCTCAAAATGACCGGATTACGTCACTCCGGCGCTCACAATGGTCACATGACATCACTGGGACGTTCCAGCGCGTTCAAATGGTCACATGACGTCACGCCCGTGTTCAAACGGTCACATGCCGTCATTCCCGCATGCCTAACGGTCGGATGAAGTCATTAGGACACTCCAGCAAGTTTTAGCCCATCTTCCCATTTTTTGAGACACTTTAGGCCAGTAGAGGCAATAAGGCTATGTTTTAGTGTACACAAGGCTATGTTTTAGGCCAGTAGAGGCAATGCGACTTACCTATAAAAGTACTCTCAACCTTCATTTGTACACAACTTGGATTTTGGAAAAAAATTTGAGTTTGAGAGCATCTCACCTGTTATCTAAAATGTTTCTGGGAAACATATCGCCTTCAATCTGTTCCGGGAATAATTGAAGTCTTTTTGACTATATCAAGAGGGTTCTACACCTTTTCTGGTGTTTTTCATTCCATCAAACCCAAAGAATCTCGCTTTGTGAATGAGGTTCTCGGTTTCTTCCATACGCGACACGAGCCACTTAGCCCTACCAAAAGTAGGAATTAGAGGTTCAATTTCCCTCTCAATTTTGATTTTACACTTCATACTTGTCGATTCTATCTCCATATACAACACTGGTCAAATTCATCTTATGCGATCGAACTGATAATAAATAAGATGTGTGTCATTCATTATATATGTCGGCTTCCTATTTTCACAAATATTGGGAAAATAGCTTAACTTCAACTTGTTGTATTTTTTCCCACCATAATCTCTGCTTATAACTCATCAATAAGTTGATGATATGTTAGACTAACCCGAGGACGATAGAAAAAATACTCTCTGGTTTTCCTGAACTCAACCAACCCATTCAGATTCTCCATTTGGATTTTTCCCATTTACCATCATAGAAAAAATAAATCAGTGTGATTTTCTCATTTACCGAATCCATTACACCTGTAATAAAAATATAAAAAGAGGATAAATTTTGTGCGACTCGATGAGACTCTATGACCCAGTGCGACCGTACGACTCGATGAGACTCTGTGACCCAGTGCGACCGTGCGACTCGATGAGACTCTGTGACCCAGTGCGACCGTGCGACTCGATGAAACTCTGTGACCCACTGCGACCGTGCGACTCGATGAGACTTTGTGGCCCAGTGTGACCGTGCGACCCTAGTACCCCTTCGATCCTTTGACCCCTTTGTGACCCTTGTACCCCTGCGACCCTTTAACCTCTTTGCGACCCTTGTACCTCTGCGACCCTTGTACCTCTATGATCCTTGTACCCCTTTGCGCCCTTGTACCTCTGCGACCCTTGTACCTGCGACCCTTGGATCCCTTAGCGACCCTTGTACCTCAGCGACCCTTTGACCCCTTTGCGACCCTTGTACTCCTTTGCGACCATTGTACATGTGCGACCCTTGTACCTTTGTGACCCTTGTACCCCCTGCGACCCTTGTACCTTTGCGAACTTTTGACCCCTTGTACCTCTGCGACCCAAAACCTTAGGAACGGCCTTACCCCTATAGCTTCGGGCGGGTACCTCAATACCCATAGTCTGAGCACTTTACTGATCCTTGGACCCCTGCGATCCTTTGACCTTTGATCGCTTTGACCCCTCGATGAGACTTTGTGATCCAGGGCGACCGTGAGACTATAAGAGAGTGTCACTCACTGCGATCATTTAACATTTAAATAAATATGACTCATTTAGACTACATCAATATAAGACTCGTTTTGAAAAAAGGAGAATCGAATCTATATATATTAGTCACTACTCACTCGGGTTATCTAATTCATAAAATAAACACGAAAAATACAAGAGAACGAAAAAACTCACTACACATACCTGGTTTTTCTACGGAACGTACTTAATTGCAAACTTCTTTGTTGACAACAAACAATTTCAACCTATTCGCGACGAATCTGATGCCGATTTCAAGCTACCTGTGAGGATTTTGATGTCGATTTCAAGCTACTCGCCCAGAATCTGATGTGGTGTGGAAGAATAGTAATTTTTGTGCCACAATAGAGAGAAATCGATGTGCTCTAGAGGAGAGAGAAAAATTATCTACTAATTAAATGATAAGGTAACATGAGATTATCAATATTTTAAGAGTAAATTTGAAGTTGAAACTGTTTTCTAAAAAAAAGGTAGGTTTGAAATCAAAATAGTATTTGAAGGTTATTTTTGAAGTTATCCCTTTTAAAAAATATAAAAAAGTTGATATGTTAGAAAAAACATATATGTATTATATTCTTTCTAGTTTAAACAAGATTTATCTCATTGACATTGTTATAAGGTTTTTAATGAAAAACATTGTTGCTACGTATCATTGGTTGAGATTATGTTATGCTTGAATAACATAACATATTTATAAATAAATGTAGTAATAACGTATTAAGGAATTACATATTATGGAATATATTTTAATACTATTTATTGCTTTTGCGTGGTTGCTTTTAATAAAGCAATTGTCATTCTGGTTTTTTAGTATATAATAGGAAAAGTGCTATAAGAATTTAGAAAGTTAGATAAAAAATATACGAAATATTTTGTTTCAATATTTATTTATAAAATTATATATTTCTTCAAAATAATACATGAATGACATTATTTTTGTAATAATATATAAATTAATATATTTTGGTCAAAATAATATATAAACTTTTTATATTATTTTCAAATTGATCAAGTTAATGATGGTTATGTACGTGAGTTATTTTTTAAATAATTTCAAAAGTTTTTATATTATTCTAAAAGTTATATATTAAATAATGTATAATTGTGAAATAATATATAAATTAAAGAATAAGTATGTAAAAAATCTTCATGTATTTTTTTTTATAAGTTTAAGACAAATTTTATAAATTATTATGAAATTTTTTCTATATAACAAGATAAAATATATTATAACTGTTATGAAACTAAATATTGAATAAATATTTTTAAAACATTTATTCTATAAATATATATAAATATATATAGAGAAGACTCCGTAGAAAAGACAAAAAACTTTTCTTTAGATAGTTTAGCGTATATCACGTCACCAATGGCACTGTTGATTGCGACATATAGTTTATAGTTTAATCAGGATTATTATTTCGGAATATAACCTATAAAATATCAAATTATTTTATTTTAAGCGGCAGAATATCAGAAATATTCTTATAGGACTAAATCATTTCAAAAATATCTTTCTCTAAAATAATTATTAAATCCGAAAAAAATTGAAACAAAGACAAATTTGCCCTTAATGTTCGAACGTGGAAAAACCCACGTTCGGTAGTTTTTCGACGTGAAAAACAACCAAAAACGAGAAAGCCAAACGGTTTTTCGCCGTGAAACCTGTTTAAAAGTTTATAGCAAGAAAAAAATAAGTGATGACGAACTTGAGAGGGATCGATTTGAAGCTGGCGAGAAGGAAAATGGCTAGAACCAGCAGCAGCACTGGCGAAGAGAGCACGAGTCAATAAGTGTAAGTAGTTCGATTTCTAGGGTTTTGCAAGCGTTCGAGTCACAAAATGGTTTATTGATTTGAAATGGGTGAGTGTCAGTGTCAGTGAGTCGGTAAGGTCGCAAGGGTCGCAGGAGTTGCATGAACATCTTCGACTCCGTCAGTCGGTTGAGTAGCAAGGGTCACAGTAGTTGCATGACCATATTCGACTCAGTTTATTGATTTGAAATGAGTGAGTGTCAGTGTCAGTGAGTCGGTTAGGTCGCAAGGGTCGCAGGAGTTGCATGAACATCTTCGACTCAGTGAGTCGGTTGAGTAGCAAGGGTCGCAGGAGTTGCATGACCATATTCGATTTAGTGAGTCGGTTGTCTCAGTGAGTGAGATGGGTCGCAATGGTCGTTTGAGGGGCGTGGGTCGGTTGAGTCTCAGTGAGTCGGTTGAGTGTCGCAGAGTGTCTGAGAGTCGTTTGAGTCACATGGGTCGCACGGGTCGTTTGAGTCGTATGGGTCACACGGGTCGGTTGAGTCGCATGGGTCGCTTAAGTCGGTAGAAGCATAAATGTATTCGTAATTGGTCATTTTGCAGGTGGCGCCAAAGCCAAAATTTGTGTATGAATTCCAGCACATGGACAGAATGCCAAAGATCACCACCAAGTGTTATCCTCACGAGACAATAAGGACATTGAGAGAAATCTTACATGAACACGAGTTGCATTACTTCGAGAAGGAGTCACAATTTAGGCATTTATTCCACTTACAATGTGACTCCACATTGACGAAGGTTCAAATGTCTGTACTACTAAATCACTCCGTGATTATACGGGACAATACAGAGTTGTGGTTCGTCATAAACGGCATTCCCATCCGGTACTCTATAGTGGAGCACGCACTAATTTCGGATGAAATGCGGATGGGTGTCACATTCAGGTTGAAGAATTTCGGCCGTGGAAAGGTGACCCCCGAACAAGTCAGTGAAAAGCTTGTGAAGGCGAAGAATTCCGATGACCGGAAGAGGTTCGCAAATTTGATGTTGTTAGCGCAAGTTATGGCTCACAAGCCTTCAGCAGAAAACTCTATCAGCCATGATCTCATTGACATGGTTGATGACTTGAATTTTGTGAAGGCTTTCCATGGGATCGTTACACATTCGAGATGATTGTGAATACTTGCCGCAAGCACGTTAGTGGGGAATCACCGAAACCAAAATGGTATTGTGGCGGTTTCATGATCCCACTAATGGTAAGTTGTATATATTAGTCGAATAACTTGAATGTTTTCGTACTTTTTGCATTCTTATCATTTTGTTTTAATGTTTCAGTTACTTCCATTTGAAACCATCCTTAGTTTGGGCAGAAATGGATGGTATGTTGAGGTTGTGGATGCGCATCGATCCTGCCCAAGAATGTGCAAGAAGATGGTTAAATCCAATTTTAGAAGGAAGTATGTAGATGTGATAAGGCAGATTGGAGATTCTAAGGTAACAATTACACAGGGTTCACAAGGAAAACAAGGGTCACAGATGGTAATAATGGTTATGTTTTGTTTTTCAGGATATTCTAAGTATTCTTCGTGCTGAACACGAAGAGGAAGCTTTACTTTCTGGTCTGGAGGATTACGAGGGATGTGACGATCCCGATGTTCAGATATGAAACATCTTCGTAGAAATCCGAAGGGTATTTGTTGGGAGGATATCCGTCAACAGGAACTGCTGACACGAAAAGCAGCTCTTGGTGATCAAAAAAAGGAGAAGGAATAAGGGACTAAGAGGAAGGAGAGCGTGAGTGATACTGATGCTGATGCTGCAGTCCCTCTGACACTGGAGAAGAAATTAATAGGGGAAATAAGGAAGTCGGAGAAGAGAATCATCAACGCCGTAAGAGACCTTCTAAGGGATGTCGGGATTCATGTGCCTAATCTAAAATCAAAGGCTACCGAGAAAGTTACGATCACCGAAACCCAATCTTCCGACACTGTTGGTGATTTTGCTTTTGAATTCCTTCGACGTCCAAATCCAGTGTCAAGAAAAGAGCCAAGCGGAGATGGCTCAGAAGAGGATTTGGGAAACATTGCTCATGATGGAGTTCCACCAAGTAAGTAATATTTAGTGAAAAGGTCATTTGAGTGTCAATTTCCATCGAGACATATAAGTCGTAGGTCGCATAAGCCGTAGGGTCGTTAGAGTCATAGGGTCGCATAAGCTGCAGGGTCGTTAGAGTCGCATGGGTCCCATGGGTTTCATATGTCGCATGTGTCACTGGGTTGTTAAAGTCGAATGGGTCGCACGTGTTACATAATCAATGTAATGAACCAAGTAAGTACGGTCATTTGAGGTCGCATAGGGTGCATGGGTCGCATGGATCGCATAGGTCGCATGGGTCGCATTGGTCGCATGGGGAGAATGGGTCGCATTGGTCGCCATATGTTTAATGAGGTAAATTTTATGCAGGTGCTGGACTTTTATCGAAGGAGTCTGCGCCATATGTTGAACCTCCGCCGGCGAAAAGAGCAAGGATAGTGGGTTCAAGAACCTGAAGGGGAAGAGGAGTTTGTGTGGAATCCCAAGGGATTAATAAAGGGCTTGTAAGCCGATTTC
>CM071860.1:38192228-38219560 GCA_036759665.1 Gynandropsis gynandra
AAGAATAGTTGATAGATCTATGATCCTTAGTTGTTCCATCTGTGCGATTCCCGGTATCCCGGACACCCATAGTGCTTGCCATATCCGACTTTATCCCCAACCTAGTATCGTTGTCACCATTTAGATTAGTTTTAGGAATTTATGATCATATCCCCTTCTGCCTCTAATCATCTTAGTTTAGTTTTATTCTTAGTTTGGCTGCCTTAGTCCCCAGAGATCGACCCTGGTACTACACGATCCGTATACTTGTGGTGAAGTGGACTAGGATAATTTATAACTCGTGTTATCAAATAACATGAATGTTTTCGTACTTTTTGCATTCTTATCATTTTGTTTTAATGTTACAGTTACTTCCATTCGAAACCATCCTTAGTTAGGGGGAAAAGGGATGGTATGTTGATGATATGGATGCGGATCCATCATGCCCAAGGATGTGCAAGAATAGGGTTAACTCCAATTTTAACCCGAAGTATGTAGACATGATAAGGCAGATCAGAGATTCTAAGGTAACAATTATAAAAGGGTCACAAGGGTAATAAGGGTTATAATGGTTATTTTTTATTTTTACAGGATACTCGAAGTATTCTTCGTGCTGAACACGAAGAGGAAGCTTTACTTTTGATCTGGAGGATTACCAGGGATGCAACGATCCAAATGTTCAAATATGGATGAGACATCTACATAGAAATACGAAAGGTATTTGTTGGAAGGACATCCGTAAGCAAGAACTGTTGATGCGAAAAGTAGCTCTTGGTGATCAAAAAAAAGGGAAAGAAAATGGGACTAAGAGGAAGAAGAGTGTGGGTGAAAAAGCAATAAAGATTGTAGATTTTCCACCCATATCTAAAGCGGATGAAGAGGAAGGATGGGTAGGTGTTGCTGAAGTTGAAGAAGAAAGAGAATGTAATGTTGAAGCTGAAGCTGAAGGAGAAGGTGATGATGAAGGAGAAGAAACTGCAGTCCCTCAGACACTGGAGCATAAATTATTAAAGGAAATAAAGAAGTCGGAGAAAAGAATCATCAACACTGTAAGAGACCTTCTAAGGGATGTTGGGTTTCATTTTCCTAATTCAAAATCAAAGGCGGTAAATCCCAAAGATGCTGATAAGGCAAAATAAAAGTCTACCGAGAAAGATACGAGCACCGGACACCAATCTTTCGGCACTCCTAGAGATGATGATTTTGAATTCGACATCCATATCTAGTGTCAAGAAAAGAGCCAAGCCAAGAGTTGGTTGAGTCATAGGCTAAAATTACTCTGGAGATGGCTCAGAAAAGGATTTGACAAACATTTTAAGATTAGTTACAAATTTTATATAAGTCGTCAGCATTCCTCTAATTGAATACATTGTCGAAGAAGTTACTGCAACGGTTGCTCCTGTCGAAGTTTAACCAAATAAGTAATATTGGGTGAAAAAAGTCATTTGAGTCAATGTCCAGCGAGAGTCGGTATGGGTCACAATGGTCGCATGGTCGCTTGGGTCACATGGGTCACAATGGTCTCATAAGTCGCAAGGTCGCAAGGGTTGCATATGTCCCATGGGTCGCAAGGGTCGCATATGTCCCATAGGTCGCTAGGGTTGTATGGGTCAAAAGGGTCTAATGGGTCTCATATGTCCCAAGGGTCACATCAATGTAACGAAGGATGAGTCTAACGAATGAAGTAATTTTTATGCAAATGTTCTCGTTGGTGTTCTTGAGGAGGTTCCTGCAGAGGATACTCCAGTGGGTCCTGTTGAAGAGGTCGCCGCTGAGGAGGTTCCTGTCGAGTATACTCGAATGGGTCTTGTCGAAGAGGTCGTCCCTGAGGAGGTTCCTGCCGAGTATACTCGAATGGGACCTGTCGAAGAGGTCACCGCTGAGGAGGTTCCTGCCAAGTATACTCCAGTGGGTCATGTCAAAGAGGTCATCGCTGAGGAGGTTCTTCCCAAGGATACTCTAGTGGGTCCTGTCGAAATGGTCGTCGCTGAGAAGGTTCCTACCGAGTATACTCTAGTGGGTCCTGTGGAAGAGGTCACCGCTGATGTTGGTGCTGAGGGAACTCCAGAAGTTTCTGTCAAAGATGTCGAAGTACCACCAAGTAAGTAATATTGAGTCAGAAAAGGTCATTTTAGTCTGAAAGGTCGCATTGGTCGGGTGGGTTGCACGGGTCGCATGGGTCACAAGGTCGCATGGGTTGCTATATCCCATTAGTGGCATGGGTCACCATGGTCGCAAGGGTCGCATGTGTCGCATGCGTCGCAGGGTCGGATGGGTTGCAGGGTTACATAGGTCTCTATGAGTCTAATTAAGTAATTTTTGTGCAGATGTTGGACCTTTATCGAATGAGTCTGATAGTCCAAAGGTAATTAAATGAATTTTAAGACCGCATAAGGCAATACATGAGCCATCTGTTGAACCTCCGACAGCGAAAAGGATAAAAACAGGGCGAAGGAGAAGGCGAGGGAAAGCTGTTGATACAGAAGATATGGGTGAGGAACCCGCAGAAGAAGTGATTCAATAACCCGCAGAAAAGGTGGTTCAAGAACCCGTAAAACAGATGGTTAAAGAACCCGTAAAAAAGGTGGTTCCAAAACTTTCAGGGAATCATCATTTTGTGTGGAAGTCCAAGGGATTGGAAGAGGGCAGGATTACCTGAGAGCGTCCGTTCATTGATGCTAGTGGTATAAAATTGACTTCTCTATATAGATTTATGATGAAACCTTGCTGAGAGCGTTGGTGGATATCTAACCTAGATTGTTCCCGAGAGCTAGAGTTTTGGAAGATCATATTAAAAACTAACGTATGGCTTGAAGATGATGTAAGTTTTTTTAACCCTTAGTCACGAAAGTTACAAAGGTCGCAGAGGTCATTTTGTGTCATATGTACTCATGTGTGAAAATTTTTTTTGCAGCAATTGGATGAGGCGTTGTTCGAGTTGTATGATCGCATGAGCATATATGACTTCATATATCAAAATTATTACATTTGTCATATTGTTTTCATGTAGACACTCAAGATGTTGATGTACGAGGATATGGAAGAATTGCTGGTGGAAAAGAGAATCAATTTTTCTTTTTACTTAAGTCGTTTTTTCACTCTCTTACTGAATATTTGGATGGCAAGTATCCATTCAGAAGTAAGTACAAACCAATGAATCATTACGATGGCTTGGTTTCGATCGTAAACATTCCATCATCCGAAAATCGATATGTACATGTTCATTGGGTAGCCATGAAAATGGATTTCAAAACCGATGCATCACGGTATACGACTGTCAGAGCAGGATGAAGGAATCACATATCGATCCGGTGATCGAGATTATTAGAACAGCTATCCCAAGATGTTCCGACTCGCAGGGGTACAAGGGTCGCAAGGGTACAAGAGTCACAAGGGTACAAGGATCGCAGGGGGGGTCCAAGGGTCGCAGTGGTCACATGTACAAGTTCGCAATTGTTGCAATAATAGTAATTATACAATAATAGTAAATCCACAATAATACTGATACTAACAACAATAGTAACTCCAGAATAATAGTAAAAAACTAACCTCATACAAACATGAAGTTCAAATACAAGGGAATGTTGTTGTTCAAGGGAAGTTCAAACCAATCAAAATACAACTGAAATCTAACCATGTTGTTGTTAGACCCTGTTGGAGGGACAAACCGAAGCACAAATGTTGTTCCATTGGAATAGTGATGTTAATTGAAAACCATCTCAGTTTTCCTTTTCACTTTAAGTATGCTTCTACATCGCTCTGTCTAATTAACGTAGGAATCTTCATTTGGATCCTGCTGATGTTATCATCGATTCAATCCCATATGTGTTGGTTGTACCTCATAGGACAATCATACCTTTATCTAGAATCTCAACATACTCATCATTATCCATGCCAAAGGGGTATAGTTTACGAGCTGCGTATGGTCTCCTCCATTATAGCTTTCCACGTTCTACTGCTTCCACCCCATTAATCCATTGGTTGAAATCTTGCCGTAAGTGCCTGAATTTGTCTATAACCAATTGCATATGTGTGACTCTCTCATCGTTCGGTGGTTCATCAAGATGGTTCCTGAAACTAGACATTAGAAATTTAAAATAGAAAAGATAAAAGAAATATATGATGAACGAAGCTCACAATATCTCAGAAAATAATTTCACTCAATTTTTCTTACTCAATTGTCTGTCTTTTCTTCAACTTCTCCTCTTCCATTTTATTCAGAACTCAAGAATGAACTGAAGAAATTATTAACAATATCAAATCGATCTAAACACCCCAAATGAATAAGTTAAGTTTTCTAAACTATTATATTTCCATTTCTATCTAAGTACTCTTCATACTTTTATTCTACCTTCTGTTTTTGTTTTTGAGTTTTTTCATTTTCTATTCTTCTTCTTCTTCTTATTTTTTTTTTGTTCTTTTTTCTTTTCTATTTCTTTTCTATTTTTTTCTATTTTTGGTTTTCCTTTTCTTCTTTGTTTTTTTAGGTGTCTTTTTTGGCAGTTTCCTTTTTTTCTCTTGTGTTTTTTGCGGTTTTCTTTTTTTTTATTATTGTTTCTAAAACAACAAAAACTAAGTAAACTAAAGTAATAATAAATCAAAGCTAAAAACAAAATTTTGAAAGATTAACGCAAGAACGAGACTCTGATACCACTTGATATGATCCTAATCAACGTTCTATGGTTAGATTGATGGAAATGGACTGAACCCCATGAGCAATCCGATAGCAGATCCTAGAACTTATCTTTCCGAAGAAAAAGTCCTAAAACTCAACTATAAGCTGACTAGAAAACCTCATATGCACCAAACAACACCACAATACTTGTGATCTAGTGTTGATAAGTCGGTGAACAATGTGGAATCTCTCCAAGAGTTCGACGATTAATCTCTAGGTTTAGCAAAGAAAAGATACTCTCAATTCATTATAACTTAAGTTAAATTTCATATAATTGGTTCTCAATTTATAGAGACTAAACAATAATGGAAAACAAAATAAGATAAAGTAGCTTGAAATAATTGGTAAACTTGCTCTAGTCAAGCACCATATTTTCCTGGCTGAACACCCTGACCGAGCACCATATTGCTCTAGTCGAGCATTTTCTGATTCTCCCATTTCTTGCTCCTCTTCGTATGAGGATAGCTTATAGTCTTTCTTAAGTGTTCTTTGATGTCCTCATGGGTTTGCTATCCATTCTTCCATACCCCATTGTGCGAGTACATATTGAAACTCTTTTTCCTTGCTCCTCATTATTTGTCTTCGTGCAAATACGTTTCGAAATTCTTTTGCCTAGTCCCTCATTATTTATCTTCGTGCAACTTGTGGCAGATCTAAAATCTCGTCCACATAAATTTTTAGAGTACCTAAATTTATGCAAACATATCTCACAATAAATCAGTTAACAATCTTGTAGATTTTTCAGTAAAGCACTATCTATTACAATATTTGAACTACAAAATTTTGAAATTAATCAATTTATTTAGGTTTGTGTTTGTGAATTAATTTGATTAGAATTTGAAAGGTTTTAGGAAATAATATATTGATTAATGTATTAATAGGAAAATAATAAAGAAAATAATGAATAAGTACGTAAATAAAAACGTAGTTCACGTACCCTTTTTTTAATTTGAATCAAGTTAAATAGTTATCGTTGATTTTTGTTTATATGTAAATTAAGATAATTCGGGATAATAAATCCCTCTTTCAGGCCCTGCCAGCCCGAATTTAATCTTATATTTTACTCATACTTATATCGGTTTTGGGCCAAAGCCCAATACATAACAGGGTTTACAACTAAAATATAAAATAAGTTGTGATAGAACAAGGTTTTTATTTAAAAATAGCTTAAAACTATTTGTGACTTTCAAAATAAAATAGTATGATAACTTTATTGATTTTAAACTAAATAAATTAATTTTAATTAGTACAATAATATAGTATAATAATTTTATTGAATAAAAAAATCATATAATAATTATATTATATTAACAATATTAATATTGTATCCGGATTCTAAATACAACTTAACTTAAAAAAAAAAATATATTATTGACTAAGTTTATATAAGAACAAGAAGATGAAACTATTAGTCAAATCAACACAGGTAAGGTTGCTTTGAATGCTATATAAATAATATATCATTTCATAAATAATACAGTGAGGAAGAATATAAAATTGAATGGAACCGACCACCCAACCATTGGAAAGTATTAAGTTGATGAAATCGTTATTTAGGCAAAAAAAAAACAAGTTTAGATGTTAATATCAAGCTTAACTTGTCATGACAAGCAACTCCAACACTTTGTTGGTCTGATCAAGTAATTAAGTTTAACCTAATCTCTTCCATAGACTAATTTTTAGTTTTTACAAAATAACTGATGAAAAATATTTAAAATTTCTTGAAATTATTTCCTCATAATTGATTTTTTTTGAAGTATGCTGGAAAACTTTTTCCGTCAATCGTTTTGTTAATCCAAAAATTATATTACCTTATCTAAAATCTAAAAAAATATAATAAAACATTATCCAGATCATATTAAGATAAAAAGATTTAGTATCTCTCAACCCATCTATAAGTTTTCATTTTGAAAAAAAAAATTAAATAGATCTGTATAGAAAAACATAATAAATAGTAAAGTTTATATAAAAAAGATTGCTAAACACTTAAAAAAGATTTTAGACACGTACATGCAATCATCTTTGTTATTCTTTAAAATCTTCCAATTTTTCATAAAAAGAAAATAAATATGATTTATCTTTTATGTTTATACATAATTCATAAATGTTAATATATTATTTTGCAGGTGTTGTTTTATAGGTACTATACTCAAAATAAACAATAGTTGTACGTATATATGCCAAGAGGGACATCAATAAAAGATTCGTTCGTGGAAAAGTACAACCACAAACAAAATAATCTAAATTAAATACAACAAACTAAATTGATGAGCATAATAAAAACTTAGTCTAAACTAAGCAAAATGTCTTGAAAGGAATATAATTTCTATTATTAATATGATGATATTCTCCGAAATTTCATTAGATAATCTACAAGATATTTAAAATATTATTTGATATTTCATTGAATATTAAATATATCTCTTCGATTATATAAATATTCTGTGAGATCTCAATGAATATTCTCGTATTAATAATAGGGATTATATCCCTTAATAGATTTCTAAACCACATACGAACTATTTTGGACTCAAGATCTTATCGTTCTGGACAGATTGAGACCGACATGTTACACACGAACCATAGACTCCAGCTTCTTCTTGATAACTAAAGAATCGTTGGAGATATGATTGTGCAACCTACCATTCCGCTCCATCCAAAATTTATAGATCAATCTTTGTTATACCTATGAGACCAAACTATGTTTATCTTCATCCTCCTATTTTTTGGATAGCCAATGGATACAATCTCTTTACAATTTTTTGTATATTTATGATTCATTAAATTTAACAACTCTATTCACTATACACTCTCTCTCTCTCTCTCTCCTATAATAATGTATCCTTTTGTTCTTGTTGGATATCCAATGAAGAGTCCTTTCTTATCCCTTCATAACAACTTCTCTTGATAAGAATGGACATACCAAATGCAACCATATGCTGTCAGATGTGTGTATGCAGTTTCTCTTCGAGACTATTCTTGTCGTGTTTTTCTTTTCAAATTGATGATAGTGGAAGGAGACCAAATGATTAGATAAACAACACTTGATACACATTTTAACAAAAAAAAATATATGCTAAACCATTTTCACTCAACAAACTTCTAATTTTATCCATGATATTTTTGTTCACCAATTTTTTGTGGAGTGTGTGCATGTTTTATGCCTTAGAATACCATATTTCTTACAAAACTTATCAAACATTTGGTTGCAACACTCACGACCATTGGTCATCAATGTTTTAATCTTTTCGGTTTTCTACCGATTCTTCCATTTTCTACAAACTTATCAAATGTTTTATCCTTCTTTTTCCCGAAATAGACCTAGACTTTCCTTGAAACATCATCAATTAAAGTTACAATACACTCACATTTGGAGAAGGATTTCTGAACTCTAAGAGAGCCCCACAAATCAAAATAAATGTAGTTTTAGATCTCCTTGAAATATTTTTACCAATCCTAAAAACTAGTTTGTAAGAGTTTTAAAATTTAAGTTCTCAAAAACTTAAAACTTATGATTGGTTAATTTGAACTTAAATAGCTCCTCCTTTAATTAAAAGATCCATGCCCTTTGGCTATGTTACCTTAGAATAGTTCTATGCCCTCAAACACATCGAGTTAAAAATTTTAGGACTTATACAAGTACCTTTGATATTCTATATCCCCAAGGGATTTTAAATTCGTTTTAAGATTAAGAATATGTCTTGAGATTTTAAATTCCTTTTAACATTAAAAATATGTCTTTTAAATTATTTTATCTGTCTTATTTATGTTTATAAGGTTTTGATCCATCGTGGGATACCAACTTCACATCCTAAATTTATATCGCACATTGGGTTATTGCTGATTTTGACATTCTCTTTTTAAGTTTCTTCATACACGTTAAAAGTACACCTGAAGTCCATGATGAATTCAATACTGTGTTGTGATCCAAGATCTTCAAGAGTTCAGTATAATATAAGATTATTACATGAGATTATGCAAGTTTGTTCTTCGATACTAAAGACTCCATTTTCCTTTTGTGGCTGGTTTTTGGATTTTTTCCTAGCGTTAAAATCCTTTTTGAAATATTTTTTCTTGTGGCAATACCAACACTCACTTTTAACTTTGGAGTTTGATCTAGATCGAGACTTCTTTGATCTTGAGTTTTTTCTATGCTCTGATATTCCTTTTAATGAATTGGTAGTGATAATTGATCGTGAGTATTTGAGCAGTTCTCTGAGTTACTCATATTGGAGGTTCTACATCAAATAAAAATTTCTAAACCCATTTTGAATTCATATAGTATATGTCCTATTTGGTAACGATCGTGTTCAAGATATAATCTTTCAAGCATATTCCAAATTTTGAAGGTCTTTTTTTCTTAAATAACCTTCCTTATAATACTATAAGGTTTCTTGCAATTGTGCTTCTTTCTTGTATGTTGATGATTTAATCTACTAATGTATTCAATTCACCAACTCTACTCTCAGACTTTATTGTCAAAAGAAAAGTCATTCTAGAAGTTTTTGTGGCTTCTCCAACTGCCCTAGTTGGTTGTAACACTCTTCTTGAAGTCTTAAGGGTCATTTTTTACTTATGTTCCTTCATCTTTCTTTCATGTTGTATGATTATTTATAAGAGTGTCTTATAAACCTATGATTTCTAACCAATTATTACATTTTTTCACAATACGCAGTCATCTCGTCCATCAATTTTATTACATATAGTCTTTGCATTGGAGCCATCATGATTATGATAAATATTCAATTCCTAATTCTTGTCACAAATGATACTTTTGAACCTTAAAATATTGTGTTATGAACTAGTATAACCGACGAAGGATAAACCTACCCCCAATTGATGTTCATTGAGAATTGATTTCCCATCAGCGCTAGACATCCAATTAGCTAAGAAAGCCCTATGTTTGACCAATTCTCAAATAAAAATTGTAGAGAATTATATGATTTATGAATCAATTCTGCAATCAACATAAGAACATGAAACTGAGAAAGTATGTGAAACACAATGACAAGATTTCACGAGTTTATAACAAGTTGTACACTGCTTACGACATCTCGAGGAAGAAAAATCTCTTAATGAATTTTAATTGAGAACCATAAGAAGAAAGAGAATAAAAAAAGACTTTGATACACATTATGAACAATACTCTGAAACATGCTCGTAAAACAGAGCTATATACTCTATCATTTAATGGTTTATAACAATTTTCATCAAATTTACCATATTGCCTTAAAAATATTAAATATTTAATAGTAACCAAATCTCATCTTAGCCTATTTTTCTTCGATGCAACATTAGATAAAATATACCATAATATACACCAAAACCTTTAACTATCCAATGAACAAGTTCACTACAAGAAAAGAAGGATTTCAGGACTAAATTTGCAGACTGAGTCAGCCGTCCGTAATTTTAGGGACAGATCAGGGACTATTTAAGGACGGAATAATAAATCCGTCCCTAATCCGTCCGCAAATTTGCAGACCGTAGAGTAGTCCATAAATCGTCCGTAATTCGGGACGGATTCGGGACTAATTTTAATTTCGTCCGCAATTTGCGGACCGATTCACTACCCGTCCGCAATTTGCGGACGACTGAGCAATCCGTTCGCAAATTGCGGACAGTTTGGGGACGACATAACCGTCCGTCCGGAATTTTCGGACGGATTCACAAACTGTTCGCAAATTCCGGACGTATTCGGGACGGTTCGTCGGGAAATATTCATCTCAGTCTGCAATCAGTCCAGAATCGGTCTTAAAATTTTCTATTTAATCTCTCATCTTCCACCCGTTTCTCACACACAAAACTCATATATTTCTCTTTATATCTTGTTATTGTTTGTGATTATAATGGCATCGTCGTCGAGATCGAATATTTTCGTTTCGAGACAGTGGATGTATAGAAGAATTGATCCGGAAACTCAAAGTGTATCGAATGAGTTTGTAGAAGGCCTTACACAGTTTATGACGATGGCAACAAATCAACAAGTTTATAGAAAAAACGTAAGTTGGTTTGTCCATGCGTAAAATGCAAAAATAAAAAATTCGTTAATGAGAAAACCATTTGGAATCATCTCTATTTAAGAGGGTTTACTCCAAATTATTTTATATGGTTATCTCATGGAGAGAATTTTGCACCACGACCCAGTAATGTTGTGGAAAATTTTAGTAGGGGTATCGTAAATCATGAAGTGTCTCAGACTTTTCAAGATGTAGAAAACCCTTATGTAGAAATGGTACGAAATGCATTCGTCGAAAAAAACGAATATGAAAATATTGAAGAAGATCCGAGTGAAGAAGCAAAATTTTTTTTGAAATGTTAGAAAGTGCTAGGCATCCACTCTATGATGGTTGTGGAAGTGGTCTATCACGGTTGTCTTTATCTGCACGGTTGATGAATTTGAAGACTGAAAATAATCTTTCTCAGAATTGCATGGATTCTATATCGCAATTAGTAAGAGATTATTTTCCCAAAGATAATAATGCATTCGAGTCATATTATGAAACAATAAAGATGATGAGATCATTGGGTTTATTGCCGTATCAAAAGATTGATGTTTGCCAAGAAAACTGTATGATTTTCTGGAAAGAAACTTTGGACTTGATCAATTGTCGATTTTGTGGAAAAGAACGATTTTATTTGACAAGAAATGAAAAATTGGTTCTGTTTCGTCGTATGTGGTATTTACCAATTACAGACAGGATAAAAAGATTGTATCAATCGGAGAAGACCGCAAGCGACATGAGATGGCATGCCGAGCATTCAAGTCCTGACGGAGAAATGTGTCATCCCTCAGATGGTGAGGCGTGGAAATACTTTAACAAGGTATATCCTGATTTTGCAGCTGAGAGTCGAAATGTTTATTTAGGCCTTTGCACTGATGGTTTTAATCCATTCGGGATGACTGCGAGAAATTATTCGTTGTGGTTTCTATTATGACACCGTATAATTTACCACCAGATATGTGCATGAAGCGCGAGTTTTTGTTCTTAACAATATTGATTCACGGGCCTAATCATCTGAAAAGAAGTTTGGATATATTTCTTCAACCACTAATTGAAGAATTGAATGAATTATTGAAGGGAGTTCCAGCGTATGACGTTTCGAGACGACAAAATTTTATTTTACGATGTACTCTAATGTGGACAATAAGTGATTTTCTAGCTTATGGTATACTATCTGGGTGGACAACGCATGACCGATTGACTTGTCCATATTGCATGGAGGAAACAGATGCTTTTCAGTTGAAGTATGGACGAAAGACGAGTTGGTTTGATTGTCATCGCCATTTTCTTCCTCGTGATGATATACTACGACGCAACAAGAGGAATTTTAAAAGGAATATTTTTGTGCGGAAATCTCCTCCTCCAATTTTGACCGGCGAAAAGTAACATAGTTACAGTACTATGCAATTTGGAGAAGATTTTTCCACCATCATTCTTTGATGTTATGGAGCATCTGACAGTTCATCTACCACACGAAGCTGCAATAGAAGGCACAGTTCAATTTCGTTGGATGTATCCATTCGAGCGATTTATGTTCCATTTGAAGAAAAAAGCCAAACAAAAAAGCTCGCCCAGAGGGTTCAATTGTTGAACAATACGTGGATGAGGAGATATCATTCTTCACTTCTTTCTACTTCGAACCACATGTTCAAACGCGAAATAGAAATCCAGACAGATGTTTTGATGGTGGTGTGGCATTTTCATATCCAATACCAGATGTTCCAGATATTTTTTGCGGGGTTGGTCGAACAGCTGGTAAGGCGAAAGAGATATGGCTATCACAACGAGATCTACACATCACACATACGTATGTTTTACTCAACTGTGAATATCTACGGCCTTTTGAAAGGTAATATCCTATAAATATATAGATTCAATTGCGAAATAAAGGAACGGTGGTGGAAAGCTTTCGTGGTATATTTTTTTAAATATTGATTTCATTATAAATTTTAAACTTAAATATAATATTTAACTAAATAATTAAATCATTATTTTTCAGCAAAAATTTTATTGGAATCCTGCAATAACCGGACTAGTAAAGTCCGAATTTCAAAAGAATGCGGCACATCAACTGAAAAATCTTGTATACGACTCGAAAAAAGAGTATGATAAAAATCATATCAAACCTGTTTGGGTCCCTGATAATGTCTGGGAAGAGCTGCTTCTCTATTGGGAGAACCCTGAATTTAAGAAGAGAAGTGAGCGCGCTAGTCGATCCCGTCGTTCCGATAGATCGGGATATGGGTTAAGTGCGCATACTACTGGTTCCCGCTCTTTCACGGAGGTTTACGAAGATATGGTAAGTTTTAAAAAATTTTAAAGTTTTATTACGAGTGATATTTGTTTAATGCGTAAAACATCAAATTTGTTTTAGACGAAAGAGAAAGGATGTGAACCGTCGTACGTGGAATTGTTAGAACGTACACACAAGAAAAAATCCGACGGTTCGTGGGTAGATGCCAGGGCGAAACAAATTTACGACGATGTTGTGAACATGGCATCGGAACGAATGTCTCAAATCCCGCCAAGAGAAGATGGGACACAACCGACTCTTTCTCAAGAAGAATACAACGAGATGTATTTCGAGGTAAATTTGGAACATTTTTAGAATAAATTTTTTATTAATAATTTAAATTTAAATTAAATGTCAATATTTTTTGTAGCACGTGACACCGTACAAAGGTCGTCTATTTGGTCTTGGAGGAATGTCATCAAAACATGCGAGTTCCTCCAAAGGCAAGAAAAAGGTCGCGAACGAGGAATTACAAAACACAATCTCGGAGATGAAAGCACAATTAGAACAACAAAACTCACAGTACAACGCTCTGCAAAGAGTAGTTCAACGATCAAGAAGGGAACGTGAGCAGTGGCTCAGAATGATGAAGGCACACATGCCCACTATCAATTGGGATACGGCCGAAAACAATGATGATGACGACCATGATAATACCCAATTACCACCTACTAGTTTGTAAATGGATAATTTTAATATTGTATGAACTATTTTAATATTGTATGAATACTTTTAATTTCAATTTTAGTTTTTTAAATTTTAGTTTTTTATTTTTATTTTTTTTTTACGATCGTCGGACTTTGCGACGATTTCCGGACTAATAATATCGTCCGAAATTGCAGACGGTTTGCAGATTACGTATACCGTTTGTATTTGCGGACGGATTGCAGACGAAAATTGGTTGGCGATGCTCATTTGTGGACGGTCCGTAGCAGTCCCTAATCGGTCCCAAATCTCATTTTCGGACGGATTAGGGATTGATTTGTCAGTCCCTAATCTGTGAATTTATTGTAGTGGTTGAGACAAACTCATCAATATAATTAAGGCATGTTATATTCTTTTAATGATCTTATTTTAAAAAATTCAAAACTAAATGTGATTGGATTGAATAATGTCAGAATGCATGATTTATTTCTCATATGTATATGAAAAAATACAAAATATACAAGAAAAAATTCGTAATGTTCAATAAAACCAATTGTCAACTCTTTAAATCATTTTGAAAATGACACCAATAACTATAAAATGTTGGGGAATAATTATTTTAAAGAAAACACATATTTTGGATGGTTCTTTTCGCAATCCAAAGGAGTTTGAAAAATATTATGATTTATTGGTTAATTATTTTATGTTTGGCGAACATCTTACCTATACTAAAAAAAAGTCATAATGAACAATATATGAACAATAAATGTGATGAAAGTCGGATGTTGGTTCTATCGTCTATTTTTCTCTTTGTATTACATGCTATATTTTATTAGCCCGACTTTTGGACACAATTTCCTTTTTGACCCGCATTCCATCACCAAAATCAATACATGCTTCGTCACTCGACAGGTTGGGGTGAACACCATTTGAAATGAAATTTAAGGATTGATAAGATACATAGGCCTTCTAGCTCCATGCGACATTGCTCCATCAAGCCCCTCTATTTTGCTTTTTAAGGCTATGTCTTTCGATGGAGGTCTAGATGTGGAGTTGTTTAGCCTTTAAGATTTGTCCCCAAAAGAGACAATTACTGAATGAGGTATATCCAATTATAAAGAAGAGATAATAAATGAGAAAAAGAAGCGCAACATGTAACAATTATTCAAGCAACTATTGTCCTTTCCACTTGGCAACTTGGTAGGACCGAGAGGAAGAAATGCTAGGGAATATACATTTTTATCAAATGGATATTAAGGTAAGGAACTCTAGTTTGAATTTAATCGCATAAATAGCTTAAATATTGTACAGACCATACCTTTCCATGTGATAAATTGGAGTCGAGTTATTGGCAAAAGATATGAGAAAGAAATTTATACAGATTGTGATAAAGCAATGCATTGTTTTTGCTAATTCGAATTGAAAAGTGATAGATATTTGGTGGCAGATGAGTTTTTTCCACTTAGGCCTCTTCTAGTCGGCAATCATTAACGACATCTACCGTCTGTCTCCACCATCGCGAGCTCCAATTATATTCAGGCATGCTACACTTATAATCATCGTTTTGCTGGAGAAAAAAAGGCTAAATAATGCCACCCAGTGATTCTTAGAGTCGGTACGAATTTCCAATACCTCATGAAACTTGTTGAGATTGATGACATCACCTTTTTTCTTGTTTTCATTGCCACGATGGAAATTTTCTCTAATGGTCGTCACCTCTAGACCCTTTCTTTATGCTTCGTTTATTTATGAAAACCTAGAGCTAAGCTTCTATAGTATAACCTAAAATCTATAAGCAAAGTACCAAAAACTCATTCTGCCCATTGACTAAAACAAAGAGAATAGGTTTACGCAATAATTTCAGTGACTAGGTCAAGGGCAATAAGGCTCATATTGAAAGGCTTTCCCTCCCTCAAAAGGCGACTAGCTTTCAATACTAGTTTTTAAGTTAAGTTTCCATTTTTTTCGATATCATGTAATAGCACAATATGATATGGAGCTAAAGTAACTCAACTGGAAGACCCATATTCTTAACATTAGATCTGAATAGATCAAGGTCGAGAACTCATCGTTTATGGTATGGACTACCATGATATCAAATCCTTTTCGATCCCATGTTTTTGTTCCTTAATGTCGATAGATATCTAAGAGTTGTCTTTCCTTTAGGCTTTCTTTAATAGATCTGTAGATTTTATCCCGCACATAAAATTCTACTATCATTTGTCTCATTCAAATGAATTGGTTTCGAAAGCAAATCGTCTCTTTTTTACGATTTTCAAATTTATCCTGATTCATCACATATGTATTTTTATGGTTTTTAAATTTAACCTGATTCACCTCATACGTATTTTTATGTATAGTCATTTCGTTTCAAAGAATATTCAAAATGGCCTGCACTAAAAATTAATTAATAGATTGAGGTTTAATAGTTAAAGACTTTTCATCAAACATATTTGAGAAATGGAGCACAAATGATTTTTTCATAGGTTTGTAGAGAACTTTTAATATCGTACAAGTTTGAAGGACGATAAAAAATATAATAAATATTAAAAATAATTGAATAAAGCTAGAATTTAAAAAATAGTATAAAATTAAAAAAATAAATTCATATTTCGAAAATAATATACTAAAATCCCTTTTGTATATTTTTCCCTTCGTCCAACATCTTTTCTAGTAAAATCACATAACTTATTGTTAATATATAACTTATAAAAAAACTAACCTGCACGATATACGAGATCTAAAAAAATCAAATTTACGTTGTTATATATATTTTATAAATAAATTTATTTTTTCAAAATTAAGAAACGTAATTTGAAGAAAAAACGTGTTTGAAACAAAATTTATGCATTCTTTTTAATATAAAAACATGAAAATAATAATGTATAGAAATTTAAATGTGTTTTTGGTTTTTGTTTGGAATGATATTCGTTCGTTTAGGCTTATGCGTTGACTGCAAAAAAAAAAGAGAGGCATAAAGAGTATTGTTAATAATGGTAGACAAACATTTGAGTGATGTAAATGATGGGAGCTGATAAAAACTAAGACTTACAAATGAATTTTTATGTTAAAATTCATTTATAACTCATGAGAATTAGTAGAGTTATGAAATTAATAAAAAAAAACAAAAAAAGAATACTATATTGAAAGGTGAATGTCTCGGGTAGTTCATTGAATATTTTTTCGTAAACAACATATGTAATGGAGGATTGTTGTATGCATTTTTCATTGAGCATTATTCTAAATTCTAAAATAAATAGTATTTTATATATCGTAAAAATTATTTTGTAATACATTCTAAAAACTATTAGTATGATTGAGTATGTATAAAAGGGTATTTTCGTAAAAACATGTGAAACTAATAATACATAAAAAGAAAAAATATAATAGATTAATAAAAAAAAATCTGAGGTAAAACATTTGTGCCTTAGACTCAACACCACCTAAATCTTAAAGGATAGATCGACGCCATGTAAATTTCGGCCGACAAACTAACCGCCGACGATACAACGATAAAAAATAATAGAGAGTGAGGTTGGAAGGAACCCAATTGTGCATCTTTGAAAAAAAACATACATTCCCAAATAAAACCAGCCTAAAAAGAATCTTTGAGTCTTCTTCTTTAAAGAGGTGTTTTAACAGGTTAAGGAGCAACATTTGGAAGCTCTAAAGAGGTAAAGCTCCATACTAAGGCAAATATAAGATTATTAATATAATATTGCAATGCTTGTGCTCACTCATGTATATGTAGGGTTAATTTAGATGCGGAAATGTGTTTTTTCAACCCGATTATAGATCTAGTCATGTTTAACGATTAGTTTTCGGGGTTTCAACGATGAACAAATTAAGAAATGTTTTTGTAATACCTTTTCGTCGAACATGCGATAGTCGGATGCAAGACTTGATCATGCAAGCCCTCTACGCGTATCCACGTCGAGATCGGATCTGATTTAATGCGGAATTCGGGAAGAACGAAAATTGTTCTTCGTTCTTCGGTTTTCTTTCAGACGGCTAGGGTTTAGATTTTTGTTTGTGAGTTCTGATAACGAAAACTCGTTTTTCATTTATATATAATTATTAACTTTTAATAATTACGACTTAAACTCATACTATTGAAAATATTACATAAATGGCATAATACTTTCAATCTCCCACTTGCCTTTACGTAATATCTCATATAGTCGAAGTACATGTATCTCCATACACATACTTGCCCGTACATCTTATGTACGATCCCCAAAAGAAAACAAATACAATTATATTCTTTGGTGCTAGCGAATGAATATAACTGCATGCCACACTGATTGTCTAACAATCATAAGCAGATGCTGAGACACTCGTATGCGTGTGACCTCGTAGGTTCATCACTAAACTGGTAGTCAATTAGTCTTACTAATTAACTAATCGAGGTTGGCGTCTAGCAACACTCCTCAACGACCAGATAGTGTGAAGTAACATCCTTACTCTTTAGAACCATGATAAAAGGACAATATTATTATTTCCTTCCGTCTTTACAGCTCCGGATAATCTTAGGATATGGTCTAACTGTCAAGTCCTAATAGATTATCGACTATGTTTCATGCCTAACATAACTGACTGGTGAATAATCGCAAGAAACTCTTTTCTTCTCTCATTCAAATGCTCTGGCCAAGCTCTTTTCAGTCATTATTTTGCTGACAACATAGAGCTCCAACTCTTTACCTAGAGTTGACGGATTCCATCTTGATCAATCACTAACTGCACAAGCATCTAATCATTCCCAATATTCTTTCAACTTACATCCCAAGACAAAAGGTGTCCAGAATCAAAGAATTGTAGATAACTTGTTAGTTATCATGTTGATCTCAGGTCTAAGGAAATCATAATATTCTAATCCTTTCAGAGAAATACCTATTGGATGTTCAATGGTAATGCAACCATTAGGAATTCTCCCTTAGGTCTGTTCAATTATCACATCTCTATGTGCATCATCCATACATGTGATTTAGTAAAAGAGATCTACTAATTTATATCAAATAGAAACCATCACATCCATGTTGATCTATCCGGATTACTAATGTCCAATTAGTTATCCTATGATCAAGAATGATTTAGATTAAGTTTTACCAAAACTTGACTCTCTTTATCATGATCTCTATCATGATGACAAGTTTCTAAACTTAATCACGGACTCTATCATACTAGCTATGAAGTTTCTAAACTTAATCATGGACTCTATCATACTAGCTATGAAAACATATACACATATGTATTTACAAATATCATCAAAATGATAAAATAATGCCATTTTATTTATTTATAAGTGTTCAAAATACAAGACATAAAATAGCTCTTAAATAGTTACAACACTTGTACTATTCCTAGAACTAATTCCAGCATGTCATGTTTTTCAATCCAATCTTCAACTTGTGCTTGTCAAACTCTTTTGAACCAAGCGCCTTTGTGAGTGGATCTGCTGTATTTTCTTTTCCTTCTACCTTCTGGATTTGAACGTCCCCACGCTCAACGATTTCCCTTACTAGATGGTACTTCCGCAGAACATGCTTCGATTTTTTATGAGATCTTGGTTCCTTCGCCTTGGCTATTGCCCCGGTATTATCATATAATAAAGGAACTGGTTCCTTTATCGAAGGTACCACACCAAGCTCAGTTATGAACTTTCTCATCCAGACTGCTTCCTTAGCAGCTTCACAAGCCGCTATGTATTCTGCTTCAGTAACCGAATAAGCTACAGTAGCTTGGTTGGAAATTTTCCAACATACTGCACCCCCATTGAGGCAAAAGACATACCCGATGTCGATCTGCTATCATCCTTATCAGACATAAAGCTGGCATCCGTGAACCCTTGTAACTCTAAGTTAGAATCTCCATAAACGAGGAATTGGTCCCTAGTCCTTCTCAAGTACTTGAGAATGGTTTTCACCAATTTCCAATGTTCCTCACCGGGATCTGCCTGATACCGACTCGCTACACTTAGCGCGAAGGCTACATCAGACCTCGTACATGTCATGGAATACATGATGGCTCCCACTGCGCTAGCGTATGGGATCCTACTCATGCGCTCTCTCTCTTCTTGAGTCTGAGGACAATCCTCTTTGGAGAGAGTAATTTCAGTGTCTATCTGTAGATAGCCTCTCTTGGAATTTTCCATGTTCTACCTCTTCATGATGGTATCAATGTACTAGGACTGTGATAGTCCAAGCAACCTCCTTGATCTATCTCTATAGATCTTTATTCCAAGAATATAGGTTGCTTCTCCCAGATCTTTCATGGAGAACTGTTCGGATAACCAAACCTTAGTCTCCCGCAAGGTTGTTTTGTCATTTCCTATAAGTAGTATGTCATCTACATATAACACAAGGAAAATGACGATGCTCCCACTGAACTTCTTGTACACACAGGGTTCCTCATCGCAACTAACAAAGTCGAATTTTTCAACTGCTTTGTTAAAGCAAATGTTCCAACTCCGAGAAGCTTGCTTTAATCCATAAATGGATCTCTGTATCTTGCATACCATGTTACTATCAGATGACAATGTGAAACCCTCAGGTTGAGTCATGTAGACTTCTTCCTAGAGCTCTTCGTTAAGGAAAGCTGTTTTCACATCCATTTGCCATACTTCGTATCATAGTGCGCAGCTATAGCAAGCAGAATCCGAATAGACTTAAGCATTGCCATAGGGGAGAACGTTTTTTCATAGTCAATACCTTCTCGTTGACTATACCCCTTGGCAACTAGACGGGCTTTATAGGTCTCTACCTTGTCGTCCGCTCCAATCCTTTTCTTGTAAAGCCATTTACAGCCAATTGGCTTAGAATCCTTTGAAGATTCAACTAAAGTCTAAACTTTGTTGATCCTCATGGATTCCATTTCGGATTCCATGGCATTCCACCATTTCTCAGAGTTTGAACTCTGCATAGCTTCCTTAAAAGTCTTGGGATCATCATCTGTATGATCAGCCCCATACTCTTGCACCATCAGATTTAATCTGTTAGGCGCACGCCGAGTACGTTCAAACTTTCTCAGAGGAACTTGTACTAGAATTTCTTCTTAGGTTGGGCTTTGTTGTTGATCCTTTTCTTGAGCGAATTCTGGAACCAGTTCCAGTATTGGTTCTTGAACAGGCATTCTATCTTCAACCATTGAAGATGGAGGTCTTGTCAACTCCAAAAGGTCCAACATAGGCCGATCATTTTGCATCACATGCTCATGAACAGGTGTTAGTTCATTTGGTTCTTGAATCTCATCAAGAATTATTTCTTCACCATGATTTCCTTCAGCAAGGAATTCCCTTTCTAAAAAGGTTGTACTTCAGGCCACAAACACTTTGTGTTCACAAGGAGGATAGCAATAATATCCCATAGTTTCTTTGAGATATCCAATGAAACGACACTTATCAAACTTAGCTTCAAGCTTATCTGATTGTAGTCTCTTGACATAAGCTGGACATCCCCAAACCTTTATGTGTTTCAGGTTTGGCTTACGTCCTTTCCATATCTCATATGGTGTCTTCGAGATTGCTTTGGTGGGAACTTTGTTTAGAAGATAGGAAACTGCTTCTAAAGCATAGCCCCATAAGTTCATTGGAAGATCAGTGAATCCCATCATGGATCTTACCATATCTAATAAGGTTTGATTTCTCTGTTCGGATACATCGTTATGTTGCGGTGTTCTAGGAGAAGTCCACTGAGACAAAATCCCATTTTGCCTTAGATAATGAATAAAATCATGACTCAGATATTCTCCACCTCGGTCAGACCTTATTATCTTGATGGTCGTTCCAGTTTGTTTCTCAACTTCACCGCAAAATCTCTTGAACATTTCAAAAGATTCAGACTTGTGTTTCATAAGATACACATATCCATATCTAGACATATCGTCAGTGAAAGTTATGAAATAAGAATATCCTCCTCTGGCTTGAACTTTCATAGGTCCACATACATCTGTATGTATGAATCCTAGAAGTTCAGTAGCTCTATCTCCGATTCCAGTAAACAGAGATTTGGTCATTTTTCCAGTGAGACAAGACTCACAAGTTGCATATGATTCATAATCATATTGACCAAGAAGACCTTCTTGATGCAACTTGTTTATTCTTTTCTCGCCTATATGACCAAGTCTACAATGCCAAAGGAAAGTCTGATTTACTGAATCATCTTTCTTTCTCTTCAAACTAGAAATATGCATGTTAATCATATTAACTTTTGCATTGGGTAAAACATAGATGCCTTGATGTAAATAACCATTTGCACATAATTCATCATTATAAAAATAGAGCAAATTTTATTATCGAAGATTGTTTTATAACCACATCTATCTAGCATAGAAATGAAAATTATGTTTGAAACAAATTTCGGAACATAGTAACAATCTTCTAAAACCAAGGTCTTGCCCGAAGGCATACAAAGAGAAATCGATCCTATAGCTAATGCCGCAACGCTTGCACCATTCGCAACTTGTAGGTTGACTACACCTTTCTTCAACCTTTTATTGATCCTCAACCTCTGCAACCTTTCAAATTGCAGATGTTAAAACTACTACCGGTATCCAATACCCAAGTATAAGAATCAATAGTAATTAAAGAAATCATGAAAACATTTTTCATGTAGGTCTTACCATCTTCCTTTTGAGAGATGCAAGGTATTCCTTACAATTTCTCTTCCAATGCCCCTTCTTCTTACAGAAGAATCACTGAGCATCAGTTTGGTCATATCTGCCCCTTTTGCCCTTGGGTTTGGTCACACCACCCTTGGGCCCATGGGGCTTCTTCTTGGGCATTTTGTTGCCCTTGCCCTTCTTGGAAGAAGAGCCGACCATCATTACGGCACTAGATCCCTTAAACATATCAGACATTGACTAACTTTCATAGTCAATCAGTTGGTTCAGCATCTCATGCAAATCCATGTCCATCTTTTTCATGTTAAAGTTAACAATGAACGGTGAGAACGTCTCAGGTAACGACTGCAAGATCAAATCTTGAGAGAACTCTTTGCCCAGTGTGCACCCTAGCTTCACAAGCTGTTCGATAAGATCGATCATCTTTCGAACATGGGGTCCAACCGGAGAGTTCACAGTCAATCTATATTTGAACTCATTGAGGCTAGAATGATACACTTTGCAGTGTCATGGTCATCCTTTTTCTTTATCCAAGCTAGCAAGCCATCCTCATCATCATCAGTAGGAGATTCCTTGATAGGATTCTCGATCGCATCGAGTAGCTTCTCCTGCTTGAGGACGATCTTGAGGTTGCGGTACCAATCATCAAAATTTTCCCCAACAAGCTTGTGGACATCGAGAATGGCACATAGGGAAATTGAAGACATTCTTCGGGAAATCTAGAAGGAAAAATTGCAGTATTTATTAGAATACTTATTTAATCAAATAGATATGGACTTTCATTTAAATGATTATTTTTCTGATTAATACTACAGTAGTATTCAGAAATCGTATTTCTTTCAGTAATATTTCCTGAACTAATCATGCATAAGCCCCCTGGTTGTCAGATCATTTCTTAAGCATATTAAACAGGTTGATTTTAATATGGCTCTATATCACATAGTCACCTGATAGTCAGATCGTTCCTATTGATATAGTTGGGTTCATCCTTCAGCTCATGGTCGGATATCAATTAAGTTTATGTACCCCGGGTAGTCCAGGCGTTTACAAAAACTAATTGATCCCTCCCACTAGACATCTGATGTCATAGATGTATGAATCGAATTCTTGAACTACATGCCTCCTGGTAGTTAGGCCGTACCATGTAAACGAAAACCTATTCAAAACATCTACGATGAAGGAAAAGCCTAACAATCAACAATTTATCGTTTAAGGACTCAATTATTAATTAAAATTCTTAATATTAATATGGCTCTATATCACATAGTCACCTGATAGTCAGGTCGTTCCTATCGATATAGTCGAGTTCATCCTTCAGCTCATGGTCGGATATCAACTAAGTTTATGTCCCCCGGGTAGTCTAGGTGTTTAAAAAAACTAATCGATTCTCCCAGTAGACATCTGATATCATAGACGTATGAATGGAATTCTTGAACTACATACCTCCTGGTAGTCAGGTCGTACCATGTAAACGAGAATCTATTCAAAACGTCTATGATGAGGGAAAAGCCTAACAATAAACAATTTATCGTTTGAGAACTGAATTATTAATTTTAAATTAAAAATCTATAATTTTAATTTAAATATTTTTTAATGTTTTTTAATTTTTTTGTAGAAAAACCCTAACCGCGCCGTCGTTCGTCTTCTCTCCTCGACGCTCGCCGCCAGACCCCGCCCTCGCCCGTCGCTCGTGCGCGGCCATCACCAGCCGCCTCTCTTCCTCCGACCCTTTGCAGCATTTCAGGCCTCTTCTGGCTTCGGCGTTCATGCGATGGGCACCTTCGAGCGATGCGTTCGCGCGACAGTCGCACAAAACGTCGCCACCGCCGCCACTCTCGGCCTTCGTGGGGAGACTTTGCCGGGCCAGTCCAGGACACGCCGAGCGACCCTTCGCCCGTAACCAGTGACCCTCGTTCGGCAAGCTAGGGTTTCGGCCGTGCGGCTGTCCGTCTCCCTCACGTCGTTCTGGTTTTTCTGTTCGCGCACCGCGCGCGCGCTCGTTAACTTTTTCGATCTGATTTTTTTCACAAAAATTCGAAAAGCTAATCCTAAACAGAGGACCAGATGCTCTGATACCACTGTAGGGTTGATTTAGGTGCGGAAACATGTTTTTTCAACCCGATTATAGATCTAGTCATGTTTAACGATTAGTTTTTTGGGGTTTCAACGATGAACCAAATTAAGAAACGTTTTCGTAATACCTTTTCGTTGAACGTGCAATAGTCAGATGCAAGACTTGATAATGCAAGCCCTCTACATGTATCCATGCCGAGATCGGATCTGCTTTGATGCAGAATTTGGGAAGAACGAAAATTGTTTTTCGTTCTTCGGTTTTCTTTCTGACGGCTAGGGTTTAGATTTTTGTTTGTAAATTGTGATAACGAAAACTCGTTTTTAGTTTATTTTAATTATTAACTTTTAATAATTACGACTTAAACCAAAACTATTGAAAATATTACATAAATGGCATAATACTTTCAGTATATGTATATCTTTGTGTTCTCCCATTGTTGAGGTCTTTGAGGAAAATTTGGCTCGGAGTACACCTAATGTACCAGCTTTGGCCTCTTGTTGTGAGTGATACTTGTTTGGCTCTTGGGTGGCGTGGAAGACACTGAGTGGATATCGAGCCAAAGAAAGAGAGGTCGTTTATTGCCTCAGACATTCCTTACTTTAGATTTCACATATAAAATTATGTGAACGTTAGTTTTGGTTCCATCGTACTTGAAAATTATATTATACATTTTTAGACAGAAAAACAAAAAAGCATACCTCAAGTTTATGCCTTATAAAATCATCACATGAGACACCATCACTTCATGCCCACAATAATCATTCAACTCCCCCTTACACAATCATCTAACATTATCATTCCATGCCCACATCAATTTCTGCAAGGAGAGAACTATTTTTTGAATTTATAATGTTTCCAAATATTACAATTAACATCTCAAATCATGCACTCGCTTGTAAAGTAAAATTGGAGAAATTTAACATTACATTGAACATCTCAAATCATGCAATGGTTTGAAAAAAACAAGTCTCAATGAAAACAAAGATTTTGTCAAACTGCAAAGAGGAGTGGACATCAACGGATAAATTTTATCGACGGAAACCTGTATGATAACAAAGATTTCATGAAACACCACTGCAATATGCCATTTTCAAGAATTGGAAATTGGAAAACATAGGAAAAAGATCCATACAGGAAACAAATTCTTAAACTAAATATCGTAATTAAATAAAATTAAACTTAAATCAAATTCATTAGACTTTGAACTTCAAGTACATAAGTAATGTGGTTAACCCATGGACAAAAGCAAGAGAATCCACATACCGTATTCATGTCAAATTCATGGATTTTAAACTTAACTCCACATATCAAGCAATTGAAACCCATGAATTACCAGTAGAGATAAAAGTAGAATCAATGACAAAATATTGCAACGATAAGATATTCTTTAGAAGCACCAACTCTACTTACATGTCGCAAGCCCGTAATCCATTCTCCAATCCCGTTTTCATCCTTAGAGATTAGATCGAAATTGGAAACTTTCTTGTCGATTTAAAAGGACATTGCACATAACCATTGAAGAAGAGGTGAGTGGGCCATTTAATCAAACAGTTGGTATTCAAATGAATCAAATATAATGTTCTACGTAATCCGAATCTAACCCCAATGCATAATGGAGACCTAAGACGTAACGTCGATAGATGCATCTCTGGCCATATTGAGGTGGATGATGTTATCTTGGAGAACATTGTTGGCATGTCTGGATTTGCTCCATCCCGCTGCAATTGCTTAGGATTTGTCTCCGACCATTATGGGGCAAGGGATATATTTTTCAAATGGCCAAGGTTGAGAAGTCGTTGACTTTGAATTTTACCAGAAAGTGACCGCAAGAAAAGAGAGATCTAGAGAAACATGAGAAAGTGATTAAATGATGCATTAACTTTTATTTTAATTTATATAGTGGCATTTAGAACAAAAGATACTTTCATACACTTTTCAGCGTATCAATATATTTAATTGCAAAACAAAATGGAAAATTAATAATATTTATTTTTAATTTTGATATAAAAACAAAAATAATGCAGCATGAGATTTGAAAAATTTTGGTTAAATAAATTTTTCTTTATTAATAAAATAATATAATTATACTTTATCAAAATAAATAATAACATAATAAAATAAGACAATTAATTCTAGTATTAGAATATGTTAACAAATATGAGTTAAATAATTAAACCAATAAATATGATTAAGCATATAAAAAATTTATTATTATTATTATTATTATTATTATTATTATTATTATTATTATTATTATTATTAAATCAAATATAATTATTTTAAAGTATTAAAACTTAAATAATTTTTTAAAAATTTTATTCATAAATTATCAAAAATAGTATACTAAATATTATAATTATAATTAGGTAAATAATAAATATTTACGAATATTCGACTATTTGTATTTCTATTCGGCGAAAATCTAGATTTATTATTTGTATTTGCAATTTTAAATTCGAATATTTGTAAATATAGATATTTTTTTAATATTCGGATATCCGGCGGATATACGGATATCCAACAAAATTTTTTTAACGTAAAAAATATATATAAATCTGTTTTAATAAAAATATAATAATTATGAAATATAATATAAAACTAAAATCCAAATAAAAAAAGATGCAAATATACATAATATAAATAAAACAAAGTACCAAATCTCCACATCAGTCATTTAAATTTAGTTTCTTCAACGATTCTATGAATATGATCAATTCACCTAAAACAATGAAATAAAATTTTAATTATACATTGAAATAAAATTCGCAAAAAAATTATATGTTTAATGAATTCTGTTTTTTTTTTCATATATTGTAATGTCTCAATAACATTATCCAATTCATTTGGATTAGAACCAATCTGAGTGTAAATTAAATTTTCAACAATATTAGTTATTTAAAAGTATTTGATATTTTAGTCATCCAATCATAAATATATTGTATATTTATCTATATATTTATTGGAGATCCGAGGAGATCCGATTCGAGGAGGTCCGAGAATATTGCAATATATATGTATTTTAGATGAGTTTGTTAAGTTTCCTAT
>CM071860.1:38244211-38270860 GCA_036759665.1 Gynandropsis gynandra
CGGTATCCCGGACACCCGTAGTGTTTGTCATATCCGAGTTCATCCCCAACCTAGTATCATTGTCACCACTTAGATTAGCTTTAGATATTTAGGACCATATCTTATTCTATCTTTATCCCTCTTAGTTTAGTTTTATTCTTAGTTTTTGGCTGCCTTAGTCCCCAGAGATCGACCCTGGTACTACACGATCCATATACTTGCGGTGAAGTGGTCTAGGATAATTTATAACTCGTGTTTCCACACGTCACGACCCATGCGACCCATGCGATCCTCAGTTGGCATTAATTAGTTTGACGTTGTAAAGTATTGTTGTGATTGGTTTTTTGTCCTTTCATCCTTATAATCCATAAATTCGTCGAGTTAGCATCGATTGATCAATATATGTGACCAAGCGACCTATGCGACCCTCAATTGGCATTAATTAGTTGACGTTGTAAATGTATTGTTTAGATTAGTTATTGTCCTTTTATCATTATAAATCCAAAAATTCGTCGAGTTCGCATCTTTTGATGCACATGTGTGACCTAAGGGTTTGTTTTTTGAAATTCCATTATCAATATGTTTGAGTTGTATATGTCTAATTTAGAATCAATATAGAAAATAATAGCAATAATATCGACATTTGAATAAAATGTTAATTGTAGTTTTTTAAATTTTCTCAAACTCATCCGAGGGGTTCTTAACACATTACTATAACTTTTGAAACACAGGGATTCGTTCTACACAACTTGAGATTACATGGGTCATAATCCGTTTTAACCAATGATTGACGTTGTAAATTTCTTATTTTTATTGGTTTTTATCATTTAATCGTTATAAATCTATAAATTCGACGATCGCATCTATTGATCAATATATGTGACCAAGCCTCCCATGCAACCTATGTGACCCTCAGTTGGAATTAATTAGTTTGACCTTGTAAATGTATTGTTTTCATTGGTTTTTATCCTTTTATTCTTAAAAATCCATAAATTCGTCGAGATCGCATATATTGATCCATACATGCGACCAAGCGACCCATGCGACCAGTGCGACCAAGACCCCATGCGATCTATACGACCACTGCAATCCATGCGACTCTGTAAATGTATTTTCACCATGCGACCTTTGCGACCCATAAATTAGTTTGGCGACGTTGTAAATGTGTTATTTTCACCAAAATTTCGTCGAAAGTTTCACCAAATTTTGAAAAAACATAACCATGTGATCATGTCTTTTCGAATTCCATCTGACAGCGATTTGATGTTAGGAACACGTCTTTTCGAATTGCAGCCATTTTCTTTTTTCGAATAACGACACACCATCTCTCTAACTCTCATCATCTTTCACCCATCCTTTTTCGAATAACGACACATTATCTCTCTAACTATCATCATCTTCCACCAATTTTTGCAAAAATGACACATTTCCCTCATTTCCTCCAATCCATTATTTTGAGCTATCTTGAGAAGTACCTTGTAATCTCCTTCATCTATCTCTTTGTCAGTATGTTACATGTAGATAACAACACGTTTAATTTTGTTCTTTAATTTTTTACAGGACATTCCGAAGGTCTTTTTTTATGAGCAAATTCACAGGAAAACGAGGGACAACAACACGACAACTCTTGAATCGAATGTGTCTAACAAAACATGGGAAGTCAATTTGGATGGCCCCAGATTCACTGATGGATGGAAAGACTTCTCCAACGAATATGAATTTCATATTAGGGATTTCTTAGTTTTTCGTCACGAAGGCGACATGGTTTTTCACATCACAGTGGCCACTCCTGTTTAGAGGATTTTCACGGTACTAGTCATGCGTTCAAATCTGGTCATAAATGCATTTGTAAGTGACATCAAATTGATTCATCATATATCACTTTGGGTATTTAATCGATTTTTATTCGTTTCGACTTATGTAACTTGTGTTATGTGCATACACTTCCGATAGAATTTGCGAGGTTGAGAGGTCTTTGTGGTAGACGATGTAAGATATTGATGTTAATCAATTATGGACTGGCGTGGTCGGCAGGTTTAAGGCCCGTGAAACGTGGTGGCACTAGCATCAGAGGGGGTTGGAGAATTTTTTGTCACGAAAATGGACTGAACCAGGGTTGTTCCCTCAAAGTCGAACATGTTTCCAATGGAGCAACACATGTGCTTCGGTTTGTCCCTTAACCAGGGCCTAACAACAACATAGTTTGATTTCATTTGTATTTTTATTTCTTTCAACCTCCTTTGAACAACAATAATCCAGACATCTTGAACTTCATGTTTGTATTTCATTGGTTTTTTACTATTATTCAATAGTTAGTATTATTGTTAGCATCGTTGTTTTTGTGGATTTACTATAATCGTAACAAGCGTCGCATGGGGACAAGGTTCATAGGGGTAAAAGGGTCGTTGAGGGACCAAGCGACCCATTCGACTAATTCGACCCATGCGACCCATTCGACCAATTCGACCAAGCGATGCGTCCCATGCGACCCATTCGAATTCGACCCATGCGACCCATTCGACCAACTCAACCAAGCGATGTGTGCCATGCGATCCATTCGACCAAGCAATCTAAAAATCAGTTTGACGTCATTCAAATGTATTATTTTCACCAAAATTCCCGCCGAACTTTTCACTAAAATTGAAAACATAACCGTGTGGTCATATCTTTTCGAATTTCATTCGACGTTGATTCGATGTAAGGGTCATGTCTTTTGGAATTCCAGCCATTTCCTTTTTTTTTTCAAATAACAAAACACTATCTCTCTAAATCTCATGATCTTCCACCCATCTTTTTTCGAATCACAACACACTCTCTCTCTAACTCTCATCATCTTCGATCCATTTTTTTTCCCAAAAATGCCAAATTTTCCTCATTACTTCCAAATCATTCTTCTAAGCTTTCTGGAAAACTACCTCGTAATCTCCATCATCTCTCTCTCTCGGTATGTTACATGTAGAGAATGTACAGATTTGACTTTTTTTTTATTTTTGTTACAGGACATTCCGAAGAACTTCTTCGATAAGCATATTTACTGGAAAACGAGGGACAACAACACTGATACGCTTAAATTGGATGTGTCAAACAAAACATGAGAAGTCAAGTTGGATGGCTCTAGATTCACTGATGGATGGAAAGATTTCTCCACGGACCATGATTTTCATATTCGGGATTTCATAGTTTTCTGTCACGAAGGTGACATGGTTTTTCACATCATGGGTTTCGGAGATGATATGTGTAATCTACAATATGCATCATCTATATCATCATCATCCGCAGAAGTAGGGTCATCTTCTTCTGCTCAAAGGATTTTCACGGTACCAGAGACGCATTCAAATCCGATCGTAGATGCATTAGTAAGTGACATCAACTGATTTATTTGATTCATCAAATCTGGCTGTAGATGCATTAGTTTGGCGTCGTTGTAAATTTATTTGGTTATTGTAGACACTTTCGATAGGGTTTGCAAGGTCAAGAGGTCTTTGCGATAGATGATGTAAGATACATCTGATAATCAATTACGGACTGGCATGGTCGGTAGATCTAAGGCCCGTAAAACGTGGTGGTGCTAGCATCAGAAGGGGTTGGAGAATGTTTTGTCATGATCATGGACTAAATGAGGGTTGTGACCTCAAAGTCGAACTGGTCTCCAATGCAGCAATACCTCTGCTTTGATTTTTCCCTCAACCAGGGCCTACTAACGACATAGTTTGAATTTTCGTTGTATTTTTATTGCTTTGAACCTCATTTGAACAACAATATTCCTTTGAACTTAAATTTCATGTTTGTATTTGGTTAGTTTTTTTACGATTATTCAATAGTAAGTATTATTATTAGTATCGTTGTTTTTGTAGATTTACTATTATTGTAACAAGCGTCGCAGAGGAAATAGGGTCGCAGGTATAAGGGTCGTAGAGGTACAAGAGTCGCAAAGGGTCCAAGAGTCACAGAGGGACAAGGGTCGCAGGGTCCAAGGGTCGTAGAGGGACAAGGGTCGCAGGGATCCAAGAGTCGTAGAGGGACAAGGGTCACAGGGCTCCAAGGGGCGCAGGGTCAAAGGGTCGGAAGGGACCAAGGGTCGCAAGGGACCAATGGTCGCAGAGGTACAAGGGTCGCAGAGAGACAAGGATCGTAGGGGTGCAAGGGTCGTTTTATAATCTTTTAAAATTTCTTCATATTATTTGTAAATAATTTTTATTTTTTTGGGAATGGAAGAAGTAACTTGGTACATTGTTATTTTTTAAAAATTTATTCATATTATTTTTAAATAATTTTTATTTTTTGGGAATGGATGATGTAACTTGGTACATTGTTATTTTTAAAATTTATTCATATTATTTGTAAGTTATTTTATTTTTTAATAATAAACCGTAACGGGTGGCAGGGGTCCAAGGTTCAAAGAGTACAAGGGTCGCAGTGGTCGCAGATGTTTTTGGTCGCAGAGGGACAATGGTCGCAGGGGTCCAGGGGTCGCAGAGGTACCGGTGTGACCCTTGTACCTATGCAACCCTTAAACCTCTTCGGACCTTGACCCCTGCGACCTTTTACCCGTTCGACCCTTTTAGCACTGCGACCTTTGACCCCAGCGACCCTTGGATCCTTTGTGACCCTTACCCCTCGACCTTATTATAAAAAATATTTTTATGACTAAAATCAAATTATTTACAAATAATATGAAGAAATTTAAAAGAATAACAATGTAGCAATTTACATCTTCCATTCCCAAAAAAATAAAAATTATTTACAAATAATATGAAGAAATTTTAAAAAAACTAACAATGTACCAAACATTTACATCTTTCATTCCCAAAATAATAATGTATCTATTCATTACTAGGGGTAGAGAGATACATTTTCCATTCTTAAATATATCAGCAGCCATCTTATCAAGCATGAAATCAACATTGTCGTCGGAAATGTATGGAAAAGTATGAAGTCTTTTCATTACAGAGGCTTCTAAGAATTTGAAGGCGTAAACACCACAATCACTTGAGATTTGTTCTATGATAGACCTTCATAATATCTGTACTTCCATTCATCTTCTCTAGAAGCCAAAGAAGGAAACCCTCCGAGAATGAGCATCTTGGGGACAACTTTTCTTATCTTCTCAATCACCGAATCGATATGTGTTTCCTTCATACCACTCTGGCAGTCGTATACGGTGATGCATTGGGTCGCAAAATCTGCTTTGATGGCTACCCAATGAGAAGGTATATACCGACTTTTGAGCATGGAATGTTTAATATCGAGACAAAACCATCGGAATAACTCACTCGTGTGTACCTACTTCTAAATGGATACTTGCCATCCAAAAAATCACTAAGAATTCCCAGAAAATTTTCCATATCCTCGTACATCCACGGCGTGAGCATTTGCATGAAAGCAAGAGTAATAATTCTGATATATGAAGGGGAATGTCCTCATGCGATAATACAACTCCAACATTGCCTTATCCAATTGCTACAAAAACAATTAACACACATGAATACATTACACAAAATGACCTCTGTGATTAAGGGTTTTAAAAAACTTACATCATCTTCAAGTAATACGTTGGGCTTTAATATGGTCTCCCAAAACTCTGGCCCTGGGGAATATCTAGATCAGATTTCCACCAACGCTCATGTCGAGGTGTTGTTAAGAACATATATAGAGCAGTAAGATTTTCACCGTTAGCGTCAATGATGAAGGATCTCGGATTATCCCGCCCTCTCCTAATCCCTTGGGCTTCCACACAAAATGTTGTTTCTCTACAGTTTCCTAAACCACCTTTTTTTGGGTTCTTAAACCACCTTCTTTACGAGTTCTTAAACTACATTTTCTGCGGGTTCTCCATCAACATCTTTCCCTCGCCCTCTCCCTCGCCCTATTTTTTATCTTTTCGCCGGCGGAGGTTCAACATATGCCTTCCGTGGTATTAAAACTCGTTTAGTTACCAGCGGAGGTTCAACGTATGGCTTAGACTCCTTTGATAAAGGTCCAGCACCTGCATAAAATTTACTTCATTAAACATATGACGACCAATGCGACCAATGCGATCCATGCGAATATGCGACTTTTTGTGACCCATGCGAGCAATGCGACCTATGCGACTAATACGACCTTTTTTTACCTATTCGACCCATGCGACCAATGCGATCTTTGTGACTCAAATGATCGTTCGTTACATTGATACGACCCTTGCGACCCATGGGACATATGCAACCCATGCGACCCATGCGACTCTAGCGACCCATCGACTTATGCGACCTTGCGACTTATGTGTCTCTTACAACCCATGCGACTCTTGCGAACCATGCCGACTCTCGATGGAAATTGACTCAAATGACCTTTCTCACTTAATATTACTTACTTGGTGGAACTTCATCAGGAGCAACGGCTGTAATAACCTCTCCGAAAATGTATTCAATTAGACGAATGGTGGCGTCAGGTGTGAGATTTTCAACTAATCTCGAAATGTTTGCCAAATCCTCTTCTGAGCCATCTCCAGAGTCATTTTCAGCTTCTGACTCAACCAGCTGTTTGCTTGGCTCTTTTCTTGACATTGGATATGGACGTGAAAGGAATTCAAAATCATCATCTCTAACAGTGCCGGAAGATTGGTTTCTGATGCTCGCATCTTTCTCGACAGCCTTTGGATTTGCCTTTTCAACACCTTTGGGATTTTTCGCCTTTGATTTTGGATTAGGCGAATGAAACCCGACATCCCTTGGAAGGTCTCTTACAGCGTTGATGATTCTTTTCTCTCACTTCTTTATTTCCCTTATTAATTTCTACTCCAGTGTCAGAGGGACTGCAGCTTCTTCTCCTTCAGCTTCAGCTTCATCATCACCTTCTTCTTCTTCAGCTTCAACATCACCTTCTCTTTTTTCATCAGCTTCAACAACACCTACCCAGCCTTCCTCTTCGTCAACTTCAGATATGGGTGGAAAATCTACAACCTCTATTGCTTTTTCACGCATGCTCTTCTTTCTCTTAGTCTCCTTTCCTTTCTCTTTCTTTTGATCACCAAGATTTGCTTTTCGCATCAGCAATTCTTGCTTACGGATGTCCTCCCAACAAATACCCTTCGTGTTTCTACGTAGATGTTCCATCCATATTTGAACATTGAGATCGTGGCATCCCTCGTAATCCTCCAGATCAAAAAGTAAAGCTTCATCTTCGTGTTCAGCACGAAGAATACTTCAAATAACCTCAGAAACAAAAAAATAACCATTATTAGCCTCTTTGACCATTGTTATCGTTGTGACCTTTGTGTAATTGTTACTTTAGAATCTTCGATCTACCTTATCACGTCTACATACTTTGGGTAAAAAATGGATTTAACCATCTTCTTGCACATTCTTGGGCATGATGGAACCTGATGTGCGTTAAGCTCAAGTAATAAAACCTAGACTAACGCTTCCGCAAGAATACGGATCGTGTAGTAACTAGGGTCGAACACAAGGAATTGATGCGACTTATAAGCTATTAAACTAATGGAATAGACATGTAAGGTGACTATAGATGGAATTGTTATTGAACTAAACTAAACTAAATCGATGAGATAAACTTATAGCTAAGCACCATGGGTATCGAGAGTTTGCATAACGATGTAACGAAGTTCTAAAAGGATAATTGGCTTAGGTACTATCATGAGTTCAGGGAATTCAAGCTCTCCAATAGGAACTGACTGGCGTAGACTTGTCCACTATCTAGCATGCATATACCATTGTATCCATTGCGCATCTTACATGCATAGACGCATTACGACCGCTATCCTAATCCCTAGATTCAACCGATTGACCTGGCGTAGATTCTAAACCGATTAAACCCTAAATCATGGCTAAGTTCCAAAATCTAATGCCCTGGCGTAGATTTATTAGACTTCTAATAACATCAATCAAGTGGCGTACAAGTATTGAAGCATTAAGATCAACCAATCAATCTGAAAACATGATCAAATACCAAATTCATTCATAACGAGTGGCGTACAAATATGAAAGCATTAAGATCCACCATTAATTAAGCACAAGACTTCATTACATGTTTGCAATACTCTCTAACCTATGGCTCTACCCGCTCGTGCAGGCCACTTGCCCGACCGTGTGCCCTCCTTTCAGTCCGAGCGGGCACCATGCCCGATCGTGTGATTCTTGAGCCCGAGTCGTGCAAACCTTCGGCGATTTCTTGGCATCAAATAGCCCGAGCGGTCGTGTTCCTTGAGTGCCCGAGCGGTCGTCTCCATCTTGGTCGTGTACCTTGAGTGCCCGAGTCGTGCAAAGCTACGGGGGTAATTGGCAGTAATTAGCCCGATCGTGTACACTTTCAATGCTCGAGCGGGCATGTGTTGAAATGTTGTTTCCGCTCCCTTCGCTCGGTGTTTGAGTGTTCACTTTCAGTCCATGGCCTTGCACAAGTCGAACCTTGTTACTCAACTACGATTTCGGGGTTAGATTGCCATAATCACTCGTGTTTCTCCTCATGTCTTCGTTTCCTATGCAAAACACGAAATGTAGATAAAGTCTTCGAATAAACTCGATAAGTGAATGAAATCTAAATAATCTACTCTAAACTAGACCTAAGAATGATATAAAAACTACAACGGATTACATGTTATCAGAACCGCATCCATAACATCAATATATCATCCCTTTCCACCCTAACTAAGGATGGTTTTGAATGGAAGTAACTGAAACATTAAAACAAAATGATAAGAATGCAAAAAGTACAAAAATATTCAAGTTATTTTAATAATATATACAACTTACCATTAGTGGGATCATGAAACCGTCACAATACCATTTTGGTTTCAGTGATTTCTCTAATGTGCTTGCGGCAAGTATCCACAATCTTCTCGAATGTGTAACGCCCCCATGGAAAGCCTTCACAAAATTCCAAGTCATCAACCATGTCAATGAGATCATGGCTGATAAAGTTATCTGATGAAGGCTTGTGAGCCATAATTTGTGTCAACAAAATCAAAGTTACCAACCTCGTCCGGTCGTTGGAATTCTTCGCCTTCATAAGCTTTTCACTAACTTGTTCGGGGGCCAGCTTTCTACTGTCGAAATTCTTCAGCCTGAATGTATCACCCCTTTTGGACTTCCATCCTTTAGGATATGGTCTGCATTTCAATCCGAAAACTAATGCGTGCTCCACTATAGAGTACTGGATGGAAACACCGTTTAAGACAAATCACAACTCTTTCTTGTCTCGTACAATCACAGATTGATTTAGTAGAATAGACATTTGAACCTTCATCAATGTGGACTCACATTGGAAATGGAATAAATACCTAAATTGTGTCTCCTTCTCGAAGTAATGCAACTCATATTCATCTAAGATTCCTCTCAGTTTTGTTATTGTCTCGTAAGGATAACACTTAGTGGTGATCTTTGGCATTCTGTCCATGTGCTTGAATTCATACACAAACTTCGGCTTTGGTGGCACCTGCAAAATGACCAATTAAGAATTCATTAAACTTCTACCGACTCAAGCGACCCATGTGACCCAACCGACCCTTGCGACCCATGTGACTCAAGGGAACTTCCGAGTCAAACGACCCTTGCGACTCAATGAAACTTGAGCGACCCATGCGTCTCAAACGACCCTTGGACCCTCTGTGACACTGAAGCGAACATTGCGACCATTGAGACCCAATGAGTCGCTTGAGTCGAAGAAGGTCATGCTACTCCTGCGACCCTTGCAACTCAATGAGACTCGATCAACCCTTGTGACACAACCGACTCACTGAGACTCAACCGACTCACTAAGACTCAAGCGACCCACGCGACTCAAGCGACCCTTGGGCGTAATATCAAACGACCCATGCGACTCAAATGACCCTTGCGACTCAATGACACAAGCGACCCGTGCGACTCAAACGACCCTTGGACCCTCTTCGAAACTCAAGCAACCATTGTGACCATTGAGATCCAATGAGTCGCTTGAGTCAAAGATGGTCATGCAACTCCTACGACCCTTGTGACTCAACCGACTCACTGACAACTCAATCGACTCACTGAGACTCAACCGACTCACTAGCACTCACACCCATTTCAAATCAATAAATCATTTTGCGACTCAAAAGCCTACAAAACCCTAGAAATCGATCTACTTACACTTATTAACGCCATTGAAGATTGACTCATACTCTCTTCTTCACTACTGCTGCTGATTTTAGCCATTTCCTTGGTCTGAACTTGAATTTTCCTTCTTGGCAACTTAAAATCGATCCCTCTCAAGTTTGAAATCACTTTGTCTTCCTTGCTCTAAACTTTAAAACGGTTTGAAATAGGTTTTCACGTCAAAAAACTATTCGTCTTCCTTACTTTTGACACGGTTTGAAATATGTTTTCACGTCGAAAAACTACAGAACGTGTGTTTTTTCACATTTGAAATTAAGGACAAATTTGTCTTTTCTTCAGTTTATTCTTTTCCTATTTAATAATAATTTTCACGATGGTAGACGTGAAGCACTTCAGCCCTATGAGAGTATCTCTAATATTATGCATGTTTGAATGTAGATGGTTCTATAACAGAAGAAATATTAAATTTAAATTGATTATATAGTAAAGATAATCTGTGATAAGACAAAAAGAAGTAAGAGAATATGGTGTTACATATTCTAGTTTAGCCAGAAAACAATGATAATCACGAAGATAAGAAGGGAGTTTAATATTTTTACGAGTTCTAGATATTGGAATAGAAGCTGCAGGTTTGAATGAACAACATGATGTACGAGTGAAGAGTCATGTGAAACAAAATCGGGTGTATGAATAGGTAAAATGGTTTCTATGAAAAAGACTTGAAGTTATCAATAAAATCATAATTTGACAAATGCAGAGGAAAAATATTCTCATAAAAAATAACATGTTTAGAAATGATAAACTCATTGGTATCAAGAATCATAACTTTAAATCCTTTGTAACCTTAAGGATAGCCAATGAACACAATCGCTCATGATCTTGGTGAAAATTTATGTCTATTCTTAATTGAAGTTGAGTTGTAACTTAAGCAACCAAAAACTCTTAGAAGATTATAATCATAATTTGTATTCAAGACAAATTCAAAAGGCGTCTTATTCTATAAACGTTCACTTCGAATTCTATTGATTAAAAACACTACAGTTCTAACACATCTGTCCTAAATTCAAGAGAAATATTAGTCTGGAATATTAATGTACGAGAAACATTAATAATATCCTAATATTTTTTCTCTACCGTGAAGTTTTATTGGGGAGTATTAACATAAGAGAAGTAGTGATTAATACATTTTATTTTGCAAAAATCATTGAAAGAAAGTTCCATAGCACTGTCAGAACTAAATGATTTAACTTTAGTATTGAATTGACCTAAAACCATATTAACAAATTTAGGAAAAACAAAGTGAACATCAAGCTTGTGTTTAAGCATACAAATCCAAGTTGCTCGAGAGAAATCATCCACTATAATGAAATAATATCTCATCCTCATCAATATCTAGAGGGTATAAATTACGAGTTGCGTATGGTCTCCTCTATTGTTGTTATTCACGTACTACTGCTTCCACTCGACCATGCCGTTGGTTGACAGTAGTGAATTCTTGTATCAAGTTTCAGAGTTCATCCATCAACAATTTCAATTTTGTTAGCAATTTTGTTTCTCCCCTAACTCGATGATATCCTAAAGTTGATATAAAAAAGATAGCTACAAAATAGAAAAGTTAGTAAAAAAAGAAAAAGATGAACGAAAGTGAAGATGAATGAAGCTCACAATCTTTCAAAAGTAGATTTCGTGCAACTTCTCACTCATTCCCTTGTATTTTTCTCGACTTCTCTTGTTTGGTTTAGGTTTAGAACTCAATAACAAATTCAAATTTAATTCCAAAAGAATTCAAACTAAATCTTGATGCTACAAATGTAAAACGTTATCGTTATGTCGAAGTTTACTAATCTTGTTCATAGATACTTTCATTTTCTTTCTAGGATTTTTTTCTATTTGATCATTTCATTTTTTTGTCCTTTTTCCTTTTCTCTTCTTCCAATTTGTTTATTTCCATTTATTTTTCTTTCTTTTTTTTTGTATTTTTTTTCTTCCTTTTTTGTGCTTTTTAAGTGCTTGAAGAACATATCTGCCTACGATAAGAAATTCCTTTTTAGTCTTCTTTTTTTTCTCATTTTCATTTCATTTTTGTTTTTCTTTCTTTTCTTTTCTTTTTTTTGGTAACTTTCCTTTTATGTTGTGTTTCTTTTCCTAAAAAAACAAATCTAAACCAAATTAAACTTGATCAAACAAAGAAAAAAAACTAAAACAAAAAAAAATGATAGAAAGATAGACTAATGCAAGAATAGAGCTCTGATAATATTTTATATGAACATAGACCGATGTTCTATAGCTAGAAGGATGAAATTATATTTAAACCCCATAGCAACATGATAACAAAACCTAGAATTTGTCTTGCCTAAGAAAGGACGTCTCAAACCCCAACAACAACCCGACTAGAAAACTCAAGGCTCAGTGAACAATGTCACAATACTTGTGATCTAGCGTTGATAAGTCGGTGAACACTAAAAATCTCTCCAAGAGTTCGATAGTTAAATCTCAAGAATTAGCATGAAAAAAAAATCTATATTGATGAAAATTTAGGCAAAATGTCATACAATTAGTCTTTAATTTATAAGGACCAAATAATAATAAAAACTAAATAAATATAAACTAAGAAAACTCGATAAAATTACTCGATAGCGCTACACAAGTCTTAACTCTAAAATCCGCAAAAGTACAGTATGTTAGTCTAGAAAAAACGTTCGGTCAAGCATTTTCCTACTCTCCTCGAGCGTTCCGGCCGAGCATTTTTTGCTCTAGTCGAGCATATTTTGTTCCTTCAGTTCCTTGCTCCTATTGGCCCCCTCTCCTTATAGAATCCTCTTGTAATCTATCTTTAGTGTTCTTTGACATTCTTGTGAGATCGTTTTACATTCTTTCATGTCTATTTGAGCGAACACATTTTAAAATTCCTTTTTCTTGCCCCTCGTTGTTTGTCCTCGTGCGACTTGTGGTTGATCCAAGATCTCATCATTATGAAGGAGTGTTAGATTTTTTGAATCTCGATGGATAACCATGTAACACTTGTTCACAATGTGGCACATAAACTGTAGGGTTGATTTGATTATGCGGAAGCGTGTTTTAATCAACCCGAATATAGATCTAGTCATGTTTACGATTAATTGTTCGGTTTCAACGTTAAACGACTCAAGAACAGTTTCTGAGATACCTGAAACGTTGAACTGAGGATCGGATGTGAGGCTTGATAGTACAAGCCCTCTACGCGTATCCACGCCGAGATCGGGATCTGCCTTCAACCTTTTGGTGCGGAATTCGGAAGAACGAAAACTGTTTTCGTTCTTCGGGTTTTCTGTTTGACGGCTGCGTTTCTAGGGTTTAGATTATTTGACTGATCATCTTATAACGAAAACCTGTTTTCGTTATTTATATAATTATTAACACTTTTAATAATTACAATTAAACCCTCAACTTATTCAATATTACATAATAGGCATAGGACTTTCAATCTCCCACTTGCCTTTACGTAATATCTAATATAGTCGAAAATACATGTATCTCCATACACATATCTGCATGTACATCTTATGTACTAACCCAAAAGAAAAAACAAATACAATTATATTCTTCGGTGCTAACGGATGAATATAACTGTATCCCACTCTGATTGTCTAACAATCATAAGCAGATACCGAGACACTCGTATGCGTGTGACCTCGTAGGTTCATCACTAAACTGGTAGTTAATTAGTCTTACTAATTAACTAATCGAGGTTGGCGTCTAGCAACACTCCTCAACGACCAGATAATGTGAAGTAACATCCTTACTCTGTAGAACCATGGTAGAAGGATAATATTATTATTTCCCTCCGTCTTTACAGCTCCGGATAATCCTAGGACATGGTCTGACTGTCAAGTCCTAATAGATTATCAACTATGTTTCATGCCAAACATAACTGACTGGTGAATGATCGCAAGAAACTCCTTTCTTCTCTCATTCAAATGCCCTGGCCAAGGTCTTTCAGTCATTATGTTGCTGACAACATAGAGCTCAAACTCTTTACCTAGAGTTGACGGATTCCATCTTGATCAATCACTAACTGCACAAGCATCTAATCATTCCCAATATCCTTTCAACTTACATCCCAAGGCATAAGGTGTCCAGTATCAAAGAATGGTAGATAACTTGTCAGTTACCATGTTGATCTCAGGTCTAAAGAAATTATAATATTCCAATCCTTCCAGAGAAATTCCTATTGACAGTTCAATGGTAATGTAACCATTAGGAATTCTCCCTTTGGGTCTGTTCAATGATCACATCTCTATGTGCATCATCCATACATGTGATTTAGTAAAAGAGATCTACTAATTTCTATCAAATAGAAACCATCACATCCATGTTGATCTATCCGGATTACTAACGTCCAATTAGTTATCCTATGATCAAGAACGATTTAGATTAAGTTTTTACCAAAACTTGACTCTCTTTATCATGATCTCTATCATGATGACAAGTTTCTAAACTTAATCATGGACTCTATCATACTAGCTATGAAAACATATACACATATATATTTACAAATATCATCAAAATGATAAAATAATGCCATTTCATTTATTTATAAGTGTTCAAAATACAAGACATAAAATAGCTCTTAAATAGTTACAACAGTTGTACTATTCCTAGAACTAATTCCAGCATGCCATGTCTTTCAATCCAATCTTCAACTTGTGCTTGTCAAACTCATTTGAACCAAGCGCCTTTGTGAGCGGATCTGCTGCATTCTCTTTTCCTTCTACCTTCTGGATTTGAACGTCCCCACGCTCAACGATTTCCCTTATCAGATGGAACTTCCGCAGAACATGCTTTGATCTTTTATGAGATCTTGGTTCCTTCGCCTGGGCTATTGCCCCGGTATTATCACATAATAAAGGAACTGGTTCCTTTATTGAAGGTACCACACCAAGTTCAGTTATGAACTTTCTCATCCAGACCGCTTCCTTAGCAGCTTCGAAAGCTACTATGTATTCCGCTTCAGTAACCGAATCAGCTACAGTAGCTTGCTTGGAACTTTTCCAACACACTGCACCCCCATTGAGACAAAAGACATACCCCGATGTCGATCTGCTATCATCTTTATCAGACATAAAGCTGGCATCCGTGAACCCTTCTAACTCTAAGTTAGAATCTCCATAAACGAGGAATTGGTCTCTAGTCCTTCTCAAGTACTTGAGAATGGTTTTCACCAATTTCCAATGTTCCTCACCGGGATCTGCCTGATACCGACTCGCTACACTTAGCGCGAAGGCTACATCAGGCCTCGTACATGTCATGGAATACATGATGGCTCCCACTGCGCTAGCATATGGGATCCTACTCATGCGTTCTCTCTCTTCTTGTGTCTGAGGACAATCCTCTTTGGAGAGAGTAATTCCAGTGCCTATCGGTAGATAGCCTCTCTTGGAATTTTCCATGTTATACCTCTTCATGATGGTATCAATGTACTGGGACTGCGATAGTCCAAGCAACCTCCTTGATCTATCTCTATAGATCTTTATTCCCAGAATATAGGTTGCTTCTCCCAGATCTTTCATGGAGAATTGTTCGGATAACCAGAACTTCGGCTCTTGCAACGCCGGAATGTCATTCCCTATGAGCAATATGTCATCCACATAAAGCACAAGGAAGACAACCACGCTCCCACTAAACTTCTTATACACACAAGGCTCTTCTTCGCATCTAACAAAGTTGAACTCTTCAACTGCCTTGTTAAAGCGAATGTTCCAGGTTCGAGAAGCTTGCTTGAGTCCATAAATGGACCTCTGAAGCTTGCATACCATATGACTTTGAGTTGGCGACGTGAAACCCTCAGGTTGAGTCATGAAGACTTCTTCCTGGAGCTCTCCGTTAAGGAAAGCTGTTTTCACGTCCATCTGCCAAATCTCATAGTCATGGAATGCCGCTATCGCAAGCAGAATCCGAATAGATTTGAGCATTGCCACAGGGGAGAACGTTTCTTCATAGTCAATCCCTTCTCGTTGACTATACCCCTTGGCAACTAGACGAGCTTTATAGGTCTCTACCTGCCCGTCCGCTCCAATCTTCCTTTTGTAAACCCATTTACAACCTATCGGTCTGGAAGCCTGTGAAGAATCAACCAAAGTCCATACTTTGTTGATCTTCATAGATTCCATCTCGGATTCCATGGCTTTCCACCATTTCTCAGAATCAGGGCCTTGTATAGCCTCTTGGAAAGTCAAAGGGTCGTCATCTATATGACCGACCACATCCTCTTGCACCATCAGATTAAGTCTGTCAGGTGCACGTCGAGAACGTGTTGACCTTCTCAAGGAAGCCTGTGTAGCAGGTTCAACCTGCGCTGGGATATCTTGTTGGGCTTGTTCCTGAACAGGTTCCTGAACAGGTTCCTGAACTTGTTCCTGAACGGGCACTGTCACTTCAACATTTGAAGATGAAGCGCCGGAGCCTAACACTATATCACTCAGCCAAGAACGCTCATTTGACATCTCATGTCCATGAGCTTGTGTTGGCTCATCGGGTTCTTGAATCTCGTCAAGAACTACTTCCCCACCATGAATTCCTTCATCAAGGAATTCCCTTTCAAGAAAGGTTGCCGTTCTGGCCACAAACACTTTGTGTTCAGACGGGTGGTAGAAATAATATCCCATAGTTTCCTTGGGATAACCTATGAACCTACATCTGTCAGACCTAGCATCAAGCTTGTCTGGCTGAAGTCTCTTAACGAAGGCCGGACACCCCCAAACCTTGATGTGCCTCAGGTTTGGCTTACGTCCTTTCCATAGCTCCATTTCCTACTCTAATAGGTATTTTAAAATTCCTATCTAGAGTAGTGAAATACCTTTCCTCTCGAGTCATGTGGTTCGTCGCACCACTATCTATTAACCAAACTCCTTCTTCTTCGGTTTGAGTCGTCGTGTGTGCTGCTGTAAACAGCGCGTTATCCTCCTCTTGTTCGCTGGTTAGTCTCGCTTGATTCGATGGGAATTTTTTAAATCTGCATTCCCTCGAAAATGCCCCGTTTTTCCACAATTGTAGCACTCCTTAGATGTTTTAAAACCTCTAGACCCTTCTAGTCTTTCATTCTTGTTTCTGAAAAAACATTGTGTGTCGATATAGTTGTCCTTCTTGCATATACTGCATCATTTCCTCGTTTTCGTCGTGATGTCCACTGGTTCCTTTAATATGTCATGTCTTTTTCCAGCTTTTGCGTTTTTGTAGTCTTGATACTTTGAGTAGAAAGCTCCCTCTAGGCCTGAACCATCTCGGTCCTCTAGCCTAAACTCTTGTGATTCTAGTGCGATCACAAGCTCCCCAACGGTTAGCGTTTCCATATCCTTCGTTTGCTCCAAAACAACCACATATGGGTCAAATCTCTCGTGTAGAGAGCATAATATCTTCGAAACCATCTCGTCTTCTTCCATTCTAGCTCCATAGGCTCTAATCTCGTTTCCAATCTCCGTAATCTTGTTTGCATACTCCTTAATTTTTTCTTTCTCGGTCTGTCTCATGTTGTAAAATGAGGCTTTCAAACGCTGCAGCTTAATCCGAGCTGCCTTAGGATCCCCTTGGAACCTAATTTTTAGCAAGTCCCACGCAGCCTTGGCTGTCTCGCACGTGGACAGATGTGCACTGAAGATTTCTTCAGTGACAGCGTGATAAATCAGCTCTAACACCCGCTGATCCTTCGCTTCCAGCTCCTCCTATTCTGCCATAGCTCGTTTTTTATCTTCCTCGGTGACCATATCACCGATTTTAGGCATCTCCGGTAGCCCTTCCGTGACCACCTTCCACAACCCCTTCGATCTTATAGGGTTGGTTATTTTAATTACCCATAGGGTGTAGTTGTTTCCTTCAAACACCGGAATTGGTGTAACAATTAAACCCTCAACTTATTCAATATTACATAATAGGCATAGGACTTTCATAAACCACAATGTATCCACAATGGTCTCTACTTCTAGCTGTAATTTGTAGAAGGAATAACAACAACAACTTCATTACAACTAGAAAAATCTTGAAAGATTGTATTATCATAAGAAGAAATTGTTTTTATCAACCTTTTACGCTTTTGTTGGCTAAAAAGATTAAAGGTTTTCTATAAGCTAGTAGAGGATCCATGGGAAGAATCTGGTCCATAGTTTGTTTAAAAGATTCATTGAGTTCAAAAAGAAACTCAAGAACAAAGTCATCTTCAAGAAGATCTTTCCATGTTTGATCTACTTTGCATGTGCAAAGTCCACATTCACATGTTGGTATAGATTGGACAATTCAAATTCTTTTTATGTTATCTTCAACTTTGTATGAAAGGAAGTGACATCCGAGGCTCCTTGTTGAAGTGTTTGATTAATGTGAAAAAGGTGAGGGGCATTGTGCTGTTGAAAACGTGTAGTAATGTCAAGCCACATCTCCCTTGAAGTCTTTATGTAAAGAAGTCTTGGAGAAATCTATTTTGAAATCGAATTCAATATCTTGGAACTAACAATGATATTGTTCTCGACCAATGTTTGGCATTAGGATCATCATCTAGAGCTTTGGGTAAAGTTCCATCAATGTATCTTACTTTATTTCTTCTTTAGACAATCTAATACAAGATGGAGGTTAAAATAGCGTATATTTGCCAAGAAGCAAGGATTGTCATAGGAGTCAATTGAAGAAGATATTGAAACCATGTTCTTGTCAATGGAAGGTTAGAGTTGTCTATATTTGCCGAAAGACAATGATTGTTATAGGAGTCAATTGAAAAAAGAAGTTGTAAGTAATATAATGAAAACTGATTTTCAGTTATATATAGACAAATACTTATATATATATATATATATATATCAACCATATTTCGGGTTGAGCTGGAATACGACGTCGGAGAACATGGTATGGAGATCGGAAAAAAAGTAACCAACATGCCAAGAGAGAAATCTGGGAGGAAAAAATTCATTTATAGACTTATGCACAACAATTCTAAAGTATCAAGATCTCATCAATCAATATATAGATCTAAAACGAGTCAAAGACGACCATTATTCCAACAAAATAATGTTTAATTTAAAAATTTAAAATAGATTAAACGGTCATAAATCACTTGGAAAATTCCCATAAAAAATCTAGTCGCAAAACAAACTTAGCATTCGAGGGTTTAGATATTACTAACACAAATGTGTCGCGTCAAAACAAAAAAATGTTTTTAGTATAATAAAGATTGGAGAACTAACGTTTAACTGACGGACACACACGGCTGTTCTGTTCCGTTAACCAAGGGCGGTTTGTTTGGGCCCCAACTCTTAATGACCGCGTACTTCAAGCCCGGTTATCGGTGAACCGGGAATAACTGGTCCCACGTTGGAATTCTATGGCCCACACGCAATCCCTCTCTCGTTCCTCCACCGTTATAATAGTCACCCACCTCTTCCCCGCTCTGCTCTCCCGCAGCTCGTACTCTCCTCTCTTCAATCAAACAATTTCCTCTTCTTCGTATTTTTCTTCTTTTGGTTCTTCTGTTTGATTTACCTTTTCTGTCTCTCTCTATTTGAATTTTTGAATACCGCAAATTTTTGGGAAGCTCTCTGTCTTGCTGTGATTTGCCGTTGGATCTCGATTTTGGAACAGGTTTGTTTGTTTTTCTCCTTTCCCTTCGTTTTCTCTTATTAAGCATGCGGTCATCGTGTAGCTGTTGTATAAATTACCATAATCATGTTCGTATTTAGATGTAATTTGTGTTTTCTCGTGCAAGTGTATGTATCATTGTATGTTTTTTACTGTTCATCTGTTTATCAACTGTGGCACGAAGGATGAGCATGACTGTTTTGTATAATCGATATGTTCATGTTGTTGTTCCTTTATTTTTTTCTCGGATTTCAATCGTTGAGTTTTCATTTATGCAGGTTTGAAATGGACCTCTTCGATAATTTTGATCTCGAGCACTTCGTCGATGACTATCAAGGAGTCATGGATTTCGGCAACGAACCCTTTTCCGAAGACGATCATCTGAGCGAAACTGATTCGGACTCTACGGAATCTGATTTCGAGGATGATTTTGAAACTGTATGATACTGTTGCGGATTTGATGCAATGCTGGTGGTTTCTTCAGGATTTCGTAGAAGGCGAGAATTTATGATTGAATCTTTTCTTGTAATTCACAGAGTAAGCGGAACACTGATACTTCAGCGGTTGAAGCTAGGAATGGAAAAGATATACAAGGAATTCCTTGGGACAGGATGAATTTTACCAGAGATAAATACCGTGAGACAAGATTGAGGCAGTATAAAAATTTTGAAAGCGTCCCCAGATCCAGTGAAGAGCCCAATAAGGTTAGCTTGAGACAGTAAGACTTGTATTTTTTGTTGTCATATTTTGATTGTCTGTTGTTATGTAAAATCGTGTTCCTTGTGATTTGCTTTTTGAATGCCCCCAAGATGTAGGAAAGAGTCCATAATAATCGTTGCTAAAGTTTTAGGAGATATCAACAGTCATAGGAAGTGCAACGATCTTAGAATTTGTAAACTAATGGTATAGTTGTTGTTGACAGGATTGCTTGCAAGTAAAGAAAGGAAAGACCTTCTACGATTTCCAGTTCAATACGAGGGTTGTGAAATCCACAATTGTACATTTTCAGGTAGATAACTTGCCCAACTATCTCTTGCTGAATATTATGTGCTCTGTTTCCCTATGTGTTGGAGTTGTTCAAGTTGCATGTTTGTTTCGTTCTTGTTGTGAGTGTCTATGATAAAAAGACAATGACTTGATAAACTGACAGAGTTGCTACTTTCGATCTCGAGCTATTCCAGATTAAGCGTGAATACAACTTTTACCAGACCTGATGCAGTTTTTAACTTTGAAAATCCACTGCATGTCTTTATATGTTTATGTTTCCCATGTCTTTCGTGATTGTATTTTGTCATGGAATTTTCCATGCCTTGACCTGATTTATTATTATGTTCCTCTTTCCCACCACAGCTTTCCAGCTGGGGTGTCCATATTCACGTAAAATCCTCTTTTTGCAGATAAATCGTGAGGGATGCTTAATTAACCTGCTTCTTCTTAACTTCTCAAATTATAGATAATTTACATTCAATATTTCGTTCAGGTACAATATTTTTTAAGGCGCTGATTGATGCAAGTGTCAAAGTAATGGTTCTAGACTGTCTAGCCGCCATAATGTGAAAAGCAACTAGTTCAGGCAAATTGTTAGTATATCTTACACTTTCTCCTGCACCACGTTACAAAAATCTAATGCTCAAAGCATTTTATCTTCTGCATGCACACAGACATGGACTCACGTATCAGTGTGTTTTACACTATTAGAGCTCACAACCATCAAATATAGGAATCCTCAAAGAAATTTGCAGTTTTTTTCACTAATTAAGCTGCATTTAGAAATAATATCTTTAATGCTTTAACCCTTTACTGCATTTAGGAATGTCCTTCTCTTAAGCAGGGTGGGAGTTACATCTGAGCAGCTTGACGGCCATACTGATTCATATTTTAATATGGTATGATAGGAAAATGTTCACACTTCTACAAGGGCTCTCTAACTTGCTCATCTTCTCTTTTGCATGGAATCTCTACTTTGAGCTGCATATGCATGCTTTCAGTTCTTCCGTGATCTGCATTTTCTGTGATTCTACTTTCTCTTGCTTCTTTTTGCTTTCCTGATTATTGTTATACTCTTACTATATTGTCTTCTTCAATAGATTCGGAAGTCTATGACCGAATTTATGCTTGCGAGCTATTTCCTTAAGCTAGAACACTAAGCATGATATAGTTAAAGCTGTTGTATTTTGGGGTTGGTGTCGACGATGTCACATTCCAAAACTCTGCTCATCTTTTGTAATTCACTCATCCACCCATGGAATTGACCTTTGCTGACCGAAAGCATCATCTTCGGATCCTACCCAAAACTGTTCTTCCCCTTGGCTCATATTTTACCATTTTACACGTGAGGTATTACATGTTTGCTGTTTGCCAAAATGGCAGTTATGTCTGATATTATCTCAATATCTGTGGTATTTGCTTTCCAGCTGAGGAACTTGTTATGGGCAACATCAAAGCACGATGTTTACCTCATGCAGAACTACTCTCTTATGCATTGGTCATCCTTGCTTCGGAGGGGAAAAGAAGTACTTAATGTGGCAAAGCCAATTGTTCCGACACAGGTGAGTAATTTTTCTTCCGTGACGGAAATTGTAACATCACTGATCATAATTCTTTATCTGTAGACTACATACTGTAGTTTAACCAAAGTAACTTTCGTTATCTAAATCTGCAGAAGCAAAATGGACTAGTGTCCCAGTCATTATCAAGAGTCCAGATAAGTACAATGGCTGTCAAAGATAATTTTATAGCGGCTGGTGGATTCCAAGGGGAGCTTATCTGCAAGGTACCAATTCTTGGTTTGCTTTTTCACTTCTGTCTACAACAACAGTCTTGTTATAAGATTCTCACTTCTCTGTTTTTGCAGTACATTAACCAACCCGGTGTTGCATTCTGCACAAGGGTGACATCAGAAGAAAACGCCATCACCAATGCGATAGACATATACAACACACCCAGGTAAAAAAACACTCCGGAAGATAATTTAAGTCCACATAAACATGCCAGAAAACAAACTCTATGACGGAACGCCTGCTGAAACACTTGTTCTCTTAATGCAGTGGCTCGTTAAGGGTTATGACCGCGAACAATGACTGTAAGGTCCGGGTATTTGACGCTGGAAACTTTGTTTGCCACAACAGCTTCACCTTTGATTGGTCGGTCAATGTAAGCATCTCATCCGTCGTAATCTTTTACAATCTCCTAATCTCGCATCCACTCTGTCAAAAATTCATGATTTCATCTCTCTGTCCGAGTATAGAATGCATCAGCGAGTCCAGATGGGAAGTTACTTGCAGTCCTGGGAGACAGTTCCGAGTGCTTAATAGCGGACGCTCAATCCGGGAAGGTCACATCCAGCCTCAGAGGCCACCTGGACTACTCGTTTGCATCAGCGTGGCACCCGAACGGGCTAGTCCTCGCTACAGGAAACCAAGACACGACCTGTAGGCTGTGGGACATACGCTACCTTTCGGAGTCATTCGCGGTGCTAAAAGGCAACATGGGAGCGATCAGAGCATTGAGGTTCACGTTGGATGGACGGTTCTTGGCCATGGCAGAGCCTGCAGACTTCGTCCACGTCTTTGATACAGAGTCGGGTTACGAACATTGCCAGGAGATAGACATGTTCGGGGAGATAGCAGGAATATCGTTCAGTCCTGACACGGAGGCGCTGTTTGTTGGAGTGGCAGATCGTACATACGGTAGTTTGCTGGAGTTCAACCGTCAGCGTCATCATCAGTATCTTGATTCCTTTTTTTACTGATTTGATTTTAAGAAATAGAGTAATTTTGTTATATAATATTTAGAAAGAAAAGCTTTAGAAGGAGGGTCTTTCACATTAACCTTACTGTTACAAGCCTTTTTCTTTTCTTCTTGTTTCTTTGGGTTTGAGGACTGTGTTTTTTCTTTTCTTTCTTTTGCTCCTAAGGCTTCTCCTATTTGTCTTGTTTTTTGAACTGTTGGTTTTATTTTGGTGTGGTAATTATAAAAACTATTATAACCGATGTTTTTTACAATGACTATAATCCGAAAAAAAGGTTTTCCAATTTTTCTGGTCCTTTTTCTCTTACAATTATTAACAAAAGCTTTTGTCCACGGGAAGAAAAAACGAAAATTTAACTTTTTAGAAATATTGATAAGTGAATATACATAATGTAAATTTATAATCAAATATCAATAGTTGTCTCCTAAAATCTCCTACAAGAGAAGTAAGAATTGAAGAAAGTATCTTCATTGTCTACAATAATTCAATAATAGATTATATGACATTTAATTATATTTTACAAGTTTCTCTGTATATTTATTATATTAATTAACTTCTAAGTAATATGTAATTATTTTAAATGATAAATATTAATTAATTATATAATTATTGTGGGTATGCTTAATTTTTATTTATTTTATTTAGTTTTTATAAGTAGTTCGGAAGTTCGTTGTATATATATATATATATATATATATTATTTTAATTCATATTTATATAATTGGGCATTTATTTAATCATGTATATATAATTATTTGAAATCAAAGTATATATATCTAATTATGTATATATATATATATATATAATTATGTATGCATATATAATTATTATAATTATACAATAATTATTATTATTATATTTATTTTGTTTGTTACTTTAAAACTCGAATCTGATTCCACAGGTAATGAAATTTTATTCGAGTAATTTTTTGAGGTTTCGTGACGGGTTTCGAATCAGGACAGGTTCTCCGGATAATTTATAACATCCTACTTAGGTTTAGGATAGTAATTTAATAATTATTAGTATTATTTTAAAAAATTAATTACGGGTATTGTTATGTAATTTTAATTTTAACAATTTTTTATTATTTGGAAGAAAGTAATATTTTCTAAAACTATTTCATAATTTTGTAAAATGTTAACTTTTTAGGTTGAAATTATAAAAAATTTAAAATACTTCAAATTTATCATCATTTTTCTTTTAAATTAAAATGTTATTTATTTAGATTACTGAAACAAAATTGAGAAATATTTATTTTGATTATTCAGTGTTTATTATTAAAAACTTGATTTAAATTTGAAATTATTACAAAATGATATAATAAATCTCAATATAAAATTATAAAATGTTTTTAGCACAGAACCCGAAAATGATGTTTTTATCTATATTTTGCAAATTGTAATAATAACAAAGTATGTGAATTATATAATACAAATTTTTAAACAGTTTAAAATATCAAGTAAGTTCTAATTGTTGTCAACAGAAATAGCATCATACTCTTGCGAAATATAAATCAAATATTTAGATTATGTAACAGAACACAATTTCAGATAATATAACTATAGTAATAATATAATAGAAGGTAAACTAATAACATAAACTGATGTAGGGAACAAAGTATTTATATTTCAATTTCCTTTAATCTTAACTAATACAACTTTGTCATTTTATTTCAAACGAGAACAATTATCTGGTATGGTATGTTTTGCAATGAAAATTAATAAAGGTCAAAGACAAAACATTAATAGAGTGAATATATATATATATACCAAACTATTATTTAGTCCTGAGCAACTCTATATTATTGTTTCAAGACAAAAAAAAAAGTTGGTGACGGTTTAGTTGGAGAGCCAATTGATGGTGAAGTTGTCATTCACATTCTTGAAGACATTAATTAAGAGCACAAATGACACTTTTACATCGATGGTCAAAAGTACATATCCAAGTATGTTACAAAGGATGTAGCATATCGACTATTTTATGGAAATAACACTACTTTCTACAATAGATGATGTTGTTAATTTGTCATGTCTATTTGAACTTTGATAGTATTTTCCAAGGTAACAGAAGTTTTGATGTACATTTATATTTGTCCATTACCATAAAATTTCTAGGTATGCCAAATCACAAGTTACAGTTAAGGATCAGAATTCTGATAATGTTGCTCAAGAACATTGGTCAACAATCTAAACTCTACAATGGAATTCGCTTGCAAATACCACATTTGGAAAATATGTTATCGAGGCAAAAGTTATATCTGATATCAACATTGGTCATAAAGTCTTTAATCAAAAAATGTTAATGTCTCCATCAAACACAAAAATAGCCTTTTAGATTTCAGCAAGGGTAATTCCCGTTTTAATTTGCTTTGTGATGACAATTAAGAGAAATTAAGATCAAAGTTTAAGTAAATTAGAATATCTTTCCATAAAGCTTAACTGATGAGAGCATTTGACGATTTGGCGTCATCTTAGCAGTTGGATTGTAAATAACAACATTACTAATTTTGTTAAAAGTATTATCAAGAGAGAGAATACATGCGGCCGTTTGTCAGATTTTTTTGGTTTTTTTAATAACATATCTTTTAATCTGATTCGTCCCTTAATTTTTCTTCTCATTTGAGTTTCTTTAATTTTAGTTTTTAATCCTATTTAAGATTTGTATTAAACAGATTCTCATATGAGTTCCTTTCATTTTAGTTTTTAATCCTATTTCTTCTGAAAATCTGTTTAATTCAAATCTTAATTTACTTACCCGATTCTCACTATAATTTTGATATTTTATCCAAATCTCCCTTTAAAATGTATCTCTAGTCTTATTTTCTTTCTCCTAAACTATAATTTTGATATTTTGTCCAAAAACCTCGTATATTAATTAAATATTAATAACCTGTTAAATCCTAATAAACCCTAAACACTTGATTTTAAAACTCTAAACTAATGGGTTTCAACCCAAAAATCATAAACTAAATAAACAAAAACAAATCGGTGTAAAAATTATGTAAAATTCCAACATTATCCTGGACGGTATTCAATATAATTTATGTGATCCGATAATGTTAGGTTTTTTTGTAATTTCAATTTCTAATTTTTTCAAATTTTGTAGTTTATGATTATGGGTTTCAAACTATTATTTTCGGATTTTAAAATCGACTTTTTGGATTTTACTAGGATTTATCGGGTTGTTAATATTTAAGTAATACAGTGAGATTTTAGAGAAATTTGAATGGTTTGGGGAAAATATGATGAGACTGGT
>CM071860.1:38304634-38318997 GCA_036759665.1 Gynandropsis gynandra
ACCATTGCTCAAGACCATGGTGTGGACACAACTGTAGAAGATCCTTGAATCTACCCCACGGCTCAAACAAAGTCTCTCCATCTCTGCATCTGAATGTTGTGATTTCCCCCCTCATCTGAATCGTCTTGCTCGGAGGAAAGAAACACGATAGGAAAAGTGTGCAGAGCTGATCCCAAGTGGTGATAGATCCGGCGGGGAGTGATTGCAACCAAGTTTTCGCTCTTCCCCCAATTGAGAAGGGGAAAAGACGTAACAAGATTGCATCCTCTGAGACTCCGTGAATTTTGAACGTACCTGAAAGTTCTAGGAAGTCTCTGAGATGCTGATGGGGATCCTCATGGTTTCCACCCATGAATGCTTCTGATAAAGCATGTTGATCATCGCTGGCTTAATCTCAAACTGCTCTCTTGCAACAGCAGGCATCCTTATCGCTGTTTGCACATTGTTCATGTTCGGCACCACGTAATCCCTCAGACGACGTGGTGGAGGAGCCTGTAGTTGCACCTGTCCATTGCCGTTCTAATTATCCATCTCTCGTTGATCTAAAGGCTCTGCAAAGGACAAACAAAGAACAATTTACGTAGAAAGAACGAAAGAAAAGAAAACAAAAACAAAAATAAAAACAAAAACAAAGCAAGAAAGACTCTAGGTTCGAATCTAAGACGCGTTGACAATAGTCCCCGGCAACGGTGCCAAAAACTTGATGCGTTGTCAAAGTTAAATAAAATAACCTAAACTACCCGCAAGTGCACGACACGTGTGTAGTATTTTGGGTGTCGATCCCACAGAGACTACGCAACACTATCTAAACTCGAACTAGGAATCAAACTTGCTAACGAACAAATATGGTGGAAGAATGAAATACTGAAAGTAAATAAATGAGTCAGTTCTTAACGATAGGACAAACGTTCTAGGAATCCAGTTTCACCACAAGACTACCGAAACCGACAATCAATCTATCTATCATGCAATCCCAATTTAAACTATCTAAGGCAGACGATCCTAATATGATATCTACCCTCTCTCAAGGCATAGACACATGATCTAGACAAGTTGCCCCCTACTTTCCTGGCTGACACCTTGAACTAAACCTATAAGCTCTATGATTCACCCGTTTTACCCTCAACCGTTGCTACCCTACTTTCGTGGCCTAACCTCGGTTGTTCTAAACCTGATCTTCTAGGACTAGAATTCTCCTTTCGGTCCTCTCCTAATCCCTAACACATTCATCTACGCGACCGTCGCAAACACAAGTAAATTAAAGCACTCAGATAAAGAATAGATGAACTAAAACGGGCAGATGCATTCAATTCTCCTTTCGGTCCTTCTCCTAACCCCTAACACATGCATCTACGTGGCCATCGTAAACACAAGTAAATTCAAGCATTCAGATAAAGAATAGATAAACGAAAACGGGAAGATGCATTCAAGATAAATCAAAAGATGGTTCCGGGATAGCCAAAGGCTAATCTCTTCTCCTAGAACAAACAAACTACTCGCTCATGCGTCTGTAAACAAACATAAACAAAGTAGAAAGTCTAAGGAACATGAAAACCAAGCGAAACCGAAGTGTCGGGTTGATCTCCAATGCTCCTTGCTTGCCTCCTCGCAAGAATCTCTTCAATCACGAACTGAATCAATGTCTAATGTAAGCTTCTTCTAATGATGTCTTTTGGCCTCTTTTATGCCTCCTAAGTCGGTCTAATTGTTGTCTTAATTTGCCCCCACGAGTTTCCTTTTGTTTTAAGTTAATTTTACTTAACTTTGCTGGTTTCTCGGGTCGCGACCCGCTCGGGCGTTGAATGTGCCCGCTCGGGTGCAGCTAGGGCAGAACGTGCAGGTCGTGTGGCTGCAAAGGGCGCCCGATCGGGCATGGTAAGCACCCGCTCGGGTACAAGGCAGCTGGTCGGGCATATTCATGCCCGAGTCGTGCATGAATTGTGCACAAAATTTGCCGTAGCTTTTGCCCGATCGTGCATGAATGAGTTGTGCCCGACCAGGTGGAGGCTTTTCATGCTAAATCTCGTCCCGTTTGTCCCGTGATGATCCTCGAAGTTGCTCCTTAGCTCCGTGCATGTCCTTTAGCTCCAAAATGATCCAAAAACGCGTAAAAACCTGTAAGAACATGAAAACACGAAAACAAGTAAAACGGAAACGAAATCATACGTAAAACAACACATATATATCAAAAACGTCTCCTAAATCGTGCAAGAAATACGTATGAAAACGAGATGATCAATCACACCATGTGCTCAACACCAAGAGGTATGCCTAACAGCAGTCGTCGCTTATACGAGCCGAATCAGAGAAGAGCAACGGGTAATGCAGCGAACGCCATGTACTGTGTGAATTGGGAGATATAGAACATGTGGCTTATCAATGCACGCTGCAAGAGAACGTGGAATACATGAATTATGCCCAACAGTAAGGAAACATGCAATTCGAGAATACCTACAACCCGAATTGGAGGAATCATCCGAACTTGTCATACCGAACGACTCAACCGATGAAGTATTCGGGACTTCAGCAACCACAACAGCAATACCAAGAAAATAACCAGCAAGTTCAGCATGCTCAACAAGTTCCGCAAACTCCTCAACCTTCTCAAGCCCATTCGTCGAACCTTGAGGCGGTAATGCTCGAATTTATCAAGGAGCAAAGGCAACAATATTCAACTCAAACCAAATTCAATAAGGATGTGGGGACAGCGATCAACGAGCTCAAAACTCAGATGGAATCCTTGAGCAACCATGTGAAGAGTTTAGAGAACTCCATAGCACAGCAGGCTGCCTCATCCTCTCGGAATCCCAGACAGCTTCTCGGTAAGCCCGAATTAAACCCGAGAGAGTACGTGAACGCTATTTCTGTGTACAATAGTGATGTGATTGAGCATTCGCCCTCCAAAGAGCAAGGACAAGCTGCTGGTACGCCCATGAAAAGAGGCAAAGGTAAGATTGCGATTATGGAAAGAGTTGAACCAGATTTGGATAAACCATATGTCGCTCCACCCGCGTACAAACCTCCAATACCGTTTCCTCAACGGTTGGTGAGCAGTAAGAATGAAGAACGAGTGGGCAGATTCGTAGAGGGTCTCAAGAAGCTTGACATCAACATCCCATTCGTGGAAGCCCTCCAAAAGATGCCTAATCATTCCAAACTCATCAAAGAGGTTCTTTCCAAAGAGAAGCATATCGAAGAGAACGAGACGGTAGCACTCACCGAGGAAATGCAGCGCTATCATTCAAAACAAGCTGCCACCAAAGTTGAAGGACCCCGAGAGCTTCTCCATTCCATGCACAATAGGTAATATTAATATTGATAATGCTTTGTGTGATTTAGGGGTAAGCGTGAGCATCATGCCACACTCGATTTTCAAGCGGATGGACTTCGGGAATCTCAAACCTACAAAACTGTGTCTACGCCTCGCGGATCATTCGGTAAGATATCCGGTGGGAATTATTGAAAACGTTCCCACCAAGGTAGGTAAGCTTTATATACCCACTGATTTTGTTGTACTTGAAATAAAGGAAGATGCTAGAATACCTATTATTCTTGGTAGACCGTTTCTAGCTACTGCAGGTGCCATGATAGACGTACAACAAGGAAAGCTTTCTTTGCGTGTCGGAGATGAGACGATAGAGTTCAACCTGTCCAGCCCCATGAATGGACCCTAATCCAAGGAATCTTGCCCTAGAATTGATTCGCTGGACAAGTTAGCAAAAGACACACATGATCCAGTAAGTGTTTCCGATCCTCTTATTTGATGCTTAACACGAGTTTGCGAAGATGCATGATTTACGGACGAAGGAGCTGAGGTGTACACGAAATTCATGAGTGTTATTGAAGCACTAGGAGACGCCCCACGTGAGGAGATACCACACGAAGTGCATGCTGGTTTCGAAGTGGAGAAGACGTCCAAACTTGAGCTCGAGCCATCTCCATCTTCTTTTCGGTATGAGTACGTTGAATCCAATAAAACTTACCCTGCTGTTATGAATGCTAACTTGAATGCAGATGAGATGAGAAAGTCACTCGCTCGCGTAAAGAAGCGTAGGAAAATCAGCTCTTCAATGTGTACGCACGAAACTTATACAGAAGACAGCCACGAACCTTCCATCGAAACTCAAAAGAGGCTGCACCCGCACTTGCACGAGGTAATGGAAAAAGACGTCGTAAAAATTTTCAATGCAGATACCATTTATCCAACCTCGGGCAGCGAATGAGTGAATCATGTGCATGATGTGCCAAAGAAAGATGCAATGACTAAGGGATGGCACGACAAGAAGACCCTATCTTATGACTTCCAGCCAGGTGATTTAGTTCTTCTTTTCAATTCTCGTCCTAAGCTTTTCTCGGGTAACCTACGGTCTTTTTTGGTCTGGTCCTTTTCAGGTACGAGAAGTCTTCACACATGGAGACGTGGAACTATGGAGCGATTCGAGTGGCACATTCAAAGCAAATGGACAACGACTAAAGCTCTACCAATCCGCTCAACCGATCGAAAATGGAAACTCCATTTCCCTTTTCGATCCACCCGTTGCGCACACATGAGGAATGAAGACGTCAAAGCTTAAAGACATTAAATAACACTTTTTGGGAGGCAACCCAGCTGTTTGTTTTCTATTTTTCTTAGTTTTTAGTTTAAAACTCGATCGTTTAAAAAAACACAAAACACAAAAAAATACCACCACAAACGTGACTTCATTTCCCTTACCCTCCACCGGAGCTTCACGTTGAGGACGCCGTTCAATTCAAGGCTGGGGGAGCAGCTCACATTTGTCAGGTGATTTTGTTTTCATTTTCTTTTATTTTCTCTTTGATTTCGTAGATTTTTAGTTTGTTTTTGCTTTCGTGAGTTAGAGTCGTCCCAGGCACTTGTCCGGTGCCACGTTTTGAGATGACCCCTGAATCTAGGATGCTTAAGAAGTTGGCATTTTCCATGAGATTTTGCATGTTTGAGCTAGGTTTCTCCTAAGTGTTAGAGCTTATTAGTCGGCTGAAAAACAATAGGTCGTAATTCTTTGGGAATCCTAGTGTTGCTTGTGGGGGGTTTAGACGAGGTTCTTAGGCTAATTTATCGTTTATTCTCTCTATCCAGATGGTCATACTTCATGTATACGATGCTTTACTTTTTTATGAGGATTATTATATCGCATGAGATCGAGCTTATTTTGCAGATTAAGAGCGCACACTAACACTCCACTGTCGATAGAAATAATGCCTAAAAGCATGATCTAAAATCGATATGAGTGCATTGACCTTGATACTCTTTTCATGGTTCAGGTCTAAGTGGTGTTTTGGCGATCATCTCTCTACGTCCTAAGGCATGGCACAATAAAACGCCGCATATTCCGCTGCACTCTTGAACGAGATGCATGAGTATACCGTCATCGGTAGTCTGGGTCTAAGTAGAGGCTGGATCCCTTCAAATCCGACGTCCTAGAAGCCTAGTGTGTATGCAAAGAAAATGAAAAAAAAGGAAAAGAAAAAGAAGACATAACAAGAAAATAAGAAGAAAGAAAAAAGAAAAAAGAAAAAAAGAAAGAATAAAGAAAGAAAGAAGCTCGGAAAAGAAACAAGTATCCTCGATTGTTCTAGGTTTAGCATTTGTCTGAAGTCATGTTTGGTGGAGAGAGTTACGGTGGCTTGTTTAATTTTCCTTTGATTTACTTTCTCGTGGATAGCCTTGGTGAACCTAGGATGAAAACTGAAAACTTAATTAGGCCGAATTTGCTCTCGACTTGCTAGTCGATCGGTTAGGTTCGCTTTAGTGGTATTTCTAGGAGAAAGGGGAATTCTCAGATTTTGTAAACCCCACGTGTTCTACGTTTACATTTGCTTAGAGACAAGGAAACATTCAAGTCTAGAGAATTTTGATCATCTCGTTTTCATACATATTTCTTGCACGATTTTAGAGATGTTTACGTTATAGATGCGATGTTTACGTATGATTTTGTATCCGTTTTACTCGTTTTCGTGTTTTCATGTTCTTATAGGTTTTAATGCGTATTCGGTTCATTTTGGAGCTAAAGGACGTACACGAGACAAAGTGCCAACATCGAGGATCATCACGGAACAAACGGGACGAGAATCGGCGAGGAATAGCATCAACCCGCGTGGGGTACACCCTTGCCCGCACGGGGCGTTTAGTCGGCAATTTTGTCCAGCGACTTGAGCACGAGTTGGGCAAGCAAGCAGCACGGTCGGTGCATCAGCCCGAGCGGGCCATAACCCAGCCCGACCAGGGCACGCATAAGCCCGACCGGAGCACTCCCTAGGCCGAGCGGGTCGCCTTGTTTTCCATCGCGATCATGCACACCGCACTCGAGCGGGTCACACACTCAGCCCGCGCGGGTCGCGTCCCTCACCTGCAACTCCAGATAAGTTAATTTGTCTTAAAACAAATAGGAGTTTGTTGGGGACTTATACAATAAGGAAAACGACATTAGAGAAGAGGAATAAGTGATATTTTGCTGGAGAAAGTGACAGAAACGTTGCCCAACTAATTCAAGAATGGAAAACTCATGAAAAGGCAAAATCGGTGGCTGCTGCAAAAAAAAGGAAAAGAACGAACGACCAGAAGGAAAAAGGAGGAGAAAAGGAAAGAAAAGAAGAAGGAAAAGAGAGAACATGAGCTAGGGGTCGAAGGGTGCTTGAGTTAGAGAGTTAGTTTTGGAGTTCTTGATCGATGAGAGAATAGAGAGAAAAAGGAGATTCTTGCGAAGGAGACAAGACTTTGGTTTCGTTTGGTTTTCATGTTCCTTAGACTTTCTACTTCGATTATGTTTATTTACGGACGCATGAGCGAGTAGTTTGTTTTGTTCTAAGAGAAATGATTAGCCCATGGCTATCCCGGAACCACTTTGATTAATCTTTGAATGCATCTTCCCGTTCTCGTTTATCTATTCTTTATCTTAGTGCTTGAATGACTTGTATTTACAAAGGCCAAGTAGATGCATGTGTTAGGGGTTAGGAGAAGGACCGAAAGGAGAATTCTAGTCCTAGAAGATCAGGTTTAGAACAACCGAGGTTAGGCCACGAAATTAGGGTAGCAGCGGTTGAAGGTAAAACGGATGAATCACAGATCTTATGGGTTTAGTTCAAGGTGTCAGCCACGAAAGTAGGGGATAACTTGACTAGATCACGTGTCTATGCCTTGAGAGAGGGTAGATATAATATTAGGATCGTCTGCCTTAGATAACTTGACTGGAATTGCATGATAGATAGGTTGATTGTTGGTTTCGGTAGTCTTGTGGTGAAACCGAATTCTTGGAACGTTTGTCTCATTGTTAGGAACTCGTTTGTTTACTTGTTTTTAGTATTTCATTCTCAAATTCCATATTCGTTCGTTGCAAGTTTGATTCACAGTTTGAGTTTAGGTTGTATTGCACAGTCCCTGTGGGATCGACACCTAAGTACTACACACGTGTCTTGCACTTGCGGGTAGTTTAGGTTAACTATTTGTTTAACTGTGATAACGCATCAAAAGGTTACCACAACCCCAACACGGTACAACGCTGGCAGATCCACTGCTCTGACTAACTCGACACTCCATCGCTCAAAAGGATGCCACAACCCCAACTCGGCACAACCTCTGCACGGTAGGACGTCGGCCGAGATCCAAGTGTCGCAATACTAACGTCGTCGACCCGATACTCCTCATGGGATAAATCTCTTCGACACGCTCGCACATGCCTTCTTCTGAAGGTTCGAGTATGAAATCACTTGATCGAGCACATTAACAAGATATTCACTCGGCTTTAACACTGAACCAAAATATCGATGTTCTCCGATCCCAACACTTGGTCGACGTCAATTCTCTAGATCATCTCTAATTATTTATACAACTCATATACTTGTTATCAATTCTCATACGAAAAATTTAGGGTTTAATCAAATTCACTTGTAACGTCTCATTTTTCCCATTATGATCCTATAAATTCTATCGTGATCATACCTCATTTTAAAAGTATAATCTCTTCCGTAAATCAACCAAAAATCAGAAATTAGGATGGAGAAAATCATCACCTTAGCTTCCCCGATGACTTGACGATTCTTGATATTATCGCTAACAACAACACCAATCAATTTTCCCTATTATAGATCATTCAATTAATAAATTTCCATAGTATAAATCTTTGAATTAAGGCAATAATCACAACAAATTATCTAGAGATTTACCACAAGCTCGATTAGAATCTATCCACGAAAAACGCGATGAAAAATTGAAGATCCTTCTCCAATTTCTTTTTCCTCCCTTTTTTTTCCTTCTTCTCTCTTCTTCTCTCTTCCTGCCTTTTTTTTCTTCTCTTTTTGTTCTTATTTTCTTCTCTCAGCCAACGTACGACTGCTCTCTCTTTTTTTCCTTTGCTAAATCTAGTGTTTTTAATAGTATATATATATATATGTACATATATAAGTCGGTGCTACCAACTTACCCTTTTATTACGGGTATCACAAAAACATCAATATTTCTCTCTTACAATGAGAAGAAAGACTCTCACCAGAACCAAGAGAAGATCCTTTGAAACTAGGAAAAACTACTTCTTTCTTCTTCAGCCACCATTGGAATTCGTCAAAAGGGAAACGTTAATGGCATCAGAGAAATCGAAGGGGTATGAGACGGTGTTCACTGTGCAATAGGGTTGATTAGAGTTGAAGACAATTGATAGAATTTATGTTTGAAAATGGTTGAATATCGGATGGTAGAAGAGAAAAAAACAAAATTAAAAAAAATAGATCAACGGTTGACAACGAATAAAGAAAATATGAATAATACTTTTGTGATCTAATGAACACAAATTTACCACAACATATAGCAATCAAATCTAATAAATGTTACAACGCCACGTTTATCATTTTACTATTCATTTGGGCTTCTCTTTCATTAAACACTAGATTATATCCACGCTACGTACAATTACAATTTTTATATTTACAAATATTTTGTTATTAAAAAGATTGTTTATTCAATAATAAATAAAATTAAAATAAAAATAATTGTAGTTTCATTATAGCAAAAAAATATTACTTCAAAAGATAAGAAAAAATTGAAATTTAGAAGTTTTTGATAAAATTAGACAATAAAAAAAGAGAATTCACCACCCTAAAAACACCATAGTCAAAGAGGTTGAAAAAGAGAGCAACCCACCAGACGTTAAAATATAAAGCAAACAAATCATAATATAGATTGTATAAATTTATTTTATACATTGATTTATTTATAACATTTATAGGAATATATATTTATTTGCATCAAGAAATTGATTTATAAATAATTTTTAAAGGATCGAAATTATAAAATAAGCATACCATATTAAGTAGGAATAGAATACACATTTTTAAAAATAGATGAAAAATATCTAAAATAAAATATTTTTAAACAATTTTTATTTTAAAGATTTTGCATTTATTTTTGGAGTATTAAATAACATTTTATATAAATTTTTTTATATTTAAAACTAATTTCTTAATATATATTTTTTAAATAATCATTTTGAAAGTTTTTATATCGAAAATTAATTTATGAGTTTATAATTAATATCTAATGCAAAATTTTGATCTTGATCATTAGAATAATAAAAAAATATTAATTTTCATATTTAAAACAAAAGTGTACACCGTCTAAAAAACAAAAGTGTACACTTAATATATATATATATATATATTAATTACATATGCTAACCTCTATACTTCATCTAACCTAACTTCTCTAACCCTTTCTCTTTCTCTAGCCGTCAGACACCATCTTCTCTCCTTTCTCCTTTCGTTTTCTTCGTTTTTTTTTTCATTTTTCCTTATGTTTTTTTATTGAATTTACCTTAAATGGACTGAAAAAAGAGGCGTCGCCACGGTAATGGATTGTGCCGCCGATGGAGCAGAATCGTACCGGTGAATAAGTGGCACAACTAGAAGGAAGATGTGCAGTCCTTTAATGGTGTCGGGTCGGTATCCCTGGCGTTGGCATCTCCGGAGTCTTAGACATCTCTGGAACCTTTCGATGTTGTTGACTGTGCAGAGAAGAATGATTGGGTGAGTATTGGAGCAGCATACCGATAGGTGGTCAGAATTTTTTGGGCTTCGATCCACGACCTTGGGAGCCGTTGCGACCTTCGGAGTGCCCCAACGCTGGACAAGGGTGAGAAGGACATTGAGATGGAGCCACAATGATTGTAATGGGTTGTATATTCGTTGTGGAGAGTGTCGATGGCAGGGTATCACAAACAAAGTGAGAGAGGCGTTGAACTGGAGAAAGGATGGGTTGTTGAAAAGAAAAACCGAGAGCATTGATTGGATGATAAAACAAGAAAAAAATGTAACTAATCTAATGGTCACCAAATGATAAAAAATATATTATAATCTAAAGAACAATATTTTCCCATCAACAAATTGACTATTCACATAAACTTCTCTTTCATACGATATAAGATTAGATTAGATAATATATATTAGAAAATAATATAAAAATCAATGCATCATTAATGAATTTTATTAGAAAAGAATAAAAAAATAACGTATAAAAATACTTTGTACATTTTTCGTCAAATTCAAAGTCTTTAAAATATTGTATTTAGAGAATCCAATGCATTAATTGATATAACAATAAAACTCTTGATACAAGTCATATAAGACGTTTATTTGGAGTTATTGAACCTAACTCTCTTGCTTCTTTAATTACAAACTAATTTTTATATATAATATATATTTATATATATAACTATTATTTCCTCCTTTTATTTGAATTCATACTAATACTAATATTCTCTTAATGAAAATTCTATTTAAAAAGGAAAAAATGCTTTATATAATTATTTTACTGGTTTATCTAATTTATCTCAGATTTGTTATATTTGTATAATCATATTTTAATTAACAAAATATGGATATGACCGAAAGTAAATAATATCAAAACTAAACAACAATTATATCGTATAATCACTCAGATAATACAATATGGTTTGGACATACATGACCAAAATTAAATATGTAACAAGATAAGGTGACGACAAATCGGACTATGCTTACGCACTTTTTTCAATTATGATGGTGACCAATGGTTGAATTTTCCACCATTCATTTTGTAAATTTGTAAAACTCTCTAGAGACTTCTTTTCATTTTCTTTGCGGAATTGTCCCGAAAGTCTAAACCTCCTATTATATTTAACATAATCACGTTACTTCACAAAATAATATTACTACAATTCTGTTATACATAAATTATATAACAAATAAACAAAAAACATTGATTGTATGTTTATTATTTAGATGAGTGTAGTTAAAATAGAATTAAAATCGTTAAATTATAAAATTTTTAAGTATTTTAAATTCAATTTTATTCGTATAGATATTTTATTTTGTACTAAAAATTTGATTCTTAAATCATTATAAAAACAACATGTGATTTATATTATAGTTGTCTCGCTTGTCATATTTAGTTATAGACCCAAATATTGTAATTTTTTTTAATGCGAAAGCGAATTTGAATTCGGAAATCTGAAATTAAAGATGATCAATTTATAACGATGTATTACAATTATCTTACTTACAAAAAAAGTAATTAAATAGTACGAAGTTATAAAGTACAAGGTTAAACATATCAAATTATAAAATAGAATATTATAAAATACAAAAAGAGTCAAAAGATAGAAGGCGGAATGAATCGTGATCCATTAATAAGAATATCACAAGCATTTTTGGGAGCTGCCATCCGCACAACCTTATCGCTTCCGTTTATTAATTATTACTAATCCATAAATTATGGACCATAATTCATAGTCTATAATCATGACCTACCATTTGTAGTTTATAATATCATAACTATGTATTAAGAAAAAGTAATCTCAATATCAAACAAATTTATTATCAAAAAGCATTAATATATATATATATATTTATTCGTAAAAGGTATTTGTTAATGTCATACTTTTAATCATAAGTTTTGATTAAGTCTCATATTTAATAAATAAAATTCAAATAAAACGAGAAATAACAAATTGAAGATCTTTATTGATATTATCAAGAAGACTACGAATGTAGAGATATTGAAACAAAGACATCAAAAAAACCTATGTAAAAGAGGTTGTTTTTAATGAGCAAAAATAATTTTTTCCATCAACACATGTTAAACAAAAATAAATAAGAGAGAAGTGATAGTTTAAACCGAGAAATTTATTTGTTCAAAAAATTTGAATGAATGTTAGACGTAAATCTTAGGAACTTTGTTTAGGAATTTGTGAGAGAATGGTTTGAGGAATTATGCTGTAACAAAGAAATATTGTCAAAATAGTTTTAGGTGGTCACTTACGGGGTGTATGGCGTATGGATTTAGAATTTAATTTCAAGATGAGTAGACTCTTAGGAGAGTGTGAGTCTATAATCCAGATGTACTTGAAGAACTCTTTGAATTAAATAGGAAATCTTTTTGGAGATGTGAGAACTTCAACAAAAGGCCTTCTTCATCTACTCTCTTGCTTTTTCAATTGATATCAGAGCAGAAAACATATCAAAGAAGCTAATCTTATACATCTGTTTGAGATTTACTGAAGAGAAAGATGGAAGGTTTGCGAGACTTATATTCGTAATGCAAACTCATTATGCTTAACTCGTCCAATTATATATATTGGAAGGTTAAGATGAAATCCAACATTTGTGACATAGATAGAGATGCATGGGTGCTGTGAAGTATGGATGAAATCCTCCAATGGTGCTCGATGACAAAGGAAACGAAAAGGAGAAACCTTTCGATCAATGGACGTAGGGTGATAAGAGATCATCAACGTATAATGCAAATACATTAGCTGCAATTTTTGCCTTTATTGACATGGATGAATTCAAACAAATACAAGGGTGCGAATTTGTAAAAGATGTTTGGGACACGCTTGAAACAATTCATGAAAGGCACTTCAAGACGAATAAGGCATACCCAAGAAGGGTGAAAAAATTAAAATATGAGGTTATGAATGTAAGGGGTATGGACACATGAAGCTCGAGTTTCCAAGTGTTCGAAAGAGAGAATCTACTTTGAAAATCTTAATATTACAAAAACAAAAACCAGAGAGAGAAAATTTTAAAAAAATTTAAATATTTTATTTTAAATCAAAATTATATTTAAATATTTTATTTTAAAATCGTTAAATTTAAGGATTATTCAACAAATTTACAAAAATTATTTGATTAAACAACAACAAAATTTAATAAAAAAATATTTTAATTTAATTTTTTTATTATAAAATGCTTAAGATTATAATTTCAAAATCATTTGATTTTATTTCCAATATTCTTTAAATTAGTATTAGATGCTTTTACATTTTATAATAACAAATAAATAATTTAATTGTTAATTAGTATAATTTCCACTAAAACAAATTTTAAATTTTTAAAATTATTTTATTATTATAAATTGTTTAAGAATATAAATTTAAAACTAAATAAAGTTTAAGAACTAATAATAAATTTATAATTTAATTATTAATTTAGCTTAACTTCCGAATACCAATAACTCCCCACTTTTAGTTTAAAAAATTAATTTCCCCCGTAAAAGCACTATAACTTCCATTCATTATTCTTTTATATATCTGCATTCTCTCATAAATTTATTTCTACAAAAAAAAAAACAAATTTACGGTATTCTTGGTGTATAAATTCTGCAAATTTAATGTAAGTATTTTAATAATTATAAATTCTATTTGTTTCTTTCATTAATATTTTTTAACTAATTGTTTTATTTTATAATTGAAACAATGGTTCTTCAAGTGTCACCAATCAAACATATTAGAATACACAGAAAAATTGTAAAATAAAAGTTAGAATTTTAAGAAATTTTAAAATAAATATGATAATCAGTAATAATCGATTACTAGGATTCAAATATTTATTGTAAAAATAGAGATATATTTATACATAATGAATTTGATGCTATTGTATAAATAGAGATTATTCTTCGTGTTCAAATATTTATTGTAAAAATATAGAATTAAATTCATCATGTAATAAATAATTAAAATATTAATTTAAAAATTTTTATATTAGAATTATTTATAAGAATTTTCGACACTATTATTTCTATTAATATATAAAAATTACTTTTTTAATTTATTTATGATTTCAAAAGTTTTAAAAATAATGATTAGATATAAAAACTAAAATGTTTTTAAAAATATTAAATTTTAAAAATAAATATTATATATGAATAATTATTATAATTTTAGTTAATATTAATTCGAAATTACTATAATAATTTACTATTAATTAATAAAAATATTAAATAAAATTATTTTATTGTAAAAATCTAGAATCAAATAAGTTATGTAAAAAATTCATTTCGGTGAAAATTTATATATATATATATATATATATATTTATTT
>CM071860.1:38319234-38403972 GCA_036759665.1 Gynandropsis gynandra
TGTTATTTTATAACTTTCCACTTATATTTCAATAATTTTAGAGTGAAAAACAATTTTCACGTTTATAACTATTAATATTTTGTTGTTTTACATTACATATTTTATAAAAAAATATTTTAACTATGAAAATTAAATTATAACTTCCCACTTAAATTTTAGATTGGGAAGATTTCAAAAAACAAATTCCATGTTTATAGCTATTAATATTCTATTAATATATTCATTTGTTGTTTTTAATTTATTATAATTCAATTACATATATCTTCAATAAATCTATTTATTCTTTTGTTATTTTTATTTTAACCTTTTTTGTAATATTAAATTATAAAATTATTAAAAAAATTAATTTCCATGTTTCTTTATAATTCATATTTTTGTTATAATTTTTAAAATATTCTACGTATATCTTAACTTTTAAAATATTGGTATGCGGTGTAAAATAAATCACTTGCAAAAATTAATTTCCAATAAATCAAGCATAAAATCAAGTAAATTATTTAAAAAAATTTCATTATTTCTATTTATTTTAGATTAGATATTTTATAAAATGAGTGTTTAGTTAAATTATAACTTCCCACGGTGAGAAGTTTTCAAAAAATAACTTTCATCTTTATAGTTATTGATAATAATTTCCATGTTTGTAACTAATACGTTAATTTTACTCATACGTAAATTTTCTATGTTTACTTAACAATCGTAGATATTTTAAGAGATTATTGTTTGTCATATATGATATGTCATACATGTTTCTCAAAGAAACATTAAAATTTCTTATATATATATATATCAGGTATTATCACACATATATATATATATTTTATTTTAATTTTTGTAGCTCATAAATTCTGTTATTTGTTGTTATTACTATTATTATCACTAATAAGAAATAAATGTTTTTTTTTCATTTAGGTACAAAAATTTATTGTAAATTCTCAAATGTTATTATTTCTATTATCCATTAATTATATATAATTTATTTTTTTAATTTTTCCTTAAAGTTTGTTTCATTTATATGTCTTCAATTATTAATTTTTATTTTTATTTAGATTTTATATTAGATTATAGTGAATATATTATCCATGAATTTTTTATGTTTTAATTACTTAAATTGAATTATTATTTTAATTTAATCAATTAATAAAAAACACATGATCATATAAACATTTCAAGGTTTTTGTTCATTAAATCACTCTCAGACAAATTTATTGAAAAATATTTTTAAAAATTATACCACTATATACTTTCATAAATATTGTTGTAAAAACAAATAAGTATAACTTAAAAAAATATTAAATTATTTAATAATGTTAATATATAATTACTATAAATTAAATAATTAATCAATACAACTATATTCCTTTCATCATTTAAAAATTATATATCTTATACAATATTAAACTATTTTTTATTTTCAATTTTAATAATTTTAAAATCCGTGCTATGCACGGGTAATGTCTACTATTGAATACTTCAAAATATTTTCAATTGTCAAGGTTATGGACATACAAAGAATATTGTATTTCACAGAAAAAACCAAGTACATCATATTCAACAGACGTAGAAGAAGAAAGCAAGGATAAAGAAATTGCGAGATATGTATCCTTTTTCGAAGTTATGAGCTGACTATGAGAGAACTGTATGAATAGTGTGTTAAAATGAGTCAACTCAACATCAACTAAAAGTTGTTAGAGAATAACTTAAAGAAAAATAAGACGAAATCAAACTTATCTTCTTACAATAGTAAAGAAGGACTCAAATCATTTTGGTCTTGGATATGAAGGAGGAGCTCAAGTACTCAAAATTTTTTTTTATCAAAGGTAAAACATTAAATGATGAGAATACACTGCAGAAACCATGAAGTACACAATGAATGAAGGTAGATTTGAGAAATAACTATTAATAGAGGGAGCAAAGAAGATGTTACCACTATGGGAAGAAAGATCATATTTAAATCAATTGGTATCAACGTAAAAGATAATCAACTAGAATGAACTACCACTCTTGGATGCCATGAATGACAAATAACATTTGGACAACAAGAATAGTTTGGAATTAACGTCGACTGCGACACTTTGAAGGTATGTATTCTTCTTGGTCAACACCTAAAGTTAGACGAATATGAATGAAAAAATCTGATAGATATACAACATTGAACAAACCTACAATTAAACAAGTTTAGTTGAAGAAATCTGATCTTAATTGAGATATTGCATTTACTTCATTAAAAGATGAGCAAGATTCTATGTGGTACTTTGATAGTGGTTAATTCAATACATATTATAGGTAATCTTAGCTTGTTATCCAACCTTAAAGAGAGTAATTAAGGTGGAACTTTTGGAGATGGACGAAAAAGTAAAATAAAAGGAAAATGTTAAATTAAAACTGCTATGCAACCTGAATTGACTAATAAACACTTTGTGCAGGGACTTCAAGCTAATCTTATGAGCATCATTCAACTTTATGATCAAGGTTTACATGTTTCTTTTTCATTTGAAAAAGACGTAAAATAATTGATACATCTGGTTTGAAGAATTAAAATGCTATACATTTACACGAGATCCTATTCATCTATGATATCAACGATTGGAAAATGTTAATTATAGAACTATATTTAAATCGTCTAATTTGGAGTTGATTCGAGGTATAGCTAGAATAATGACGACAAAAGAGATGGTATGATAGGCTAGCCACGTTTCTCATTAACAAGGGATACAAACGAGGGTGAAATAGTTGGATGTAAGGATATTCATATCACAAAGCAAGCATGTTTGTAACTTAGTGAAGAATTTTGAGATGGATAATAGCCACACTGCTCATACGACTATGTCTACTACTACCAAATTGACAAAAAACTCTGATGGAGATAATGTAGAACAAAAGGCTTATCGAAGCATGATACGTAGTCTATTGTAATTGACAACAAGTAGAGCTGATTTAGCAGCAATTATAGGAATTTATGCGCGATAACAAGTCAAACCAAAATGATCCCATGTTCCAGACGTAAAACGAATAATCAAATATGTGAAAGGAACTATTGACTTTGGTATTTACTACACTAAAGACAATAATAATGGATTAGTTGGCTATTGTGATGCATATTGGGGTGGAACAGCTGATGATTGTAAAAGCACTTCAGGAGGATATTTCTTCTAGGAAATAATCATATTTTGTGGCATAGTAAGAAACAAAACTCGGTATCCTTATCTTTAATTGCTCGTTGTGATAATATAAATGCCATAAACATTTCGAAAAATCCATTACAATATTTTAGATCTAAATACATTGAGATTAGATATCATTTTCTTAAAGAGCTTGTTGAGAAAAAATAATTACAAATAGAATATGTGCCTACGAAATGACCATTGGCTGACATTTTTTTACCAAACCACTAGATATGAATCATTTTGTGAATTCACGAAAATCCCTTGTGTTTGCGAACTTTGATTTATAAAAAAAGTGTAAAAGATACATTTGACTATTTGCGAAGTATGTTTGTGGAAGTATGCTTACGCTGATATTGAGGTGCACTTGGAATATCCAAAAAAACATTTAAATGCCCAGATTGGAACAACACTCTTACACTCCGTTATCAATGGAGTACTTCAAATGTATAATGGTTGATAAGAGTGCAATGTATTTGGCTCGGATGTAAATGATGAGGAAAATATTCAACTTTGATGTCTTAAGGGCAAAAGGTTTAAAAAATACATTCACGCATACATATGCGTGAAAACACGAGAAAAATGATAGATGAGAAAAAACACCTACATACTCCGCTATAATTTGATAATAAGAGTATACCTGTAAGGTAGTCTGACTCTAAGTGGTGGGGAAATCTATCAATTTCGGCGATCTAGAAGTCCAAAGTGTTTATGCATAATTAGGTACACAATTTTACTATGATATACTTTAGGTTTACCTGGTGGAAGTGGTAATTATATTTGTGCTGACTATTTCGTTACAATTGGGTCTAGATTTTGTTTATTTATAAATTAAAAAAAAAGATAAAGGAAATATTTTTTTAAAAATGGTTTGTGTTTTAAATGTCAACTGAATTGAAGTTTTAAAATTGTATTTCGTGCAGTTATTACCGATTAAAAAAAATAATTAAAAATTATAAGGTATAAAAGGAGAGAAATAAGCTCAGAAACAACATACACTATTCAAACTTGATTATTGAATCTCTCTATTCGAAATTTGAATATCTCTAAGAAATCCTAATTCATGGTTCATATAAAAATTACTCTTTTGCAAGAATGGTAAAAAGAACAACAAAGTCATTGGTACCCAAAGAAACAACACATTTTGAAACAAACCAAGCTGATGATAAGAACTAATAGTAGAATTGTTTTCTCGATCTTACTCTTTTTCAAATTTGTTTCAATTATATGTGAGTCTCATAATTTTTGCTCTTATATTCACACAAATATGAAGAGAAGGTACTAATGCAGACGTAACTTTTATTGATACAGGCATACCAGAAGACGTGGAGAATCAAAGTTAAAAGAAAAATTAATCACAAATAGTTGTTGCTTGATGATTTTAATCCTTGATAAATATGGATGATGCAATCGAATATGTTTTCATAAATATAAGATAATAAAAGGTGGGGAATGTTCATGCAATATTTTTATCTTAAGTTTTGATTAACTCTCATAATGAATAATTCAAATTCGAACAAGTCAATAAATAGTAAATTGAAGATTTTTATCGAGATTATCAAGAAGATTACAAATTTGAAAGATATCTTGCAACAAACATATAAAAAAGGTCTATATAAAGGAGACTAGTGCCATTATATTAAGAAAAAAATTAACAAGAGAGCGAGAAGAATTCAATTCCGAAAAATTTATTTGTTTCATACAATTTGAAGGATGTTATATATAAATCTTTGAAACTTTGTTTATAGATTTGTTAGAAAATAATTTGAAAATCATTTTGTAATTGAAAATTATTGTGAAAATAATTTTAGACGTTTGAAATTCTGAATGTTTTGACATTTGAACTTGAAATAGGATTTTAAAATTTATAATTTTAAAAAATCTATACTTTTAATGCAGATTTTCCCCAAAAACATTTAAATTAAATAAAAAAACTTTTGAAATTACAGAAACTTCACCAAATCACCCTATTTATCTATTCTCTCTCAAGCTTTTTCAATATTGTCAATAAAATCGTGATTCCAATTTAAAATACGCATCGAAAGTATATTTGTTTATATAACGGAATAATAATTTGAATGTAACAAAGATAATTTATTGGAAATACGAAAGTGGAGAAAAACAACAGTATGTGAACGCTCATCCAAAGCGGTCAACCAAAACGGGTGTGATTATTATTCACTCAATAGCTAACAGTATATTGACACGTGTCGTATACAGATGGACACGTGGCCGTTGTTTGCACTAATATGGATACACGTCATGGTCTCATTGGTTAACTGTCATTTCTCTACCGGCTCTCTTTGGTCAGTGTTTCATGTGTTATTAGTTTTGGGAAGTCAATCTAATCTGCAAAATGTGGTGTTTTTCCTTGTGAAATTAATATTCTTTTTCAAAAGTGAAAGGTTTCCATAAATATGTAATAAATTGATATTTTTGTGGAAAAACAAAAAATAAGTATGAAACGAATAAAGTTAATAAGACAATAATATAATAAAAAAAATAAGACAAAAAATCTTTTACGATTTTTTGATTTATGGAATATTAGTAAATTTAAAATAAATAATAAGATTATATTACAATAAAAACAAAAATACACTTTTAAAAGGAGGTAATAGAAACCCGATGCGTGGTAATTCGTATGAGATGATATCTTTAACAATAAACTATTACAAAAAGAAAATTTAAGAAACAATAGTACCCTAATAAAATTTGTAAAAAACAAGGACAAGCTGTGGCCGCTATATAAAGAGAGCTTAGCTTCTGAGATAAGGGCATAGGTGAGGTTGAGAGTCATTCATCACACAAGAATTGAGTGTCCTTCCTAAGAGAGAGAGAGAGAGAGAGAGAGAGAGAGAGAGAGAGAGAGTTGAGTGTTAGAAAAAATATTGAGCGATTTTTTTTTATCGTGAATGTTATTTACGTGCAATTGCAATCTCCGGTTTCTTAGATCTCATTCTGTAAATCGTCTGCCTTCTAGTGTAAAGGTAGAAGACTGATTTGTGGGTTCGTTTTTTTTTATCGAATGGTGGGTTTCTAGTTTTTTTTCCCTGCTTGTTTAGGTAATATCTGGGTTTCTTTTGTTAGATTAAATCGTCTTCTTTGAGGGTAGTTTTTGATCCCTCTTGGATCTACACTGAGGTTGCATTTTTAGACCTCTTCGATCCATTTTCTTTTCGATCTTCTCTAAAATTCTTCTCGTTCTTCTTGTTTGTACAAGAACGAGGAAATTTTCGAAGTTTAAAACTTTGATAGATTCGTAGATCTGTCGCCAATTTATAAAAAGAATTGTAATGGCAGCTGCTATGGAATTATACAGTAGCAGAACGCTTCAACAATCAGATCCCTTTGGCGATGAACTCATGGAAGCGCTTGTACCTTTTATCAAAAGCCCTTCCCATCCTTCATCTCCTTCTTTTGCTTCTGAGTCTGCGTCTGCGTCTGCGTCTGCGTCTGCGTTTCAACCTTTCCTTTCTGCGTCTGGGTTTTCTCTCTCTCCTACCTTTCCCGTGCCCGAATCGTATCCTCTAAGCTGCTCTACGTCCATGACCCAACCGTTTTCTTACGGGTCTGATCGTCGACAACCCGAGTCCACGACGATCGCTCTCGACGACCTTTCTCTTCAGATCCACCAGTTGGAATCACATATCCACCACCCTAGCTATGGAACCCCTGTTCCTCATCACCAGAATTACTACTCCTCGAATATTCTCGGCCCGAAGCCTGCTGTGATGAAGAACCCTGGTGCCGCTGGGTCGGTTTTCGGGTTCGGTCTCGGGTCGGGTACGCCGTCGAAGCCCACGAAGCTGTACAGAGGGGTGAGGCAGCGACACTGGGGGAAATGGGTCGCCGAGATCCGTTTGCCCAGGAACCGTACCCGACTATGGCTTGGGACTTTCGACACGGCAGAGGGGGCGGCGCTCGCCTACGACCAAGGGGGTTCGCGGTGACTTCGCCCGCCTCAACTTTCCCAACCTCCGCCATAACGGCTCAAACATCGGCGGCGACTTCGGGGACTACCAGCCCCTCCACTCCTCCGTCGACGCTAAGCTCGAAGCCATTTGCCAGAGCTTGGCTGAGAACCCAAAACAGGGTCGGACGGAGAGACAGTCCCGGAAGAAGTCGGCTCCGAAGCAACCGGAGTCGGAATCTCCGGCGGAGAAGGTGAAGGTGGAGGAGAGCTCGACCGCGGGATCACCTCTGGCGACGGAGAGCGACGGATCTGCCGGATGTTCGCCATTATCGGATCTGACATTCGCCGACACAGATGATCAGCCTGAGTGGAATGCGAATTTCGCGTTGGAGAAGTATCCGTCTTACGAGATTGATTGGGCATCTATTTTATCTTAATTGTGTTTTTTCTTGTTGTCAGGCAGTCGGTCAGTTTTATTTGTTTCGTTGGATTTGGTAGGCGTATTCAGGAAATCAGAGGCATCTGCAGTGGAGTTTTTGGTAATTGCAGGGTGTATCTCAGTCACTAGGTGTAACAGTCATCATGGTTTTGTTAAATTGTGATTAAGAGTCAGTGTTAATAGTTAAGTTGTACTAATCTCTTCGACGGTCGAGCTGTTTTTTTTTCAGGCCTGACCGCGCAAGAGATCTCATGTACTTCTATATTTTGTTAAAGTTAATTTATGGTTTTAGTTTTTGCATTATAAATATACATTGCTCTTAATTTAAGAATATCAATGATGACAATATGTTAAAAATCTATATATAAAAAAAATGATAAAATTAGGATTGGGTAAAATATTCTAAGTATTTGTATCTGATTCGTATTTAAATCGAAAATTCAAAAATTCGTTGACACAAATACAAATATTAGAATTAGATATTCGACAAATACAAATAAACTACAAATAGTGGATTCAATTATCCGAATTATTCATATCCGTAAATACTAAATAGAAAATGTAGTTAATATATAGATATATATAAAAAAATTGATTTTAATAATCAAATTAGAAATAAAAAACATTATTAGTCTTATTTAAATATTTATTATATAAATATATAGATAATTATTAGTCAAATATTTATTATATAAATATATAGATAAATATGTAATATATATGATTGGATTACTTAAATATCAAATATTTTAAAATACTAATATTGTTGAAGATTTAATTTACATTCAAGAATGATTTTAATCCAACTGAGTTGGATAATGTGATAGAGATATTACAATATATGAAAAAACAAAACTCATTAAATATATAACTTTTTTGCAAGTTTTATTTTAGTGTATAATCTAACAATTTGTTTCATTGTTTTAGGTTAATTGACGATATTCAGAGAATCATCGACAAAACTAAATTTAAATGACTGATGTGGAAATGATTGTGAAGATTTGATACTTTGTTTTATTTATATTATGTATCTTTGCATCTTTGTACAATTTGAATTTTAGTTTTAGATTATAGTTGATGATTATTGGTTTTTTTATTAAAACTTTTATATATATTTTTTACGTTTAAAAAAATTTAGGTTCGTATACGAATATCGGTATATCCGACAAATATCCGTATTTACAAATATCCGAATTTAAAAATACAAATACAAATACTAAATTTGGATATTCGCCAAATACAAATACAAATACAAATAGTCAGATATTTGTAAATATCTGTTATTTATCCAGCGCTAGATAAAATGGAGTTTCCTCCTTGCTCACCACAATGAACACATGATTTTTTTTTTAAATTTTTTTTATTATAATTCATAATTAAGTTTTATTATCCATTAAAATTCTTTATAGTCACTAACCTAAATTTAATATCCATTTACTCAATTCAAAACTTATCAACCCTTTTACTTTCTTATTTGAAATGGTGAATTTTTTAGATAAAAGCCTCAAAAGTGTTTCTCTTTGATGGTTTTTAAGAGGAAAAAGTTTTGAAAGAGGAGAATTGGTTCTCTTTGATGGTGTGTTGGAGGAAAAAGTTTTGAAAGAGGAGAAAATGAAGCTAGAAGAGAAGTATACGTGAGCTATTGTTGATGATGTTAAAGAGAAGGTAAGTTTTCTCAGACCGGTGAAACGTCTTATATATGCTATCTTTGTTCCCGACCTAGATAATATGATTCAGTTGATGGTGTGTAGGAGAAAAAAAATTGTGAAAGAGGGGAAAATGGAGCTAGAGGAGAAGTATATGTGGGATATTATTGATGGTGTTAAAAAGATAAGTTTTCTCACACCCGTGAAAGGTCTTATATATGTCCCTTTCTCTTTAAAATATAAAAGTAATGAAAAATAATTTCTTTGTATTAATCATGATAAATATGATTTTATAGATGGAAAAAAGTGAAGCATGACAACACGGTCACTTGGCTAGCTTTGTGGAAGATCCAATTAATCCTAAAGTGTTCAAGTATGTATTTTTTATAAATTTTCCCCATATATTGTCATGTTTAACCATTTAACAAATAAACTATGTCTTGACTCTTGAATCTATGATCACATAGAGAGCTTAAGGGATACATACAGTAAAATTTTTACTGCAAAATATATTACAAAGATGATGCAAGTAATTTGTTTAGGTATAATAATTAATATTTCGTTTACTGTAGGACGTTGTATACCAATCCACCGTAGCTAACAACTATAGCATTTGGACCAAATAAGAAGAAGAATGACAATGTGATAGGAGAATATTGTTTCATCATTGTTGTGTTGCTTTAAGAAAGAGCTGCAGTTCAGACAGAAGCATCAGTTGTATTTTGCATTCCTTTATAATTTTGACTCTACAATTATTAACCGAAAGAAAAAAAATTATATTTCTCTGATGCATTATTGATAATAGAAACGTAAGGTCGAGGTGCAACCCGTACATAAATGCAATAGACCTATGCTAGAACAAGAACATGAAAATGGATCACCATTAACCTCACCATTAATCTATTTTACGTTGGATTTCAAAACAGGTTTATTCAGTCACATATGTATTAGATTTCGAGATTTATCCAGTCATTGATTTGAAAAAACATCCAGCAGCCACTAACGTAAACTTTAATATCCATAACAATTACTTTTAACACACTAACCTTGATTTCTTGGTCTTTAAGAACCTCAACATTACTCTCCAAAAGTTTTCCTGTAGCAAAATAACAAAATATATTTTATTCAAATATTAAAACTGATTGTATCTAGCTAATAACCAAAACTCTAACAGTAAAATGGATCCCATTAACGTCATCATTAATCACCATTATTTTTACCATTAACCTAAATTTTTCTCAGCATCAATAGATACAACAAGCGGCAAGTATTTCTCTACATAAAAATATTCTAATGGATCAGCATTAACCTCACAATTAATATGTTTTTCTACATCATTAAACGTCAAAAAAAAAATTAAACACATAATTAAAAATTATAGAGGATAAATACTATCTTATTCACCATTAATCTATTTTTATTAACACATTAAAAATTCTGGTTACTTGATAAAAAATTCTGGTTAACACATTAAAAATTCAATAGGATAAACCAGAATGGGACGTCTAGATTCTCTGCATCAAAACGTTCAAATGAATCAGCATTAACCTCACCATTACTCTGTTTTTTTACAACATTAAACGCAAAAAAAATTAAACACATAATTAAAAATTCTACAGGATAAATACTAGCCTTTTCACCATTAATCTATTTTTATTAACACATTAAAACACAACTGTCCAGCCACTTAGCTAAACTTTAATACAACCACTAACCTAAACTTTAATACAATCAAAATCCAATCACCATTAACAATACCATTAACATATTTTATTAAATCATTAAAACATATTTTAATTACCATTAACAAAACTGTAACATTGAAAATAAATAATATTTTTATCATGCAAAATGAATTGTACACGGATATCAGAATCACTACCTTAAATCATATAAAAAAGAAAATAAAGCCACTAACCCAAACTTCAAAATAGCCACTAACCTGCTGCATCAAAACGCTAAAATACATCCCATTATTATATGTTATTCAAGCATTAAACCAGAATTTATCCAGCCACTAATCTAAAATTTAATAGTCAAAATAGTATGTTATTTGTAAATAACGTTTGACTGTAATAATCAAATTATCCACATACGATCGTGTATCCTCCCCACAGAAAGAATGTTTCCCACTACTTGCAAATTTCATTGAGCAAGTTTGTAGGAAAAATATATCCGACATGAGAAATTCAAGTTAGGAAAAAAACTTGAATAATATAAACGGTGAAAAATTATGCAACAAAATAATACACGAATTATGATTACAAAGCAAACTATGGTAAGAAAGGAAACTGGTTGGGTTGAATTTTTTCATTAAAGGAAACTTTCTGTTATAGCATACATGACAACAGACTGGACACAATCAAGCAACCCTAAGAACTCTGTATATTATTTGTGCCTTGGACCAAAGAAAAAGTAGACAGAACCACCAAAATTGCCAATTAACCCGAAACCAGAAACGCCCAATCTGAACCAAACAAGCATACCTCTTTGAAATCCGCCATATGCCTTTCCCCGCCGGCGTATTGTAGCCCACCGTCGGCTCTTTCGTTCCGCCACTTAAAAAATATCCCGCTAGGCAGCCGTTGTGGATGTAGCCGTCTTCTGCTTCGTTTCCCCAGTGAAAAGTTAGACCGCCAGTCATTCGCTGTGTAGGCCACCGTCCTGTTTTTCGTTTCGCCGGTCAAAAGTTACATTGCCAGCTACAATCGGCCCATTTCCCGTCGGTGAACCTTCCCCTTACACCGATAATCGTCCGTGAATCTTCCTCTCACACCTCCGCCGCTGAATCTTCCTCTAACAGTGATAATCGGTCAGATCCTGTCGGTTAATCCTCCTTTCACAGTGTTCCGTGGCCCTCTGTTTCATCCGCTCCATTCGAACTGGTTTTTTCGCCTAAAATTGTCATCAACCATGGATGGGTTGAATGGAACTTTTACTCTTTTGTTTGCTTATTAATTAGTTTTGTATTTACACTTTAATAAAATTTATTCATTTTGCATATTTTAATTAATAATATTTATTTTGATATTTATCTCGAGAAAGTAGACTGTGGTTTTTATATAAATATATGTCACATGCAAAGCCAATACAAAATAATTCGATAGCTGACTTGAAAACAAAATATTTTCACTTTTGTTGATCGATTTATATGTTATCAACTTCCAATATATGAAATAACGTTTTTCCCTAATGCATTAATATTTTTAATTTAACACGTGGTGGAATTTTTGATATGCCAGAAAAATATAAATCCGTTCGGACCATACGAAAAGCTCTTATGTTGAAAAAGAAATTGCGTAATCGAATTAGAGGTATGTTTAACATATGTAACATTTATAAGATATCTTTAGGATAATTCAATTTTCAAACATTACATACAATTATATATTGTGAAAGTTTTACAAGATCGTGCACATTAGGTTTTAATCAAACTTGTGGTCTAATACGTATGATTTAACCTGTAATACAGATAGTATTGGATCATATTCTGTGAGAGTTTCAACGATGCAACATAGAGGTTTGTATATTCTAATTTATGGAGTAACCCTTTCAATAATTAGGCGTGACCACCACACAACTTCATACTGACGAAGATATTCTTCGTTGCAAACATTGTGATGCATTAGTTTGGCGATGCGGAAGTGTTAGGCGAGATTCAACTAAGTCTGATTTTCTATTTAGCTTATGTTGCGTGTAAGACACATTCGCTTAACAAAGGTACCTGAACCTCCACCATTACTAGAAGAGCTCTAAAAAAATTCGCTTTAATTCCGAACAAACATTAGAGCTTATAATTCAGTCCTAGCATTCACATCCATGGGTGCTAAGATAGACCATTCTATTACATCGGGAAGTGGGCCTTTCACCTTTAGAATCCATGGGCAAAATCATCATCAAATTGGATTGCTTCTACCAATTCAAGGAGAGATGCCCAAGTTTGCACAACTGTATATATATGACACAACTAATGAGGTTCATAATCATATCACTACGCTTAGTCGGAAATCTTGACGTCGTTGCTGATCTGATACAAATGGTTGATAATCATAACCATCTAACAAAGATTTTCCGAAAGGCACGTGCCCGATATGAAAGAGGTGATTTTACTGATTTTACATTATGATTGGTAGAGCCATGTAAGAAAGGAAACAATATGAGCTACCTGCTGGAGATGAAGTTGCAGGTTTGATTGTTGGAGATCTATCAACAACAATCACTGAAAGAGATGTCATTTTACAATTGAAGCCATCAGGCGAGCTTTATAGAATTAGTGATCTTCATCCATTATTTATGAGCTTGCGGTATCCTTTGTTGTTTCCTTATGGTCAGATCGGGTTTCACGAGGAGATACCATATTGTGATTCTCGAAACAAAATGAGATGCTCTTATGTAACAATACGAGAGTTTTATGCTTATCAACTCCACACACGATTATCTGAAGGCAAAAAAATCATCAAAGGCGGGCGTCTATTCCAACAGTATATTGTCGATGCATACACTTCCATTGAGCAAGAACGAATTCGTTGGGCTAGAAATAACCAAAAGAAATTAAGATTTGATCTGTATAACAATGTTTTTGATGTAGTTAGAAATGGTGATAAATGCGGTAAAGTTATAGGTAAGAGGATTATTCTTCCACCTTCATTTACGGGAGGACCTAGATATATGGTTGAAAATTACCACGACGCAATGGCTATTTGTAGATGGCATGGTAACCCATATCTTTTTGTGATAATGACTGCAAATCCAAAGTGGCCAGATATAGCTAATCATCCCGAAATGTACGGTGGAGGACTCGCATCTGACCATCCTAATATAGAATGTCGATTGTTTAAGATTAAATCGGATGGCCTTTTTGAATATTTCAACGCTGGTGTTTTCTTCCCTAAACCTATATCAGGTACGAAATTAGGATGTCTTTGGAATATTATATTGAATACTTTTCTACAAATTATATCGACTAACACATTTCTTATTATACTTTATCTCCAGTTATATACACTATAGAGTTTCAAAAACGCGGATTGGCGCATGCTCATATACTGATATGGCTACAACCTATGTTCATGAATCCTACACCTGAAGACATCGATAAGCTAATTCAAGTAGAGTTCCCTGATAAAGTATTAGACCCTAAAGGATTCAACCTGGTTGCCCAACATATGATGCATGGTCCATGTGGTTTAGATAGACCACGTTCACCATGTGTAGAAAATTAGGTTTGCACGAAGAAGTATCTTAGGCCATCCATTGTCGCAACGAATGTGGATAATTTAGGTTATGTAGTATACAAACGGAAGGAAGACGAATCAAATTTTGCAATGAAGGGTGATATAAAATTGGAAAACCATTACGTTGTTCCCCAAAACCTACAAATTTGTAAGAAATATAGGGCTCATATAAATGTTGAATGGTGCAGCAAGTCAAACACAATAAAGTATCTTTTCAAATACATCACAAAAGGAGTGGATAAAGCATCTTTATTGATTGAAAGAGGGACTAATATTTCCAGCACTTCAAGGATGGAATAGGTACCTGTTACGGAGATAAATGAAATAAAGAATTACCTCGAATGTTAGTATCTATCATCGTGTGAAGCAGTTTAGCATATCTTAGCTTTCCATATCCACCACCAAAAGCCCCCGGTCATGAGGTTATCATTGCATTTGGAAAATGAACAGCTTCTAACTTTTGAAGACTCAACAGATCTAGATAGATTCATCACAAGACCAGGTATTGAAGCTACAATGTTTACCGAATGGATGGAGATGAATAAAATATCAAGTGATGCAAGAGAATTGACCTACGTTGAGTTTCCAACCATGTTTGTTTGGCATACTTCAGATAAGTTTTGGTCTCGCAGAAAGAAAGGATTCTCACTTGGTAGAATTGTCAACATCCATCCAGCGTATGAGGAATTGTATTATCTCAGAATGTTGCTTAACATTGTAAAAGGACCAACTGGTTATTATGATGATTTATAGACGGTTGAAAATGTGAAATATACAACAGCCAATATTATGACTCACACGGTGGAGAATGACGTTTGGTTAATAGACAGCGGTGCAACGAATCAAATGACCCGAGAGGAGGGTTCTTTACCACTCTAGATAGGAATTTTAAAATACCTATTAAAGTAGGTAATAGGGCTACGTTATACACGGTTGGAAAAGGGATGATTGAGGTGATAACTAAAAAGGGGAAAAGAGCCATTAGAGATGTGTTCTTAATTCCAGGATTAAGAACCACAGATGGTACAAAACGGATACAATGTAACATTCACCGAACGATGTGTGAGATACGAGTAAGAAAGGGAGTATTGTTGAGGTATCTATGATCAACAAGACTTATTCGTTGAAATGTAAACTAGTTAAGACTTCATATTTGCTTAATAAAGATAAGTAGTTAAAAGAGCACGAGGAGGAGAATAATATGTTTCTTGCTCAAGTGAAGATCTTGGAGAGAAATATGATCTTTCTCCAATAGGAAATCTCTAAGAAAACGATGGTGGAAGAAAATCTACTGAAGAAATTAGGCTGTATTGAAAAACAGTTATTGAGACAGAAAATCGATGAGCTTGAGGATAGAAGGAAGATTTTTGAAGGAATCCGTCAAAAGCTCAATCGGACTGAAAATGAAGAATCAAACAATGTGTATGAAGGCTATTATTGTATTATCACATGCTTACTTTCTACACATGTTAATAATAAGAGATAAAAATCTGAAACATTCCCTAAAATAAAATAAAAATAAGAATACAGTAAAAATATACTTATAAAATGAGCTTACAAAAATTCAGAATACAAATATTATGATACTCATACAAAAAATATATATATACATATATATGTATAAAAGAATGGTATGAATTAATGAAAATTAGTAAAGGAAACATATACAAAACGATAAAAAAGCTTCAATAGTAAATTACACCAGAATAAATCTGTCTTAAGATGATTGTAGTTGATACTTTTGAAGCAGTACAAAGAAAAATGAAAAAAATAGAGAGATTTTCTGTTAAACTTTTTGTATTTTTTATAATCAAAGATGATGAATTCCTCTCTCCTCCTATAGGAAAGATGAGGAGGCAAAAAAATTTCGTTGAAAATTGTTTTAAACCGGACAAAGTTGTAAGAATGTACTTGTTTTCTTTTCCATTATCATTTCCCTTTATGTTGATGCATTGACAGAGTATTATGATTCTTTTTTTTTGTAGAATATGTCTGTTTTGGTTGAATCTTTTGAAAATAAAATAAATAAATAAATAAATACAGTTTAAACCAAAAGTAAAAGGAAAAGTGAAGCGAATAAGACTGCTACTGAGTTTTTTAACCTATTTTTTTTCGAAATCTAAATAGTTTTAATTAAAATAACAAAAAATCAAAATCTCTCAACACTTGATCACAAAGAAAAGTGACGAGTCTCGCCAAAGGTAACATGACGCCGCTGAGGATTGGAGCGACGAAAAATCCTCCTTTCTCGATATCGTAGTCTCTGCTGCTTCCGCAGTTACCGACGTCCTCCTCCAAAAATTGGATCTCCACCCCAAGAGATGAAATCATAATGTATGTGGGAGTATCCATGTGTGTATTGATTTGAGGAGTAAATAGGAGTGAAAATGAATGCTAAAAGCACCAGAAACTTTTCTGCAATATAACGGTTAAATAGGGGATGAATCCTTATTACTTTTGTACCTTTTATTATAATTGAATTTTTCATATTATAAATGTTTTTAAAATTCATGTGTTTTAGGTTAATGGATATAAACTATTTGACTAGAATAACTACTCTCCAACAAAAAAGTTTACCCGAATTTTAAAATAAAATAAATAAATAATGCAGTTTAAACCAAAAGAAAAACGAAAAGTGAAGCAAATAAGACTGCTATTGAGTTTTTTAACCTATTTTTTTCGAAATCTAAATTGTTTTAATTAAAATAACAAAAAATCAAAATCTCTCAACACTTGATCACAAAGGAAAGTGACGAGTCTCGCCATAGGTAAGGTGACACCACTGAGGATTGGAGCGACGAAAATCCTTCTTTCTCGATATCGTAGTCTCTGGTGCTTCCACAGTTACCGGCGCCCTCCTCCAAGAATTGGATCTCCACCCCAAGAGATGAAATTATAATGTATGCGGGGGTATCCATGCCTATATTGATTTGAGGAGCAAATAGGAGTGAAAATGAATGCTAAAAGCACCAGAAACTTTTCTGCAATATAACGGTTAAATAGGGGATGAATCCTTATTACTTTTGTACCTTTTATTATAATTGAATTTTTAATATTATAAAAGTTTTTAAAATTCATGTGTTTTCAGTGAATGGATATAAACTATTTGACTAGAAGAACTAATCTCCAACAAAAAAGGTTTACCCGAATTTTAAAATAAAATAAATAAATGCAGTTTAAACAAAAAAAAAGAAGGAAAAATGAAGCAAATAAAACTATGACTGAGTTTTTTTAACCTAAAATTTTATTCGAAATCTAAATGGTTTTAATTAAATAAGAAAAAATCAAAATCTCTCAACACTTGATCATAAAGAAAAGTGACGAGTCTCGCCAGAGGTAAGGTGAAGCCGCTGAGGATTGGAGCGACGAAAATCCTCCTTTCTCGATATCGTAGTCTCTGGTGCTTCCGCAGTTACCGGCATCCTCCTCCAAAAATTGGATCTCCACCCCAAGAGATGAAATCATAATGTATGTAGGAGTATCGATGTGTGTATTGATTTGAGGAGCAAATAGGAGTGAAAATGAATGCTAAAAGCACTAGAAACTTTTCTGCAATATAACGGTTAAATAGGGGATGAATCCGTATTACTTTTGTACCTTTTATTATAATTGAATTTTTCATATTATAAATGTTTTTAAAATTCATGTGCTTTCAGTTAATGGATATAAACTATTTGACTAGAAGAACTAATCTCCAGCAAAAAAAGTTTGGCCGAATTTTAAAATAAATAAATAAATAAATGCAGTTTAAACAAAAAAAAAAAAGAAAAGTAAAGCAAATAAGACTGCTACTTAGTTTTGTTAACCTATTTTTTTCGAAATCTAAATGGTTATAATTAAAATAACAAAAAATCAAAATCTCTCAACACTTGATCACAAAGGAAAGTGACGATTCTCGCCATAGGTAAGGTGACGCCGCTAAGGATTGGAGCAACGAAAAATCCTCCTTTCTCGATATCGTAGTCTTTGGTGCTTCCGCAGTTACCGGCGTCCTACTCCAATAGCAACTTCACGATGAACATTCCAACATTCATTGGTCGTAGTGATGCGAGATCATAATTGGAATGAGAATGGAAGAAAAAGAAGATTTTGATTTCCATCACTACTCCGAATTGAAGGTGAAAATGACATCAACAAGATTTAGCGAATACACATTTTTTTGTGGGATTGATGCTTTTTCAAGGTGTGATATGTGATTAGTTTTTATATTTATACATAGACTAAATATTCCATAAGGATATGAACCATGTAGTATCAGGATTGAACACATGGACTAAGTGAGATTTAAACTAATAACCTACAAAAATTAGGGTCATGAAAACGTATAAGGTACGAGTGTATCTGATATGAACAAGTAAACAAAAGTAAGCTACTATTATATAGAATTTTGGGATGGTGTTTCTACACGCGAGAATCGTTCTCACATATACGAACTCACTGAAGATTTTAGAAATATTATTTTTTATTCCTATCGGAGAATTCAATCATCTTCCTTGAATCTATCTACTCTTATAGCGAAAATCCTACTCTAGTATACAAACGATGTTTCCGTCTAATGGCCTAGATACTGAATGTTATGCGTACACCTTGCTTTCATGGTCTTCTAACGTCCAACCCACGATTTTCACTCGAGTGCATAAGCCTACACATTTACAAATGTTACAGCTGAAACAGGTCGGCTCTGCAACCTCTTTCTTGAGCTTCAATGTCCTTTTACACATGATACATTGGTATATTGTGATAATGTGTTCGTCGTGCACATGTCTTCCAGCCCTATGCAACATCAACAGACCTATCACATTGAAATTGACATACACTTCGTCCACGATATGGTTGCTATTGGTTATTTGGGTGTTCTACAGGTTCCTTTTACGAGCCAGTTTGTCGATATCTTTACCAAGAGACTCCCGATCAAATTATTCATAGAATTTCGTTTCGGTCTTTACATCCGATCTTCACATGTTTTGATAGTAGGGGAGTGTTAATAATGTTAGTATTCCTATTTCCATACTTAGTATTTTCTAATGTATATATTTACGTATTCTGCATATCCTCATTCAACTTTTTAGTATATTCTAATGTATATATTTACATATTCTGCATTTCCTCATGCAACTTACCAAATAAGAAAACCTTGTAATTATATATAAACAGTATGGATCATTTCACAGAATCATTAGAATCTACAAATAGTTTCTTTATTGTTTTTTATTAATGATAATTACTAGATAACATCCTTGATCCAACAAAAGATTTGAAAATAGTTACAGGCACATAGTATAATTTGATTAGAAGAGATAGGGACGAATTAAGCATTAACAATATTATTAATATATTATAATATTGTTAACAATATTAATATATTATAATCTAAAAATTTGATTTTATTTATTTATTTTGGGTGTATACACCATTATTTTTATTAATTGCATTTTAAATTTCCATCGCCTTGATTTGAAATAGAAATTAAAATTTAACTTTTAAAATTTTGAATTTTACATAATGTTATGTCTATTAGATTAAAAAATAATACTATTATTATAATGATAGATATCTAAATTTTTGATATGGGTAAAAAAGCGGAGAAGAATTTCAAAGCACGCTAAGGACGATAAAGACTGCAAGGCACGCTCGAACATTTTTGTATGGACCACCAAGATTATGTTCACACATCTCTCTCACTCTAACAATATTTTACAATTTTAATTATTGTTTTCCATTATATGGAAAATATATAGGTATGATAAAAGACATGTTCAACTTGGACTATTTCTATGCTTATCTCAGAGAAATTAGAATATATATATTGATATGGGTGTAAAATAAATTGTCGGATTGTGTGCCAGCTCTAACTCATATTATATTTGAGCGAGTCGAACTGAATATATTGCAACTTATTTAAAAATGAGTTGACGATCTGAACTGAAAACGAATTTGAGTTTGGACAAACTCGTGTGCTAGCTCGCCGGTTGTCATGCGAGCTGAACACAAAGGCACATACAAATCACATAATTTTCTATTTATATATATATATATTGCACATATTCTTTGTATTTATTAAATACTACCAAAGGAAACATAATATATTATTTACATATTATATATTAATTCTTTTCATATTTCTACCAAATTAATATATTTCTATGATAAATAAACAACAAAATATTTTTTTAAATAATTATAAAAAACATGTTTATATCTTCAATATTTTATTTAGTGTTCGATAAATTTGTTTTTCAATTAGTATTTTAATATTTAATAACTTTATATTCGAATTAATGTTTTTATATTTTATATTTTTTTGGGTTTGAGGGTGATTACCATATAATATTAATATGTTATAAATTTTTAAAATTAAATAGCCTAATTCGTGAGCCAATTCATTTTTGACGAGTTAAATGCAAGTTAAGCTAAGCTAGGATTTTTTAGTTCATTATGAAAACGAATCAAGCTGAGCCAACTCATTTTTTGGTGAGCTGACGACAAGCTCAGTCGATTTGAGACGAACCAGCTCATTTTCCACCCCTAGATATATATAAGATGATTTGTATTTGATTATTTCCATAATTACTTGAACAGAATTAGAAAAAAATATCTACAACATTTATACTAATATATAGTATTATCCCTTCAAGTTGGTGTACATAGGTTGCGAATGTCCAACTTGTAAAGGATATAATCAATATGTCATCGATCAATTGATTTTGTAAACATTTCTGTAAACCGGTGATGTGATTTTTATGTGTGATCGATTTAGGTAACAAGTTAATAATTTTAATGGAGACTAAACTATTGCAAGTATAGAGATAATTACTATTTTTTCTAAAACGATGATTATTATGAGAAATTTAATTACAAACTATACTAAAACTATGACCATGAAAAATGTTTAATTGTAATATAAAATGTAAATCTATATCGTATAATAACATATGATAACGATTTTTGTACTTTGGAGATAATACATGCATGTTTTGGGGTTTGTTTACAGACATAGGTTCAATTCAAAAGGTTTGATAAACATGTCGTCTCTCATGTTGAATAGCCTTTCTCCAAGTCTAAATTATCTATGCAAGCATCTAAGTCAACTTATATCTATCAAATGAGCTAGATATCGAATGCATAAACGATCAGTATCATGATTCTAGATCTCATTAATTAGATATATTTAATGCACATAATCTATCTATTCTATATGTATATCAGAAACTTATATGACCAACAAAATAAATACATTCAAAATATGCATTAAACTAAAAAGATAATGAAAAACATAAGTTCTAAGTTTTAAAACATAGAAAATATATACAAACATATCCATAACTTACAACAAAAAATCTACTTGGAATACATATTAGAAAAGAGTTACAACAAAGATAAAACCAAATTAGAGGACGAGAAAGGCTTAATCATTGTCTTGAACACCGACATCGTAACCTCATATCTAATCCGCCTTCAACATTAGCTTCAAAATGCTATAATATCTCGAGGTTTCTCACTTTTTTCACTCCCAAATATCCGTACTCAAACCTTAAATACATTCTTTTTCAAAAATAAACTTGTTGACTTGTTCAAACCATTCAAGATTCAAATATTTGATCAAGTCTAAGGCGGTGCTTGACCGAGCAGTGTTACGTTTGAGTCGAGTGAACTACAACTTTAAGTTTCCATTGTTTTTTGGCTATACATCCTTTTGTTTGTTCATTTCGCTAGGTCAAACACAAGGTTGTGAATTATCATTTCAAATTGCAAACTTAAGTCCCTGGAGAGTTCTTGCTAGTCATGATAAAGTGGAAGCAACTTGAGCGGCTTGGTCGTTTTAGCATCTTCCAATGCGTATGAAGTACCTCCATTTGTCATTCAGTAGCCCGCTTAATATCTTCTTGTTCAACCTTCATTCTTTGCAACTTAGAATTTTGTGAGTTTAGTTCCTAAAATGCTTTTGTAAGCATGGCCTTATCATGCAAATCTGCCTCTAGTTTATAAGTCCAACTGCTCAAGATTCTCAGCACGCGCGGGCAACTTCTTCAACACAAGATCAACACGCACAAGTAGTAACACTCAGCTCGCGTCCATCATTTTCACACAGCACGGGTGGGGAGCTCAACTCAGCCCGCACGGGTCCGCTGACTCTCACACAGAGCACGCGGGCAACTTCACTTAGCCCGCGCAGGCTGATTCGTCTTCTACCTTAAGAAAGAACACGCTAGACAATTTTTCTTTCTCTACAAGAAATCCAAGAATTCGTTTCTTCCAAGGATAATATTGCATTAATCTTTGTTCTTGGATCTTGGATCTTGGATTCTTGAGCTCATTCATCTCTATATAAAGAGAGTGCACCCCTTCAATTCTAATCATCTAAAAATAATAAAGTTCATACGATTTCTCTTTTAATTTATCTTTTTTTCTCTCTTTTGTTATGTTCTTCAAATTCCTTTAAAGTGTCATATGGTATCAGAGCCTATTTGGGCGCTTAAACAATGAATCCGTTCGTTAACCATTTCCACCGATCTCTTGCTAAACCTTCACGGGTCTTCACCGGTGATTACTGAGCTTCCAATGTCCAGGCAGCAATTGTAGAGCCTCTCACGATTGCCACATCCGAAGAAACCACGGTTACAATTTACTTTCAGTTGTTAGTCAATTTTGTTACTGCAGTTCATTTTGTCTGCAGGTCTGTTCTTCATGAGCACGCGCGGGCAAGATACAACAACCCTCGCAGGCTCCGTCGAGTATTTTTGTGAATGGCAGTATCTTGTCGAAAAGAACCACAAAATATCATCAATAAAAGAGGATTCATGAAGTTTATACAACAATCAGTTTCAATCTTGAACAATGACGACAAATCAATCGCAGTATCCATTCCCAGTACATATTAATATTTTGAACTTTATTACAATAAAACTTATGAATTCTAACTTTCTTTTCTGGAAAACTCAAATTGAGTCTATTCTCTGGAGCCAAAGATTGTTGGAATTCGTCGATGACACAATACAAGAACCACCTCAAACAATTCAAAAAATCAAGAATGACATTTCAACTTTCTTTTCTGGAAAGGTCAAATTGAGTCTCTTCTCCGGATCCAAAGATTGTTGGGATTCATTGACGGCACAATACAAGAGCCGCCACAAACCATCTAAGAAATCAAGAATGATGTTTCAATAGATATTCTGAATCCTGTACATGACTCTTGGTTGCAAACGGACCAGTTTATCATGTCATGGATCATCGGTACTCTTTCTGAAGAAGTCTTCAACCATGTTGTTGGTAAGAATTCAACAATGGAGCTAAGAAGCAAACTGAATGTCGGTGTTCCACCAGACATCAGTTTGAAGGGGAGTATAAGTCCAAGTGCTCAAGATTCTCAGCACGCATGGACAACTTCTTCAACACAAGATCAACACGCGCGGGTAGTAACACTCAGCTCGCGCCCATCATTTTCACACAGCACGAGCGGGGAGCTCTACTCAGCCCTCACGGGTTCGCTGACTCTCACACAACACGTGCGGGCAACTTCACTTAGCCCGCACGGGCTGGTTCGTCTCTCTCTACAAGAAATCCAAAAATTCGTTTCTTCCAAGAACAAGATTGCATTAATCTTTGTTCTTAGATCTTGGATCTTGGATTCTTGAGCTCATTCATCTCTATATAAAGAGAGTTTACCCCTTCAATTCTAATCATCTAAAAATAATAAAGTTCATAAGATTTCTCTTTTAATATATCTCTTTCTCTCTCTTTCATCATGTTCAAGTTTCTTTAAAGTTTCATATAGTTGTGGTGGTGGAATCGATGGTTCCCTTTGATGTTGATAGGTTGGACTTTGCGGTGTTGGTCTATGTTTAAAATATTTTCCTTGAAGCGGGTGTAAAAATATTTGAGACTGAAAATTCCCCTAAATTGATTGAGGATATTGATGATATTTTTGTAGAAGAATTTCAGGAGATTCCTCTAACCTTGTTTGTAAGTATTTAAATAGGGGTTACTCACAATATATTCGAATATTCTACTCCTTGATGCTCCATATGCATAGTCGTATGGTCGTTGTTATGTCCCTCAATATCTAAGGAAGATGAGCCTTGGTTCATGGTTCATGCTTACATACTATGACGTGGACAAGCTCGCTTCCACGCCTCATATAAAGTTTCATCGTTCTAGAGCATATGATTTGATCTTGTTCTTTGAAGTTTGTGTCTTGTGAGGTAAAAACCTCGACTCTCTCCTTAACCTGATCCAGAGTATAAATGGAATTACGTGACATTCTATGCAATCAATCTTGCCCCAGATAGGAAAGCCAACAAAATTATGGTTTCATCTGTTACCCCTTATATTATTTTGATAGATTGCCTTAGCATTTTGAATTTTTTCTGGTATTAGTTTGAAGCCTCATTTGAGCTTTCTCTAAACACCATATTGTTTATAATTTGTTGAAATGTGGGATGAAACTCAAATATAATACGATCGATATTGGCCTTCGAGTATAGTATAATAGATGAATATGCTTAGAAACAGTGTACGCTCCATAAATTTCATCATCCAAAATCTTGTTATCCATTATCTCCCATTATCTTCTTCTTAGTTCTTTTCCTTAGACTTTTTGCAAATTCTTTAATCATGGGATCTAATAGTATGAGTCTCGAACTTCCAACACTCTAGATTATAACTAAAATTCTACAAAAGGAACATGAAAACATTAAACAAATGATTAATAAAAAATTTTATAAAATCAAATAATTAAATTTCTTAGTCCTGGTGACAATGCCAAAAACCTTATCTATCGTTAGGTGTGATCGGTTTATAATACAAGTTCTTATAATTTTAACCTAGAATAAATTATAATTTGGAAACAAATACTGTAGCACCAAAGTTAAGCACATGAACTATGAGGAATATAAATATAAATTCTATGAAATATATGGTCATGAAAAATGTTTAAGTGTAGTATACAATCTAAATGTATACAGTGTAGTAAACTTTTGGTTACAGTTATGTACATTGGAGATAAAACATGTTTGTTTTATGGTTTCTAAACATGCATAGATTTAGTTCTAAATATGTCATAATCATTTTGATTTGTTTCTAGTTGGGAAATTCAATATCATATGTTGAGTAGCTTCTCTGGATGACTAAACTCCGAATTCGAGCATATAAATCATTGATATGTTTATAAAGTGAGCTAAAATTGAATGCATGACCATCTCATGATTCCTAATCTTTTTTAACTCTTGATATATTATTGATCCATTTAATGCACATGATCAAGCTCAATACGATATGTATATGGATCTATATCGTTAAAATTGTTCAACTCATGCGAGCAACATGAATAAAATTCATTCATAATATGTATTAAAAACAGACGACCTAACCTACAACAACATTTCAATTGGAATACAATGATAAAGGAGCTACAAAAAAATCTGAAAACGAAGTAGAAGAAGAGAAGGATTTAACCAATGTTTTAAACGTCGCCGTTGTAACATCTTCTCTGTATGCCTCACTATTATCTTCAAAATACTATGAACTCTCAGAGTTGTCCTCACTTTTCCACTCCCAAATCTCTTTGTTCCAACCATTAGCTACATGCCTCTATAAAAATAAAATTGTTGACTAGTTAATAACATTTAAAATTCAAATAATTTGACCACGTCTAGGGCAATGCTCGACAATGAAGTTTTTCGCTTAGATCAAATGAAATCACGTGGTCTAGCCTTTGTGTTGTTCAGGGCATTTTATCTAGTTGGAATGTCCGACATTATATACTTGGTTAAGCAACATAGTGACTTCAACGAGTGAGTCTTCATTTGCGATATCCATTTTTCGCGTTTGACCCCAATAATTGCATTTTTATCGAATTTTGGTCCTCAATTCCTTTACAGGAAATATAATTGATAAATTTCAAAAATAAAAAAAGGCATTAGAAAAGCTAAATAATTTGTGAAAATTTGATGAAAATTCATATAATGATAAAGGGAAAGTGAGATAATCAGCTGCTTCTTGTTGCGAAGGTGAGATATAGTTACTCGGACAACCTTGATTTCATCTCGGATGAAGTGGCAATCAATACCGAAGGTGGAACGAATCTCATGCACCCATTTCAGTTCGCGACAAGTGAATGATATTGAACTATATTTAACCTTTGTCAAGAAAAATGAGATAGTTAGCTAGTTTCTTCGTCTTCCAGGAAATAGACGAGTCCTTGACAAAATAACATACCCAAAAAAGTGAACAAAGAGATACTGAACAAGTTTCACAATCCAAATCACATTATGGTGAGAGAAATAAGGTATTGTCCATTTGAAGAAACATTCTCTTACTTGGCGTACCTTTTAAATATCAAATAACTTATAGAGCGGCATTCTGATGTTCTAATGTAGGTCGATGCATAAATTCATAAAGATGGTGAACAACATAGGATAAATAAGGACGTGTGATAGAAAATTAAACAATGCGACCCATCAACCACTGATAAGCTCAATAGTCGTCAAATAGGCTTGCCAATGAATAACTCAAATCATGATTCTTTTTTAAGTAAGTTTCAGTTTGGAGCCATGTAAGCCACAAACCAATATAATCTCTATTGTGTACTTCCTTTGAGATAAATATATACGAGTAATGTTATGCACAAACTTGTTACTCAGAGAGAATATAAGCTACCCAAGATCCTTTGTATAAAAACATCTACTTCAGTTGGCCTGGAAATTTTAATTACATCATGTAACCGATGACATGTGATCAAATAACACCAATAGGAAACAAGAATATGGAATAATCAACATAATACCATGTGAAACCAAAATCAATTAATGGGATGGATAAATTTTCAAAATAACATCGTAGGGCTTGGTGGAGAGCAATTTCAAGATGACATAAGTGATTAGGAGATGGTGATGAAAATTTAGGAGGAAGACGCATATAAGCTTTTTCGTCTATATCAGCATATAAAAGGCATTGTTTACGTCTATTTGATGTATCTTCCAACTGAAGATTGCTACAATGATGATAGAAATCTGAATCCAAGTTAACTTAACAACTGCGGCATATGTTCAGAATAGTCAACGTCAAGATTTCCAAACACCACCAAATGGGTCTTATAACGTTCGTTGCACCAGTCAGACTTATGTTTTATCTTGTAAATATATATGCATCCTATTGTTTTCTTTTCCGGTGGAAGTTATTGTAATTGTACATGTACCATTATCTTTTAAAGCAATATAGTTTTTTCTCCATGGCTTTATGCTTGTTTGGACGCTTAATAACATCATTATATGTTCGTGGTTAACAGGTGCCTAGAATTGCATAGAGAAAATGTCAGTGGTGCAAGGAATGAGCAACATGTGTCATATAAAGATATAGAGTACAATGATGTGCAAAGAAACCGAGCAAGTGTGTAACGAAGGGGTGGAGATGTCATGGACTATATCACATACAACTACAATAAGATAAACTTATGTTTGGTTTTGTATAAACTTTGTAGCGGTGATAAACTTATGTTTTGTATAATATATTTAGAAATGATAAACATCGTAGCGGTGACTAGCTAGCTAGTTAGTAGTTTGGAAATGAAAGACTATTACAAGAAACACCACATCACAAGAAGTTATATATACTTAATTTTTAGTATCATACACCCGCCATACCTTGTTTTCGTCATGATAACCAATAAATATACATTTTATGCTACGATATACGAAATGATCCTGATTTGTAGCCTTGTGATTAACATAACATAAACACTTTCCTTAAAAACCATCTACGAGGATAGAATCCCTTCCTGCACTATCAAGAATTTCAGGCTGACGACAAACACACAAGGTAGAGCATTTGGCCAAACGTTTCTTGAGGAGGACCACATAAGTATAAGTGATAGGGACATAAATGTAATTTTGTACATTTGTGTTTATTAGGGTTTCTGTTAGGGTTTTCATATCGCTTATGTATTGATATATATATCTGATGTAATTCAATTTCAAATCAATAATACGAAAACTATTCCACATGGTATCAGAGCCTAGATCCTAACCCTAACCGTCGGCCGCCCCTCCCCCCTCTCTCAAACCCTAATCACCGCCGCCGGCCACCTTCTCCCTCTTTTCTCCTTATCGCCGGCCTCCAAACCCTGCCCTCCACTCACCGTCGGCCAAGCAACCTCATCACCGTCAACCAACTCCTCTCAAAACCCTAACCCTATTTCTCGTTCACGCACAAACCCCAACCCTACCCGTCGGCCGCCATCTCTTAAACCCTAACCCTACCCGTCGGCCGCCGTCTCTCAAATCCTAATCATCGCCGGCCTCCAAACCCTGCTCTCCACTCACCGTCGGACCAACTCCCTCATCACCGTCGGTCCTCTCAATTCCCCCTCATCAACTCTGTCTGGTTCCTACGCAACACGATCGGGCACTTCCTCTCTACCCGATCGGGCACTCGTTCAAAACCCTAATTCTCACGCACAACTATGGCTACCTCCTCCGCTGCTGATGCAACTCCGGCTTTCAACGTCAATGATCCCCATGCAACACTCCTCACCGTCAACATGACAAACGTGACCAAGCTCACCTCCTCCAACTATATGATCTGGAGTATTCAGATCCGTGCACTCCTTGAAGGCCATCGGTTGGAATGCTTCCTCCAAACCGATTCACTTGTTCCGGATGCCACCATCATTGTTAATGGCATCTCAACCCCGAATCCAGCTTTTGCGCCTTTCAAACAGCAAGATCGTCTTCTATTCTCGGCCATTCTAGGAGCAATTTCCCCACCACTACAACCGATGATTGCTAGGGTTTCATCCGTTCGAGAAGCGTGGCTTCTCCTTGCTCGCACATATGGTAAACCATCGAGGGGGCACATCCTTCAATTGAAGGAACAACTCAAACGAAGCTCCAAAGGATCTCAACCCATAGATGATTACATGCGCACCATCACCAACAAGGCGGATGAATTAGCGCTCCTCGGAAAACCTCTTGATGCGGAAGACTTGGTGCAATACATCCTCGATGGATTGTCGGAGGACTACAAACCGATTGTCGATGCTGTGAATGCCCGCGATAGCATCATTCCGATTGAGGAACTTCATGAGAAACTCCTCAATCACGAAGCAAAGCTACTTCAAGCCGCCCCATTGCTATTCACGCCGCCCGTAAATGCGCTTGCTGTCAACACTCGTCCGAATCAATACAATCGCAATCGACAGAATGGTCCAAACCAATGGCGTCGAAATGAGAACAAATCATCATCGGGATACCAAGGTCGCTGTCAATTGTGTGGCATCTACGGACATAGCGCTCGTAGGTGCCCCCAGCCATATTCACATACGTGCCCATAACACCACTCTCACAAATTATGAACCGGAGTAATGGCTACTAGACAGCGGCGCCTCCCACCACATTACATCGGATCTTCAGAATTTGTCGTTGCATTCTCCGTAAAAGGGAGGTGAAGAAGTGGTAATTGGTGATGGTTCCTCCTTTCCCATCACTCACATTGGTTCTCTCTCGATCCCTAGCTCGATAAATGATTCTTGTTTGCATCTTGATGAAGTTTTATGTGTACCTACGATGAACAAGAATCTGATTTCCATTCACCAATTGTGTCGGACTAATGACATTTCTGTGGAATTTTTTGATGATCATTTTCAGGTGAAGGATCTAAAAACGAGGGATCCTCTACTTCGCAGAAAGGTTAGAGATGGTGTCTATGAAAGGCCGAAACCCAAGTCCACCCAACCTCCAATTGTGGCTCTTCATAGTGTCAAGACCACTTGTCCGAGTGGCATTCACGTTTAGGCCATCCTTCGCTTTCTATTTTAAAGCGTATTGTTTCTAAGAACTCTTTACCATTGTCTGAGTCATGTTTGTCGTTGTTATGCAACTCTTGTTCCAGCAATAAAAGCCACAAATTGCTTTTTCATGAATCTTCCATCTCTACGTCGTTTCCACTTGAAATCATCTTCTCCGATGTTTGGACATCACCAATCATCTTGGTTGATGGTTTCAAATACTATGTCATCTTTGTTGATCACTTCACTCGTTATACATGGCTGTACCCTCTCAAACAAAAATCCCAAGTTCGAGAAACCTTTATCACGTTCAAAGCTCTAGTTGAAAAACAATTCCAAAGTGTCATCCGTACTATCTACACCGATAATGGTGGAGAGTACATTGCCCTTGCTTCATTCCTCTCCACAAACGGCATATCCCATCGTACCACCCCTCCTCACACGCCTGAACACAACGGTATATCGGAACGTCGTCACCGCCATATCGTTGAAACCGGTCTTTCTCTCTTGTCTCATGCGTCCTTACCTCCTTCATTTTGGTCATACGCATTCCCAACCGCGGTTTATCTCATTAATCGCTTACCCACTCCCGTTCTTTCGTATGATAGCCCATACACTAGACTTCTTGGAACCCATCCGAACTATCTTAAGCTTCAGACTTTTGGCTGCCTATGTTATCCGTGGCTTCGTCCATACTCCGCAAACAAACTTTCCCCTCGTTCTGGACCGTGTGTCTTCCTAGGATACTCCACCACCCAAAGTGCGTACTTGTGTCTTGATCCCATAAGTTCACGAATATATACATCTCGTCATGTAGAGTTTCATGAAACCGTCTTTCCATCCTCCAACTACTCCCAATATTTCACAAACAACGACGCCAACCCCAATCAGCCTGCATCCTCATGGTCGTCACCTGTTTGTGTTGTTCCATCTTATCCAATACCACTCGTGACACTGTCTTCACCGGACATGCTCACATCGAGGGCGCCCGTGGACATTGTCTCTGTTGCAGCTAACTCCCATTTGGATGTTCCGGCAATTGCTGATGGTGGCAACATTCACCCCATGAAACGAGATCTAAAACAAAATTATCTCAGGCTACTCGCCCGACCGGGCACCATGTACACTGCCCGATCGTGCATCATGCCCGAGCGGGTGACCCTTCCACCCGAGTCGTGCAAAGTTACGGGGATGATTTAACAAAAGTTACCCGATCGGGCTCTACCTCTACACCCGATCGGGCACTCCCTCCAGACACCGAACCAACAACCGTCTCTCAAGCCCTAAAAGATCAGCGTTGGAGGGAGGCAATGAGCAAGGAATTTGATGCACTCGTTCGTAATGGAACATGGGATCTTGTACCGGCTCAAGATGCATCAAATGTGGTTGGATGCAAGTGGATTTATCGTATCAAACGATTACCCGATGGTTCGGTGGATCGCTACAAGGCCAGACTTGTGGCGAAAGGTTTTACACAACGACCTGGAGTGGACTTCTTTGAGACATTCAGTCCGGTAGTTAAACCCGCTACCATTCGATTGATTTTGAGTATTGCAATTGCAAATGGTTGGAGTCTTCGTCAACTAGATGTCAACAATGCATTTCTTCAAGGACAACTCACGGAAGAGGTATACATGACACAACCTCCAGGTTTTGTTGATCATGATCGTCCTCATCACATATGCAAACTCAGCAAGGCAATATATGGTCTCAAACAAGCTCCTCGGGCTTGGTATTCGGAACTTCGGGATTTTCTTCTCGGCCAGGGCTTTGTTAACTCCCTTGCCGACACATCCTTGTTCATTCTTCACAATTCCGAGGTAACTATATATGTTCTCGTCTATGTGGATGACCTTGTGGTAACAGGAAGCAACTCAGGAGCAGTCCAACGATTCACCATAGCGCTTGGAAATCGCTTCTCCATCAAAGACTTGGGTGATCTATCTTACTTCCTTGGCATTGAAGTAACACGGACAACCTCAGGCTTGCTGCTAACTCAACGCAAATATGTCACGGATATCCTCAACAAAGCTCAATTCTCCGAAGCTAAATCAGTGACCACTCCTATGGCTCCTAGCGCGCGTCTCTCCTTATCCTCGGGTGAAAGGTTGGACGATCCAACCAACTATCGGACTATTGTTGGAAGTCTTCAGTATCTCACACTTACGAGACCCGACATCAGCTTCGTTGTCAATAAATTATCTCAGTACATGCATGCCCCGACAACGGAACATCTACAAGCCCTCAAACGGGTTCTACGGTATTTGGTTGGAACACGAGATCGTGGTATCTTCTTCTCCGCTGGTAATACTCTCTCTCTATACGCCTTTAGTGATGCAGATTGGGCGGGAGATCGTGATGAATATATCTCTACGGGGGCATATATTGTCTATCTTGGCAGCCATCCCATTTCTTGGTCTTCCAAGAAACAGAAATTCACAGCTAGGTCATCCACCGAAGCGGAATATCGTGCTATAGCGGATACAGCATCAGAACTTCGATGGATCACGTCTCTCCTAACGGAACTTGGTATTTCTACATCACAACCTCCCGTAATTTATTGTGACAACATTGGCGCAACATATTTGAGTGCCAATCCCGTCTTTCACTCTCGCATGAAGCATCTAGCCTTGGACTACTTCTTTGTTCGTCAGCAAGTGCAAGGCGGCATCCTTCGAGTTTCTCATGTCAACTCCAAGGATCAACTAGCGGATTTACTCACTAAACCGCTCGCTCGTCAGCCATTTCTTACACTTTGTCACAAGATCGGCATCACCGAAGGTTCTCCGTCTTGAGGGGGCATATAAGTGATAGGGACATAAATGTAATTTTGTACATTTGTGTTTATTAGGGTTTCCGTTAGGGTTTTCCTATCGCTTATGTATTGATATATATATCTGATGTAATTCAATTTCAAATCAATAATACGAAAACTATTCCACAATAAGGACTTTGACTATGAAGCAATTGAGAAGGCATCCAACTAATTAGGTGAATAGCTGTTAAAGCACTAACCCTTTAAAAGTAAATTGGTAGGTTTGTTCAGAAATGAAGAGATTAAGTAACATTCAAATTATGATGATGCTTCATTTCAGCTCATCCTTTTTGTTGAGGTATGTCACACACGAAGTTTGCTGGAAAATGCAAAAGGATTCAAAATATGAGCATAGCCCAATGAAATCTAAGTGATTATCAAAATAAACAATTTTGAAATGGTGACCAATTTGTCGTAGAGATAAGGTACAAAATGATATGATATTATATCAACATTCTATTGTTAGAAGGATAGAGAACCCCAAATGCCGCGAATGATGCCACAACACTTGTGATTCAGTGTTGATAAGTCAAAGAACAACATGGAATTTCTCCAAGAGTTGATAACTAAATCTCTAGGATTAGAAAGGAAAAAGATAACTATATGATAAAACCTTAGATAAGAATGTCATACAAAGGGTCTTCTATTTATAAAGATAAAAAATAATGGAAATAAACTGAAAAAACTTAACTAAATTCCGCTAAAATATTCTATCGAGCGGTGCAACTACACAGTCGAGTGCCGTGTTTAAGTCTTAACCCTAAACCTGCAAAAAGTAAAGCATATTCGGCCAAAATGAAATTAAGGCTCGGTTGAGCTCTCCAATGCTTGGTTGAGCTCTCTGATTCTTGTTCGAGTTCCTTAGTACTCAGGCTGAACGGACAATCGTTCCGTATCGCTAGGGTCGAGCGTGCCTCTACTTTGGTCGAGCGCATTGGTCGCCTCTTGTTTAGCGGATTGCTCGGGTCGAGTGAATCATTACTCGGGCCGAGTATTGTTAACTAATCTAGCTTCTCGCTCATCGTGACCCTTTCTTCTTGTAGATGGACCTTGTAATATCGACTCAGCTCCTCTTCATGTCCTCGTCCACCCATGAGTCGCCTTTTCATGTTTATTTGAATGTGCACATCCATCAGCCCCTTTTATCTTATCCTCGTGATCACCCCATGTATGATCCATGGTGGAGCCACAAACTGTTTCTCATCATACCCTTCCTTTAAATGGATTGTCCTCAAATCAAGTCTTTCAGCTGCATCAAAACGGGAAGTTAGTATGACAAGGAATGGCATTTGTAATGTTCTTACCGGGGAAGGTATGGTATGATTTGTGTATTTTTTCAACAGCTGGTCGCTAGGTACTTCCACGGCTTTCATTTCTAACCCCTCATCAAGATGTTCTTTCTTTGGAACTCCATTGTGGAAACGCTGCAACAACGGATGACCAACACTAGAGAAGGAAGAAATTAAGGTGCTAGATAGTATTGTCTCTTTGTGCGCAAACACATTCATTGGCTGACGAAACAAGAATGTCAGGGATGTTTTACTCACTCTCATGGAAAGAAAATTCATGCTTACAAGTTTTATCTCATAGGTCTTTTTCTTGATTTCTCTCAAGACCTCTCTAATTTGCTGATATACCTCACGACTACTCATTATTTCGTGTGTTCCTCCTTTTGTAGGCACAATTGATATTCATAGGCTTTCTTGGGTGTAAGGGATGCTAATCAGACTTTCTTCTCCTTGAATTTGAACATTTATTTGTTGCTGACAGAATCGTGTTGAACTTGTGTATCAAATTTCCATAGCCTTCCCAACAACAGGTGCCCAACTTGTATGAGTACAATGTCACGTAGAATATTATCTTTGTATTTTCCAATACTGAATAAAATGTTTACCTTAAGATGTACCTAACTCTTTTTAGGATATCCAAACCTAGACTATAACTGCACAGTCGAGTGTTGTTTAAGTCTTAACCCAAAATCCACAAAACCTAAAGTACATTTGGCCGAGAAAAAGTAATGCTCGTTAAGCTCTTCGACGCTTGGTCGGATTCCTTAGTGCTCGAGCTGATCGATCTATCCTTCCTCAAACTCCAATTGTCTAGTGGATTTGCTTGGTCGAGCAAGTCTCTACTCGGGCCGAGCACATTGGCCGTCCTTTTTCCAGTGGATTTGTTCGGGTCTAGCGAATCACTACTCGAGCCAAGAGTTGTTAACGTATCTATGTTCTTGCTCCTCTCAAATTTTTCTCCTTGTAGACGGACCTTGTAGTTTCGACTTATATCCTCTTGATGTCCTTGTTCATCCACGAGTCGTCATTTTATGTCCATTTGAATGTGCACATCCCTTAGCTCCTTTGCCCTCATCCCCATGATTGACCCTTGTATGATCCATGGCGGAGCCACGACTAGGTTGTCATCACAAAATCTTTTTAAAAATTTTGCGACCTCACTTTTTGCTTTCATAAGATATATCCAATTTTTGTGAAAATGCTCATCTATAATCTTGAGAAAGAAATATTTTTTGGCTTGGTGGGTATTGGATATGACCCCGGAAATTTCAATATATGAGATCAAAGGAATCCACAATTTTATTATTTGAAGTAGGGACCACACATCCTAATCTTATTTGCTTTAAAACAAACACCACATGGCAAAGCATTATGCATAAAAGGTTTTTTTACCCAAATAACTAAATAATGAACTAACTTGGAAAGAATTTCTTCATGTCCTAATCATTGATACCAGAATTCCCATTTATCATTAGAATAAATATGCACTATAAAAACACTATTTTTTCAAAGGGTTTTTTTTATCACCATGATTGAAATTTTGTATCCATTATCATCCGTTGAACTTTTCAATGATCATTCAACAATCAAGACCCATATAAATTTTTCATGGTGATCATTGGCATACCGTTAATAAATTTATCAAATGATACATAAAAAATATTGTTGAAACTTTTTGGCAAATGTAGTCACCTTTGTTAGTTAAAATAGATGAATTCTTGGTATGCGTGTAGACCACAAGTTATAACAACATGCATTCTTTACCCATCCTCTTCATTTGTAATTAAAATTAAATTTACTAAATAATTCTTTAATTTCAATATATTTAACTATAAAAATACTAAGTTCCTTACCAAATAACCTTGATCGTCTATTCTATTCGATGATTGACAAAATGTAGTCAGCCTCTTTTTTAGTTAGAATAGACGAATTCTTGGTATGCGTCTAGACCACAAGTTATAACAACATCCATCCTCTACCCATCCTCGTTATTTGTAGTTAAAATTAAAGTTATTAAATAATTCTTTAATTTCAATATATTTAACTATAAAAATACTAAGTTCCTTACCAAATAATGCTTTCTCATGAGGAAATATTTCTCCCACGAGATGTGGCAAAGAAGACTATCTCGAGGATCTTGTCACATTAGTGGCTATATTTGGTGTTTTAGTTCTTGACCTCGAGGTCTTCAGACTCCCAATGTTGAAAAATTTGATTGAAGATATTGTCCATTGTCCATGCTGATTTGACATTCTTCTGTTGCATAGTTTCTTTTGGATTCATTCATCATTAATTCCATCCGTGAATACATGTTGTGCATCTAAATAGTGTAGACGTGCGACATGTGGTTCAACACCATCTATATGATCTTCGCTTAAATAAAAAATAATCTATACTTTTATTTTTAATTAAGTACTTAATTTTAAAATTAAATAAAAATTTTAAAAGCACAACAAAACTATACCACCATTGGTAGTGGATAAGGTTTATCATCACTTGTTAAGAGTAATATAATATACCTTATAGCAAGGCTTGGATGATGTGATTGTTGTTAAGTTACAAACCATCCTTGACAAACCTAAATGTTTTAATTAATAAACAAGATATAAATTTATATTAAAAATAGAAAAGTGGTAATGATATGACCATAATGTCACTATACAAAAACTCGTCGATTCAACAGATGGATCAAAAAATTTCTTGATAATTTCAATAACGTATCTTTTGAAAACTGTTGATAATAGACTAATTCGTTGTTAATAAGAAGTGTTGCAATTCATTGTTAATAAAAATGTATCTACTGAAAAAGTTATCGTCGAAACAATGGTTTTCGATTTTTCAAAGTTTCAAAGGCCTATCAATAGGCTGAATTCATTGCAAAGTATCAACGACATATCAATAGCTATACACAATTGGAAATACCCCTTATTATCTATTGAAAATATCGCTAAAACCTCTTGATGATGAATCAATTATTATTTGTTGAAAATATCAATGAATATTCGTTTGTAATACCAAAAACGGACTGTAATAATTATATAAGTTGAACATGCCCATTTAAATTATTTATTGTTGTATTTTTAATATTCATCCACTCGTTATGTCAACATATGACGGTTGAACATTATACTATTTATATTACAAAAGTAATTTCTTTACTCATTACCTATAAAAATCCAAAATTATAGAAATATTTAATCAAAATATGTATTCTTCTTCAAATTTTAATATATATATATATATATATATGTCAAGAGAATGGATGTATTGAAAGAAGGTTCCAATAATAAAAGAGATTATGTAAGTGTTCTTACAGGGGTTGATAGAATTTATGATTTTTGCATTGATGCAATATTTGTGTCAAAAACGCGACATTAGTTTTAGTTCATCAGGCAAGGTTTTACATCAAATTCTATAATTTGAATATGTTGGCATAGTTTGATTGAATACTATGCTTTTAAGATATCTATTTTATGAGTGAACAATAAGGATGACATGCAAGAAAAAAGACAATAGAAAGGAATTGACATCACCTTTCACAAAAATATGCGAAATATGATTAATTTATTTTAATATATCAAAGTGATCAAGTATGATAATTACAATATCCGACAACATTCAAAGGCCAAGACGAAGAATGATGTGTTGTTGTGAAGATGAAAAGATGTGAAATTTGTAACACAAAAGAAAAAGAAAATCCATTACAAGGTGAAACTATAAACTAAGCAAGTTAATTAAATTGTAATACCATGGAGAGATGTATCCAAGAACAAATATAAATTGTGGATGATCTATTGAACCAGAAGATGCTAAAGACGAATAATGTGACTAATACAACGAGCATTTGAAGAAAGATTCACCTACTGATATTTACATAAGAAGAATTATAAATGATTTTATTATTATTGTCTTATGCACTATAGTAAGCAATGAACTGTAATATCGTTAAAATATATTATCAATATCAGTAGTCATGCGTTGATACGTGCGAATAATGATCATTGATTCTATAGACATTGGAGTTTTAACTTAGAAAGTTTTTTTTATCAATTTAATTATATCAATGATCATCCATTGAAAAAATCAATTGATGAACACTTATCCTCTACATGGAATGAAGTGGTAAACTTAACATGTTTTTATACATGTCCGTTTCGTTATTACAACCTTCTCTTTTGATGTCAAAGACCAGAAGCTACGCGCAAATTCTCATTAGGTCTTGGTTGTTCTTGTTAGCGATGGCTATTCATTTATGTCTTGGGGTAGCACCACTAGATCTTCAACAAGGTGGAAATTCTCGTATTCTCTATGTATATGTTCCTGCGGCTTGGATGAGTTGGAAATTATCAATGAAAACCCGTTGATAAATGTATTTAATAATGATTTCAGCATATCTAACCATTTTCTTACATCTCCACGAGAACCCACTGATGTAGTCGATGATTGTCCATTGGAAATTTGGCTTATAACACTTTGTTTTCTTTTACTTAAAGAATAGGTATATCAACGAGCATTTTTTGATAATTTTAACGGGTTCTCATTGATAAAATAATAAATATGATGTCCATTGATTTGGAAGTATCTTCCATTGCATCCCGACTGAAAATATCGGTGGTTTCCCGTTAATATATCAATATTTTTTTTATTTAAATTGTTTGAACATTTCTATTTTCAACACAAGTAAAAAAGAAAAAAAAATTCTTTCTCAAATCATTCATAAATAAAAAATCACATTCCATGTACCTTTCATAAACTTTATTGAAAATTATGCGTCCAAGGCATTTCATTTGAAACAGGGAGATCTTTGTAGGTTATGCTGGTGATCGACCTCTACCTCTTCTACCACCATAATTTCATTCATAAAAAATTTTGGTTGATTTTCGAAAATTATAATGATATATTTGATACCAATCAATTTATTGATAGATTCAATGAAAATCAATTGTTCTTATTATCAATCCTTACCGACACGATGATATGCTATGAAATATAATTATAAATTAATATTATATTAAATTAATAATAAATTTGGTTTAAAGATTGGTGTGGATGATATTAAAAAAATACCAACTATCATATAATCCATCCTTGACAAGTGACACCAAAGTTTATATGTCGCACCAATAATTGTATAATCCATCCTTGAAAAGTGACACCTGAGCCTATATCCCTTAAATGGTGTAATTTATTATAATTAATTTTAAAGTTTAGTTTAAGTTTGAGTTTAAAATAAAATAATTAATTAAAATTAAAATGAACTAATACGAATACTTGGTTCTTTTAGAGATCTCATATATAGCGTAAGAACCACAAGTCATGTGTGTATATTTCTTGACACACGACATGCAATCACAGATGAAATTCATGATGAACAACTTCAAAAGAAACTACACCAAGAATAACGACAAACTAACATGGGCAAACGATAAAGTCATCAACCTACACCTTCAACCCTGAAATCCAACCTTTTAGACCAATATGTGATGCATGGTCCATATGATCTAGATAAACCACGTTCGACGTGTATAGAAAATGGTGTTTTCATGAAAAAGTATCCAAGGACATACATCGAGTGTACATATGTGGATAATTCAGGTTATATCCTATAGAAACATAGTAAGTATGACTAGAAGTTTGCGATGAATGGTGATATAGAATTTGAAATTTGTTTTCTAGTTCATATGCCTTAGAAATCCTCAAGAAATATGGAGTATACATCAACGTTTAATGGTGCGATAGATCTATGTAAATAAATATTTGTTTTAAAAAAATCACATGATGAGTGGACAAAGTATTGTCATTCATTGAAAGAGGAGCCAATAAAGACAACACTTCTTCTTCGAATAGAGAACCCGTAATGATAAAAATGAAATAAATAATTACATAATATCGATATCTATCTTCATGTGAAATAATTTGGCAGATCTTATCATCCACATATATCACCAAAAGCTCGCAGTGATGTGGTTATCGTTTCATATGAAGAACGAATAGAGTTTAACTTTTCAAGACTCAACAAATCTAGAATAGTGCTTACAAAAAAAGGTGTAGAAAAGAATATATTTATAGAATGGTTGAATACGAACCAAATATCCAAATATATTAGAGAATTAACATAAGTTGAGTTTCCAACGATGTTTGTGTGGAACAATATATATACTTGGTATAATCGTCAACATCCTTCCAACATTAGGAGAATTGTACTATCATAGGATTTTACTCAATATTATCAATGGATCTACCAACTATGATGACAAAAAAATTGTTAATTATGTTAGGTATATTAGATATGAAGATGCGAGTATAGCGAGAAGCTTTCTTGATGAAGATAACATATGGCATCAAACTATAATGAGATTGTTAAATGGGCAATGCCATCATAACTACACCATTTTTTTACATTATTGCTATATTGTGAAGTGTGCAGATGACATACTAATTAAGAGCAACAATAGATCAAATTTAACGGTCTATAGTTGTCCGATAAACAAATTTAGCAATACACTCCTATAGATAGGGAAACTTTTTAGTGAAAACGGAAAGTCATTGTCCAACTACTCTAGCATACCAACACCATATCTAAGTATACTAGATAAAATATATAATACTATGTCAATAAAAGAACTAAAGCACACAAAAAATAATTTTAGATCATTAATGAGGAACAATTTGGACTTTATGCATCAATTACATATTTCATTGAGCATCAAGAAGGGAAGTATTTTTCGTGTATGGTCCAGGTGGATTAGAGAAAACATACTTGTATGAGGCAATCATTTCAAAGTAAAGATTAGAATAAAGAGTAGTAATCCAGTTGCATCATCGAGAATAGAAACACTACTTCCAAAGGGCATAACTATGCATTCACAGTTTAAAATCCCAATAATATGCATAAAGGGTCAACTTGCTCCCAGTCATCGTGTTGAGCCAACTGGAGAGCATGTTTCACAACTGTAGGATCTTCGAGAGTGATACCTTTCTGATGAAAGAGAATCCGAGCTTTTCTACCATGGTTGCTTTCTCCTTTTCGCAGGCCATAATGATACTCTCAACAATGGCATATATGCGGGCGTCCTCTCGTTGCCTAGTCTCCTGGTCTTGGGCAGTGAGGTTCTCCCAAAAATCGAGTTATTTGAACGTATTAGCTCCTTAATCGACCAAGTGAAAGAGGGTAATTTCCGCCAGTAAGGGGAGTGCCTTAGCCATTGAGTATGTGTGGAGGAGCTAATAAACCGAATTAGGAACATGAGAAAGCCGGAAGGGAAAACGACCCCAATGGGAAGATTACCGATTTTAACAATCTCAAGAAGTTCTTAAAGTGGGCCTGTGATAACACAAAGAATAAGAACGAGGGCTAAATGAACATCTTAGGTGAAAATCTGGTCATCTTCAATCAGTGTTATGAATATGATAAGAGTGAGATTGTTCCTTTAAATTGTAATCAAAGATGTTTTCTTGTTTTTTCTTTAAAAAAAATTGAAGAACATAGTGGGTCGAATTCATCCTACGAAAGATGTCGGAACACTAAAACCAGAAAGAAAGAAAAAAGAAAGAAGAATGAATGTACTACTATTTATAGAGTATAAGAGGACATCTAATTTGCTTCCTAATGTGCTGCTCTAGCTCCTTTTATAACCTCCATTTCTGATAGAATCCTTCTATATTCAAGAAAAATGAAAAGACAACAAAAAATCTATAATATTTGCAAGTTGTAACCCCATAGAATCTCTAACAAGAATTCCTAAAAATATGGATAGTTTGAGTAAAACTAAATCAACACCTTTTTGACCTTATGATCACTAAAAAAATATCTAAAGGTTAATCCATAAAGCATAATCCATGAGAAATTTAGAAATTAAAAAGTATAAGCTGGAAAAAATAGTCAAACTAATCAGATTTTTCAGTTTCAACTGAACACATAATTGGTTCATCTCCAAAATTTTGTCGTATGTATTGCACCATGACCGTGACTAATACCTTCTCCCATTGTTTAAGTGAGAAATAAGGATAAAAACACAACTCCCATGCGCTAGTTAACTTCACTTAATATAATTTATCTACGATGAAAAACTCTTTTGAATTTACAAGAAAGCGAGATGAACCTCTCATTTCTTCTTCCCTCAACTAATCTTTTATTTCCTTAGAGCATGTTAAGAAATATCTACCTTTCGCATATCTTCCTACAAATTTCAATATGTATATTTTTATAAAACAAATAAAACTTTTCATTATGAGATTATATACTTTTTCTAAACTTAAGAACAAGTTCATGCTTGACCTGGTTTAAACATACTCATCAAATTTCACATAATACAACCCTCCTAAGGTATACCTCAAACTCTATTAGATACACTTATTGCAAAAACGTACTTTATGAATTCTTCTTATTTATGCAAAAATAACGATCCAACACTTATAGGACGTCGAAGTTGATAATATTCATAAAACTTAGACCGAGACTACCATTTCAAAACATATTTCATCTCAGAGAACACAAATACCCAATGATATTTTAGACAACCAAAACAATTCATATCCAATGATTTTTGTAAAAAAATTTGCTAGTTTCTATTTATCAGGAACATAATCAAACATAATTGTTTTTTCTCAACTTGTTGAGAAAAATGATGCACAATCTCTACATGCTTCGTTCTAGGATGTTGTATAAACTTTGAAATATATAGAGCTTCCGTGTTGCTAAAATAAACAAAACAATATAATTAAATTAAGAATTTATGCCATAACGAGAGAATCTTGGGGCATATAGAGTCTTTAAGTCAGATATAAAAATTATTCATGGCTCTAAAACATTTTGTAACGAAGGTTGTCCAACAATTTTCACTAATTTTCATTTACTGACCATTTCCAAATGTTTTTGGCTTGGCATAGCGCCCCCTCAATAGGAGCTCTGCCTGTGTGCCTTCATATCCAACTTGGGAATTTTGGATGCAAAAGCAAGTATAAGGGATTCAAGATCTCAAAAGCGACCAATAGAAAATATGCATGGCAGTTTAGGGGTGCCAAAGTTCTTCAGAGGTCAGATGACAATCTAAGGTGTTGAGGACTCCAACCAAAAGGCGCTAGATTTTCCAAACAATTCAGATTCAATCTTGAGCTTCAGATATGAACAAATATTTTCATATGCTAGGCTTTTGGAGCAAAGGTGATTTTGTTCATGTGGGACGAGCCCCAACTTCAATATATTATGGGTTTGAGCTTTCATGTCTTTTATCACTACGCTATCAAAATATCATGTGTGATCACGACTACCGTTAGTTGTGGTGTAAGCAACATTGCAACAGAGATAATATTTCCTTACCCAAATTTTTTTAATTTTAACTTGACAAAAGTTAAAGTACTTACCTCTTGAGAATTATTTTCTCCAATTTATAATAAAAAGTACGAAATTTTATACAATGATAACATTTCCTTAACTCTTTTCTTTTATGATTTACTTTTTTAGTGAGGTGTACCTAACTGATGGATAGATACGTCTGCGAGATTTCAAGTTGAGACAAAACCATAGACTACTTGTACCTTTGTAGATTTGGATGTCGACCCGATGTGATTTATGCCGTTGGATTGAGCCACATTTTTTTTGAATTACTTGAGTCAAGATATCATAAACCAAAGTAGTTTGATTCGGTCTTTCCAATTGTTAAGATATGATCCAATTTGTTGGTTCCACTATTTAGCATCCTCATGAGTCTTCTCTAAGTGTTGTTTCATCTCATATGCTTATTCTTCTTTAATTTTTAGTTGTCCCTCCTTAACTTTTAGCTTTCTTTTTGTATCTTCCAATTCTTGTTGCATTGCCCCGAGTCTTATAAGCAAGTCATGACTGTCGTGTACTAGCCCAATGTTCTTTCGACTAATTCTTTTTCAGGCTGCATGTAGAGTTTCCAAGGTAAGGTCCTCTTTATCATCACTATCAGAATCAGATGTATCTTAATCTTCTCCATGTACTTCATTATCGTACTGAATAAATCCCATAAATGACACAAAATTATTCATGTTTTCTTCTTCACTTTCTGATTCATAGTCTAACTCACTGAATGTGGCAGTTGAGTTTCTTTGCATCTCTTGTGAATTTCCCCACTCATTTTAATGTGTCCATATTCTTTGCAACCAAACTGGTTTTCATTTAAATTCTTAAAAAATTCATCCATCTTTTGAATTGTAGGACATTGGAGTGTATATTTCCATAACCTTTGCATTCATTAAATTTTCTATTCGTTCTTCCTTTGGTCTTTAGATTAAATTTGAATTTCTAAACGATTGCGATACGACCCAGGTTTTATTCGCAAATATTTGTTTTCTTTGCAATCAAATCAAATAAAATATTCTTCTTCTTCTTCTTGTGATTATATTCCTATGTCGATGGACGCCATCCTTGTTTTATGGCCTTTCAAGCTTCTTCTCCAACCCCTCGAATTGTAATCTCTATTCGCACCTTCCAATTTCCATAATTGGATGAAATTAGTATTATAGGTTTTCCCAAAGGATTTACGTCATATGAATCCATACTTGCTCTCCTGAATCTTGCACGAATGAAGTTTTTTTTTTAAAGTTTCGTAACCTACTGTGATATCACTTGTAAGAGCAAGTATGTGAAAAACACAATAAAAGTCGAGACACAATTTCTCCAATAAACGCACTTTATTCACTTTGTTTGAGTTACAACTGGTCCGCAGTCAGTATTCTCCTTGACTAGGAAACCGTACTCGTAAAAAATATCCCGTCACATGATTTTTCAAAGGTATAATAGACTGACTTCACTTAGATTTTAATGAAATAGACACTTGACTAGCCTTTCATTTGTGGCTATCTTTCCTTTTTTTTCGCCTCTTCTTAATGTGCTACTCCAATTTCTTTTATAGCCTCCAATTCTGACAGAAACCATCTAAAATTGTAGAGAAAAAAAAAACAAACTAAATAAGAATCATTTTTAACTTCTAATTTTAGATGTATAATATATAACATAACCGTTGATTATGTATTCATATTAAACCAATGTAAATACATTGATTTTATAATACGTACCAATTAAGTTAAATAGCTATTGAATGATTTATTCTTTTTTATAATTTTTGTAGAGAAAATAAAGGTTAAATTTCCATTTTTCCCCTTTAAGAATTCTATTTTTTTCACTTTGAAAATATTTTAATTTTTTTTTCAAATTCAACACAAACATGTAAATGTTAATGTTTTTAAAAGTAATTTTAATTTTTTTGGGTTTCTTTAATTTAATCACGTATATATCTTAAAAATCTAAATATATTAATATATATATATATTTTTCTAGAGTCTATATATATATATATATATATATATAACCTAGAATAAGAGTTGTAACTTATTTTTATCTACTTTTTATTTATTTTACAATATCAGTAAATAAATAAAAACATACGCCTAATTAGGGGTAAACAAATATCAAATATCCGTAAATATCCGACTATTCGTAATTGTATTCGTCGAATATTCGATTTTACTATTCGTATTCGTATTCGTAAATTCAGATATTCGTAAATTCGAATATCCGTAAATATTTAGATATTCGTCGGATATCCGTATCCAAATCAATTTTTTTTCAAAAAATTAATAAAAAAAGTTCTTATAAAAAATTGATAATTATCAAAATATAATCCATAAGTAATATTCAAATTGCACAAATACACAAAAAGAATAATATAAATAAACGAAACACCGATTACATCAATCTCTTAATAATCTAATTTTAACTTCATCAATTACTATACTAGCGTTGCCAATTCATCTAAAACAACGTAACAAATATTAGATTATCATATTAAATATCAAATACATTAAAATAAAACTAGAATAAAGTTATATACTTACAAAGTTATGTTTCCCGATATCTTGCAATATTTTCATAACATTATACATCACACCTGGATTACAAATCCAATCTTGAGTGCAAATTAAAACTTCAACCATATTAGTAGTCAAACAACTACGATACAGACTAAACACACGACCTCCCGTACAACTCTGAAGCAATTGTAGATGCCAGAATAACCAAAAGATCTCATGCCTTCAAAGAAAGAGTTTTATACTTAGAAGCCGTAGTCTTCCACCAATACAAAATATCTAAATTCCTAACATATTCTTCACATCCTTCTAACAAATAAGTTTATGATCTTAAAATAAAATTAATAATGTTTTATTTATAATTTGATCTTAAAAATTAATTTTATCATATATATCTATATATTAAATCAATTATCTATTTATTACTTACGGATACAAATAATTACAAATAATTGAATATACTATTTGTATTTGTATTTGTCGAATATCTAATTTCTTATATTTGTATCTGTATTTTTTTCTTCGAATATTTCTATTTTCCAATCGAATATTTTATCCAACCCTAGTCCTAACTAATACAAAGAACTGATTTTATCAGAATATTTTTTTCTTAGAAGTAAAAAACAATGAAATCAAAGATGGTTACGAGAGAAAGAAACACAATATTCTCAAGGAACCCAAGCAAACAAATATACATATATATATACAAATCTTAATATTACTAAAAAAACCATAGAGATAAAAAACTAGAAAACTAATTTTTAGTTTTTTTAAATTTTAAATTTTTAATTATATTTTTAAAAATAAAACTATATTAAAAAATTTAAAAATTAAAATTATAAATAGAATCAAACAAAAAAATTTAATATGATATTTTTTACATCCAAATATAAAATAATTAAATATTTAGTTCACTTCAAATAATGTTTAATTCATTTGTAAATAAAATATAAAGCATTTAAAATTTAATATAATTTTTAATCTATCCAAAAAAATAAGTAATTAAAATAATAAAATCGTGTCCATAATTTAATTTAATTTAATTATTATAGATAATTAGGAATATAATTATAAAAGCATTTAATTTTATTTCAAAAATTAACTACATAACACTTAAATTTTTTAGTTTTTACATGAATAGTAAATATAAAATATTTAAAAAATTTCTAACATCTTAAAAATTATTTATTATTTACAAAATATTATTAACCTTTTATATTATTTTTCAAAAAATATAACTACTTTAAAAAATTTTCAAATGAAAATGTTAAATAAATAATTATTGAATGTGTTTCAAAACTTTAAAAAAATTCAAATGAAAATGTCAAATAAATAATTCTTGAATGTGTTTCAAGACAAAATATAAATAATTTTTAATATTTATATTATTTTTTAATGCAAAAATTAATTTAATTTTTTTTAATAAAAATCCGTTTAACAATAAAATCAGTTAAATTTATTTCAAAAGATTATGCAAACTAAATTAGATTATTTAATTTTTTTACGTAATAAATATATAATTAATTATTAATTAGTTTAACTTCCACAAAATAATAACTTCCTATTTTTATAAATAAATTGGTTTTTTTAAATTTATTTAATTGTGTTACAAAATATTTTAAAATAATATTTTAAAATCATTTTATTTTATAATTTTATAACTTCTACGAAAAAAATAACTTCCGAACTTTTATTTTAAAAAATTTATTTTTACTCAAAATTCAATAACTGCTATTTATTTATTCATTTATATATCTTCACATATTCATCAATTTATTTCAATCAAAGAAATAAAATTACTGTCTTGTGCATCAAAATTACAGAATTCAACAAGAGAAGATAAATTTACCACTAAACTCTGCAAATTAAACTTTTTTGAAAGTATTTAAGTAATTATTAATTCTATTTGTTTCTTTTATTTATATTTTTAACTAATTTTATTTTAGAATTATTGATGAAAAAGTAATATGAATTGTATACAATTTCTTAGTTTGATTTTTTGAATTTTAAAGATTTTTCGTTTATTATACTAATATTTTTTTCATGATAATAGAATTTAAGTATATATAAAATCTTATAACATTCCTCTATTCAAACATCTAATTGATGAAAGAGAATGTTACAGTATTTTTAATTTACCAACCATTTAAGATTGGTTTTTATTCAAACAATTTATTTCAAAAATTATCTACATAAAATTTAATTTTTTTAGTTTTTACATGCGTAATAACTATAAACTCTGATATCTTAAAAATTATTTATTATTTTCAGACAATATAATTACTTTAAAAGGAATCAAATGAAAATTATTTAATTTATTTTAAAAATAGATAGAAAATCGTTTTAAACAAAAATGTTAAATTAATAATTATTTAATGTATTTCGAACAAAATAAAAATAATTACTTAATATTTATATTATATATTTTGAATGCAAAAATTAATTTAAATTTTTTAAATAAAATCTGTTTAAAATAAAATTATTTAAATTTATTTCAAAGCATTTTTTAAATTAAATTAGATTTTAATTTTTTTACACTATAATAATAAATATATAATTAATAATTAATTAGTTCAACTTCCACAAAATAATAACTTCCCATTTTTATAAATAAATTTATTTTTTTGTTATAAAATATTTTAAAATATTATTTTAAAATCAATTAATTTTATAATTTTATAACTACCACAAAAAACATAACTTCCGATTTTTATTTTAAAAAATAATTTTTAATCAAAATTCAATAACTCATATTTATTTATTCTTTTATAAATCTTCATATATTCATCAATTTATTTTAACTAGAGAAAATAAATTTACGATATTCTGCAAACGAAATTACGGTATTGCAAACAAAATTACGTTATTCAACTAGAGAAAATAAATTTACCACTAAACTTAGTATTAAATAATTATTAAGTCTATCTGTTTCTTTTTTTTTATATTTTTTAACAAACTATTTTTTATTTTTGAATTATGGAGGAAAAGGTATATGAATTGTATACAACTTCGTAGTTTGGTTCAGTGTTCTAAAAGTCAGTCTAGGCGGCCGACTAGTCGCCGCCTAGGCGCTCGACGGTGTCCGACCGCCCGACTAATAAAAAATCGGTCATATTTTTTTAAATATCAAAACGGCGTCGTTTTGGCTATATTTTAAAAAAATTGAACCAAAACGATGTCGTTTTGGTCGTTTTATTTTTTTAATAAATCAAAATGACGTTGTTTCGGTTGTTTCTTTTTTTGCACGGTTCTTCCAGTTTTGAGTATTGTTGGTCGTCTTCGTTCGTCATTCATTTTGTTTTAAACGTTATTCGTTGTTGGTTCTTAGCCATCTTCGTTTTCGTTCGTCTATTTGGCATTTGCGTCTTCATTCGTCTGTATGTCATCTTCATCTATTCGTATGTTCGTCTATCTCAACAAAATCGCAAAGTTGTGGTTTAGAATCAGTGATTCAAAGGTGAGGTCATTTTGGTACTCACATCAAAATTTCTCAAACACACTACGGATAATAGATATTTAGTTTTTCATTAATACTTTGTTATATTTATGATATGGTTAATGAATTCATATGACTATATATTTTATATATAATAATTTTTTATTTATTATATTATATTTTATAATTTTGAAATTGAAATATATTATAAATATTAAAAAACGAAAAACGCCTAATCGCCGACTAATCGCCGATTAATTGGACTAGTCGTTAGGGGCTGACGGACCGCCCGACTAGCGCCTAACAACTTTTACAACACTGGTTTGGTTGTTTGAATTTTAAAATTTTTTCTTTAATTATACTAATATTTTTTTTCATGATAATAGAATTCAAATATATATAAAAGCTCATGATGTTCCAAAATTCAAGTATCTAATTAAAGAAGGAGAATGTTGCAATATTTTCAATTTTAATTTGGTTTTTAACCTTGATTTATATAAGTCATTAGACCAACAGTCAATTGTACATTGTTTTATCAAGAGTCAAAAGTGAATCTGAATTCAAAATTCTGAAAACGGACAATATAAAACATTCGAAATTTTTTTACTAAGAAAATTTTTTGAATATAGAAAATTTCATGTATATACTATGAAAAGTTTTGTAGTTCATAAATTTTATTATTTGGTGGTTATTATTATTACAATTATTATTAACAAATAATTGTTTGTTAATTTTTTATTATAGTTTGTTTTATATATGTTTCTTCAATTATTAAATTTTTATTTTTATTTAATTTTTTTATTAGATTATTAGTGAATATATTATCCATATAAGTAAGTAGACGATGTAAGAAATATCCTAAAATGACATAAAAACCAATCCTAAATATGATATTTAATGTTTTTATTCATTAAATTTCTCTAACATAAATTTATTGAAACAATATATTTTCATAAAAATTGTTATAAAAACAAATATTATAACTTCAAAAATTATTAAAAATTATTTAAATTACTTCAACTAAATATTTTTCAATCTTCATTTCCATCTAACTTTAAATATATTCATTTTTTTCATCTAACGTTAAATATATTTAATGTTAATATATGATTATTATAAACAATATAATTAACCACTACAACTATATATCTTTTATAATACTTATAAATTATAGATGTTATTTATATTTAAACTATTTATTAATAATTTTAAAATCTTATTATATATTATATTTTATGTAAACTATTTATTAATTTCAATTTTAATAATTTTAAAATATGTGTACAGTTATATTTTATTGCAAAAATCGTACGGACTTAATGATCTTATTGTCTGAATTCTAAGCCTATGGGTCTACTCACATATTCAAATGGGCCTTATAACATATTGAATGGGCCTACAATGAGCGAGATAAAAAATATACGATAGATGGCCCAAGACCCTCAATACGTCAAAGATTGGAAAGTGCGCTTGGGAATACTCTACACACAGAGATAGGGAGTTCGTGTCACGCGCTACATTTGGTCAGGTTACAGAATGGGAAAAATCGTGGATATTCTACTTTTACAGAAAGAGGTGCGTGGAGAAGTATTCATCTCAAATGATTTTTTCATCCATTCAACTTCTATATTAACAATGTCTTTTGATACATGTATATGTGTGTATATATATATACATAAACTTGGCATAACAAACTAAACTATTCAAATCAATGATAAGAAGTGTTTTTTACTAATCCCCAGTGATAAAATTCTTAAAGGAATTTAGTTTCTCCGTTCTAATATGTTGAAGTTTTAAATTAACTATATATTAGAATGTTTGTTATACGTTTGAATGATTAAATTTCAGGTTGTTTAGTAGATAAGGAAATGATTAATGATTTATTCATCGGAGAATGAATTGGTAGAATGCGAGAAGAAAGAAATTGCTTAAGATCAGAAGAAGTTGCTCCAGATTTATTGTTGAACATGTTGAAGATCAGGAGAAGTTATTTCAAGTTTTGAGCTATATTCTGGTATTGAAAACACTTTTAAATGATGTATACATCTACGTTGAAAGGCGTCGAAAAAATGTATGCAATAGCTGATATTCTAATAAGAGAATATTGAGTGAGCAATTTGAGAGCAAATACACGATTTAGAGTATGTTTGAAAAAAATTTATTTGTATTCATGGTCTAACTCAAAGGAGTTAAACTGTGGTAGTCTGAAGTACTTTGTATCAATAAGTGTACTTAAATACTGATTCGTGAATAAAAACTATTATTGATTTTGGAACTTCTATTTCTTGTTCACAATCTTTACTAAGGTTGTCTTCATATTATTTTCATTTGATATCAGAGTTGGTCACCAAAATCTAGAATCAATCTATTATTGGTGTGAAATCTTAGAAGACAACATGGAATGACCCATAGATCTATGTTCTTTTGGTAAACCAGTTATGTTGGATGCATAAAACTATGGATACTAGGAAGTGACGATGTGAACAAGTATCACATGTATCGATGAAAACACCTGGAGTGCAGTGAAAAATGGACAAAAACCTGGTGAAAAAGTTACGAAGATTTCTGCCATAGAAATTTCGTGCTCAGAAGGTTACCATGAATTAGAACTTCAACTAAAAAAAGGTGCTACATCCAAAGATATGAATAGATGAATAGTTCTTCAAGCAACTAATGACAATTCAATGTTAAACAATCTAGAAGAAAATGTAGTATTGCTGACCAGAAAATTGGGAAATTCATGAAGAAACATACATGATTCTAGCGTTCCAAAACCAAGGATCAATCTACAAAGAGAGAAGGAAAGTCTCGAATCCAATGTCATGAATGTAAAGGATTTGGGCACTTCAAGTTAGGATGTCCAAGTATTGCAGAAAAAAAAGGAAAGTGTTTTGAAGAATCTGCGAGAAACACAATGCTACAACTGTAAGGTTTATGGTCACACCAAAAATGAATGTGGAGGGTCTAGCACGAACAAAGGAAAATCCTTAATCAGTTACAGTGAATGTAGTTCAGATTCTGAAGAAAGTAGTGAAGGATAAATAACAAGCTTTGTGGCTTTTATTGGAAAAATGAAGAAGGTGAAAATGAAGCCAAAATCACTGAAGAATGTGAAAATGAAGAAGATGAAGTAGATATAGAAACTATCTACAACGAATGGCTGAATATGAATAAACTCAATATAGAGTTGGTGAAATCTAATGAGATTAGAAAAATAACTTCAAGATATTTTAAAGATCTTAAATGAGAAAGAAGAAAAAGTTGTATTGACTAAGAGACAACTTGATGAAACTAAGAAGCAATTGAGGATACTCTCAAATGATACTGAGAAACTTGATCATTTGTTGTCAATGGGGAAGCAAATAATAAATTATCATGGAATTGGATATGTTGAAAACAAAGGATTTCTCAAAACAAATTTGTATCATGAGGTAAACTGGCAGATCTTACAAGTGGGAGTATTGAGTATGAAAATGCATATGGTATAGTGAATAAGACACAAAGGTATGCTTTTAAAAATGGGTATGGTAGAAAAATTCCCAGCTTTATTGAATCTGCATCAAACAGAAGATGGTCTAGTCATACATATCCAAACCAATCTAGAAGATGATCACCCTTTCAAAATAATTTCGTCAAAATAAATTTGTAAAATGTTATTATTGTGATTTTTTGAAACACAAACAATTCACTTGCTTCAAGAAAAATAAGTATAACTCATGTAAGTACTCCACCCTCAATATAAAAACAAATTTGGATAAAGCAAAATGATCTTTGTTGCAATGGGCCATATATTGGTGCTAAAAAAAGATAAATTTAGCACTTGTTACTTTGATACTGCATGTTCTAGACATATGACAGGTACCAAAGAACTCTTGTCAAATTTTAGTGAAATAAAAATAGTTGAAAGTGTTACATTTGGAGACGAGAACAAAGGAAAAATCATCGGAAAAAGAGATGTGCAGACATGACAACCTTTGTTGAGAAATGTTAAATATGTGGTGGGATTAATAGCTAATTTGATTAGCATAAGTCAATTGTGCGATCGTAATCACAAGGTTCACTTTACACAAAATGAATGCTTAGTTGTGAATTCTGATGAAAAATGTGTCTTTACAGGTATAAGATATTCGAACAACTACTATGTGTGGTCTGATGAGAAACTGTGCTTCAAAGTAACATAAGACAATCTACCATTGTGGCATCAGAGGTTAGGACATATCAATTATCGATCACTGGTAAACCTCTTTGGTTTAAAGATTGTTAGAGGTTTGCCTAAACAAATTTTGATAAGTCTAAAACGTGCAAACCATGTTAGTTAGAAAAACAGGTAAAAATTCATCATAAGAAAATGCCTAAGGTAAAAATTGAAAAAAAAATATTAGAACTCGTTCATATGGATTTAATGGGACCGATGAAAACAGAGAGTTTTGGTTGAAAGAAATATGTCCTTCTGTGTGTTGATGATTTTTCAAGGTATAATTGAGTTAAATTTTTGATAGAAAAATCTAAAACTTTTGAAATTTTCAATTATTTTTTCTTACCATTAAAAAACATCAAAGGAAGCATGAGACGAATTTGTAGTGATCATAGATTTTTTTTTTGAAAATGATGCATTTCACAAGTTTTGTTAAAAACATGGTATTATTCATTAATTTTTTGAAAAAAAACACCTCAACAAAATGATAGGGTTGAAAGAACATAACACTATAAGAAAGGGATCATGTTATGATTCATGAAAAATCTAATTTTACTCGATTTTGGGCAGAAGCGGATAAATACAACTTGTTATATCATAAATTGAACTTATGTATACCACGGTATGTCACAAACTCCATATGAGCTCTGGAAAGGTGAGAGTCTAAATCTAAGTTGTTTTCACATTTTTTTTGCAGTTGCTATGTTCTTAATAACAGAGAATATCTTGGAATATTTGATACAAAAAATGATGAAGGATTATTTCTAGGATATGGAACTAATAAAACTAGTTACAAAATCTACAATTAGAACGAGATAAATGGTCGAATCAGTAAATGCTGTTTTATGAGGATCATCTAACTAAGAAAGTAATATTTCCTTTTTCTTCTCACCTAATACATAAAAACTCTCGTGATACTCATCATCAAAATAATGGGAGTGGATCATCAATTGTACATTAGAATCATTCTATTGATGATGTCATTGGCAAAATTTGTGATGGTAGAAAGACAAGAGATAAACCAAGGGTAAATTATCATGATATGCTAAAATTTGCATGTTTTACCTCTCAGATAGAACCTAAGAATGAAAGTGATGCTTTAAATGATGAATCCTAGGTAAAATCCATGCATGAGGAATTAGAAAAATTTGTGAGGAATGATGTTTGAACATTGGTACCTCGACTTCTTCATGTAAATGCGATTGGAACAAAGTGGATCTTTAGAACAATTGGTTGCTTAAGGTTATACACAGATTGAAGGTGTTAATTTAGTGAGACTTTTGCACCCGTTGCTAGATTAGAGCCTATTAGTTTATTGCATGGAATTTCTTGTTCTCTTGGTGTCAAATTATTTCAGACGGATGTCAAAACTGCATTTTTAAATGTGATACAAGAAAAATTATACATCGAACAACCCGAATGATTTGAGGATCCTCACAATCCTGATCATGTGTACAAACTGAAGAAAGCTTAGTATGAGCTCAAACAAGCCCATCGTGCTTGGTATGACGGGTTAACAAGTTTTCTAATCAAGAACGACCACAAAAGAAGGGGAGTAGATAAAACTCTGTTTATACATAATGCTGATAAAAATCTTCTGGTTCTGAAAATTTATGTTGCTGATATTGGATTTGGATCACAATCACAAGGGAAAGTAAATTGGTTAGTATAAACCATGAAATATGATTTTGAAATGAGTATCTTTGGTAAACTAAACTATTTTCTTGGTTTGTAGGTGAAACAACTTGAAGATGGCTATTTATATCTCAAAGTAAATATGCAAAAAATATGGTCAAAAGATTTTAGATGGATCAAAGTAAATCAACAAATACTCATATCTCCATTACAATGAAACTCACTAAAGATTCAGAGAGACAAGATGTAGAAGTGAAGTTGTACAGAATCATGATTGGAAATCTACTGTATCTTTTGCAAATAGACCAAACTTTTGTTAGTATAGGGATTTGTGCTAGATATCAATCAAAACCTAATAAATCGTATTTTTTCTTTTGCATTAAAACGAATCATCAAATATGTGAAATGTACTGCTAGCTATGGTATTTCCTATACCAAGGATACTAATTGTGAACTTGCTGGATATTGTGATGCAGATTTGAAAGGTAATGCAAATGACATGAAAAGTACTTTAGGTGGGTATTTCTTTCTTGGAAACAACTAGTTTCTTGGCACAAAAAGCAAAATTCTACATTTTTATCCACTGGTGAAGCTGAATACATTGTCTTGGAAAGCTGTTGTACACATCTGATTTGGATGAATCAGATGTGGATGGATTACGATATGAGTTCTAAAACATTTGTCGCTCTCTATACTAATACTAGTGCAATTGATATATCTTAAAATCTTGTACAACATTGAAGGACATAACATATTGAGACTAGGTATTATTTTCTGGGAGAAAAAGTTGAACAAAAATAAATGAAAGTTGAATATGTACCTATTGATCGTCAATTGGCTAACATTTTCACAAAACTATTAGATTTTAGTCGATTTGTTTCTTTCAAAAAATCATTAGGAGTTTGTGAACTCTAATCAAAATTGAAATTTTGTTTTGATTGCATAAATATAATGTGTGAACGGTCTATATTTGAATGAGCAAGAGAAAATGGTCAATAAAGTTCTTGTTATTTTAGTGAATTCTCAACGTACTGATATTACTTAAGTTTTGATGAAGTACACTTGGTAATCTATTCTCTTACTCCTCTAATAGTTTAATGTGATTATAGCTTTTTTTTCGAAACTTTAAAACTGTTATGAGTAAAAACTTGAGGTTTAAGTTGAGAGACATTCAATTTTAGCTATAACTTCCTAAAGGCACAAAGTAAATTTGTTTCTTAAATACTTCTCTATGATCTAATTGATACATAAGAGCATACTAAATAGGTAGTCTTAGAGAAAAAAGAATGTCTAAACATCGTCCTAGGAGCATAGAATCAAATTAAAAAAATATAAATTTTCTGTAAGTGTAAATAATAATCAATTAAGTGAATCAAGAGGTTGAGCAAGTAAACTTAAATTGATAAAGAAACTTTACTTATTATTTGTTCCTTCTGTGTAGATTTTTGACTTAATAAAAAATGTTTATTCATTTGTTTGGTTGACAAATATTAATTAAAAAGGAGGAAAAGACTAAACCATTTTAAAAGGGAAAAATATTGGCTAATTTTCTGCAACTAGTTTAAATAAACGTGATAAGTGGAGTTCAATGACGTGATAGATATGACAGATGCAATTAAATTTATTTGATAATTACTTTTTTAAAAGAAGAGGTTATTAGAAAATTGAAAAGGTGTTTTCAGTATTCATTTTTTAAATCAATCAAACCCTAATCTCTCTTTCTCGAAAGAAAAAGGTTCGTTTTTTAAAATGTCCATCTAATTGAAATTGTAAATGGCAAGTAAAAGACACTACTTAAAATTTTTAATTTAGGAACATATTTTTCATATGGATTTTGATCCGTCCTTAAATTCTGGTAGATTTTTAGATATGTCGTAAAAACCGAACGAATTTCAAGTCCATAGATAATTTGCAAATGGACTTCTTTCAGTCCCAATTTCCGTATGGATTAAAGACACATCATTAATCCGATCCTAATTTCCAGACAGTTTAATGACACATTATTAATCTGATCCTAATTTCCGGACGAATTTTGTAATCTTGTAGTTTTTATATTTTTAATTTTTTTATTATTTTTAATACTTTTTTAGGAACTAAATTTTTTGGATGTTTGAAAAAAATTGCCCTAAAAAAACAAAAAAAATACTTTTTTTTTGTTTTTCACGAAAAAATTCCAAATGATCAAATTTTTTAGGAAACAAATTCCAGACGACAAAAAAATCGTCTCTAATTTCCATATGGATTTTGTTGACAGTTCGAAATATTTTAAAAAATAAAATATAAAAAAATTATGTAATATGTCTCTAATTTGTCCGGAATTAGGGACAAACTTTTTTAAAATATTTTTTTAGGAACTAAATTTTTTGGATGTTTGAAAAAATTGCCCTAAAAAAAACAAAAAAATATATTTTTTTTTGTTTTTCACGAAAAAATTCCAAATGATCAAATTTTTTTAGGAAACAAATTCCAGACGACAAAAAAATCGTCTCTAATTTCCATATGGATTTTGTTGACAGTTCGAAATATTTTAAAAAATAAAATATAAAAAAATTATGTAATATGTCTCTAATTTGTCCGGAATTAGGGACAAACTTTTTTAAACCATCCAATTAGGGATAAATATTTTTAATCCGTCAAGAATTAGAGATGACCTTTTTAATCCACCTGTTATTATGGACGTATTTTTTTTAATCTGTTCAAAAGTAGTGAAAGTGGGAAAGGAAATTTAAATTATAAATTGAGTTGAAAAGAAATAAGAAGAATAGAGAAGAGAAAGAAGAAGAGGATGACGAAAGAGAAATAGAGAAGAAAGAGTGGCGGAGGAGGTGTAGGAGCGGCAGCGGCGGAGAGGGAGGCGAATACCGAGGAGGATGAAGAGGCGGCTGTGAAGGATATGGAGGAGGAGGAGGCGACGACAGAGAAGGATGATGAGTTTTTTATTTTGTATTATTTATTATTTTTTATTTTTCTAAAAAAAAATTTTTCGAATGGATTTGTCTTTTCATTTTTTTTCGAAATAATTTTGTGTTCGAAAAAATCCTTCCCGACAAAAATTCCGAACGTTGTCTAGATGAATTTCAGACTAATGTCAATTATCGATGTTGAATTACGGAAGAACAAAATATGTCTGGAAAACGTCTGTAAACAATTTTCCAGATAAATCAAAGACGAATTTTGGTGTCCGGAAATCTAATATTTGAGAAGACTTGAAGAGAACATATCAAATGGAAAAATGATGATTCATGAAGAAGTGTATTGATGAAAAGAAGAAAAATACAAAAAAAAAAAAATCCGAGATTCGCCACAAATTCGCCGAGGATAAATGGCAAAATGTACAAGACAACAGCTAGGAAACTAAGGTTTTTTTGGATCAAATCTAATCTTCACTGAGGTGGATATTTATAACGTATAAATATTGCTCATATGGTGAACATGCACAAGTGTAAAGCAGTGTTGTGATATCATTTACATAACAAAGGTTTCATTTGATTTAGTTTAATATCATATCTAGTTTGGTGAGAATTGTATTTTCACTTTTTTATTTTTGTATTGAATTTGATGAGAATTGATCACAAATGAGTTTTCAACGGCTTCGCATTACAATATGGTTAAAAAAAATTTAAATTTCTAATATTTTGTGCCATATATATATATATTATTTCAAATAGTCTATCAACTTAAAAATTACATAATAATTATTGAATTTGTTTTAAACTGATAAAAAAACTAAATAAATTAGTATTTTTGAATTTGTCTATTACTTCACAATAACACATTAATCAATATAATATTTCCATACTATTATATAAACTTTTGAAATTACTTCCAAATAGATTTACAAGCACAAAATTGTTGAATTGACAAATGTAGAAGTAACCTAAAAAAATTCATATATTATTTTAGAAGTCGCATGTTAATTTATGTATTATTCTAAAAGTTTAATATTGGTTTATATATTATTATAATGTAATAGACAAATTTATGAATACATATTTAATAAAAATAGATCATGTATTCTTTTTATGTTAAAACAAGTTCGATAATTATTATTAGGTTTCATTTTTTTATCTTTAACTCTATTATGAATCATATATAAAAAAATTAATAAAATTAATGCAAAATTAAAAATTAAAAATGATATGGATTAATCTGTTAATTAATTTTGAATTGAAAATTAGTACAATTCTATAACGGAATTCGGTTAGACATGGCCAATAAAAAACATTATTTCGAACGAACGTTTTATGAATCTATGACTAAAATTATAAATAATTTAATATAATAATATATTAAAAATATTTACTAATCCTTTCATTAGCAATTAATTTTAACTTGAAAACCTATAAAATTTTTATATCCTTTATTATTCAAAATTTTAGTTATACCTTATGAATGATAAAGAAAAACATAACTATACATGGCTAAACGTATATCAATAATGGCCATGATACCAATATTGGAGAATATCGTTATAGTTTATCTCAAGTCGATGCGTCAATAATACATACATGCATATATATATATAGTTTTATGATAATATAAACATATACAGAGTAATAACGATTTATGTTTACATGTATGGAGTTATGTTTTCTCTTTGCTATGAAAGCATGTTGGTTGTCCCATTTAACGTCCCATTATAGCTAACCAAAAAGGTTGTATATAAATATAACTAATTGAAATCATTAATAACATTTAAATTTTTTATATCGTCTGTCACTTAAAATGGAACCACGTTAAGTGGATTCCAACTCCTCATTCAACCTAAGTAGTGCTACTTTCTAGTGGGTTTCCTTTTCACGACCTACTTTCCAAAAAAATGTATAATCATTGACAAATAATCATAATCATATAAATGATTTAAATCAATTAATTTAATAACAAAAAATTTTAAAAAGTTACATGAAACAGGTAAATTCAAAAATACAATTCATATGCTATTAGACTTCAAGCCTACCGTTCTCTAAAAATAAGTTTCAACTTTAAATCATCCTTTAAAATATCGATAATCCCATGGTATCTTTATTCTTTAATTAGTCGAAAATTTTTCTCTCTACTGCAAAGCACCTCGATTTCTCTCTTTTCTGTAGCACGAAAATTACTATTCTCTCACACCACATAAGATTCGGTGCGAGTAGCTTGACATCAGTATCAAAACTGTCGTAGGTAGCTTGAAATCGGCAACAGAGTTGCCTCGAATAGATTGAAATCGTTTGTTGTCAACAAAAAAACTTGCAATTAAGCATGTTCCACAGAAAAACCAGATATGTATAGTGACTTTTTCGTGTTTTTCTTGTGTTTTTCGTTATTTTCTTTTGTTTTTTCGTGTTTATTTTGTGAATTGGATAACCCAAGTGAGTAATGAGTAATATGTATTGATTCGATTCTCCCATTTTCAAAATGAGTGTTATATTGATGCAGTCTAAACGAGTCATATTTATTGAAATGCCAAATGATCGCAATAAGTAACAGTCTCTTTGAGTCGCACGATCACACTGGGTCATAGAGTCATATTGAAACACAAGGTCGCAGTGGATCACAGAGTCTCATCGAGTCGCACGATCGCACTGGATCATAGAGTCTTATCGAGTTACACGATCGCACTAGGTCACAAAGTCTCATCGAGTCGCACGGTCGTACTGGATCATAGAGTCTCATCGAGGGGTCAAAAGGATCAAAGGTCAAAGGGTCGTAGGGGTCCAAGGCTCGCAGGGGTACAAGGGTTGCAAAGGTATAAAGGTTGCAAAGGGGGTAAAGGGTCGCAGGGGTACAAGGGTCGTAGGGGTACAAGGGTCGTAGGGGTACAAAAGTCGCAGAGGTATAAGGGTCGTAGAGGTACAAGGGTCAAAAAAGGGTCAAAGGGTCGCAGAGGTACAAGGGTCGCAAAGGGGTCCAAAGGTCGCAGGGGTACAAGGGTTGCAGAGGTACAAGGGTCACAAAGGGGTGAAAGGGTTGCAGGGGTACAAGGGTCGCAAAGGGGTCAAAAGGTCGAACGGTTGCACTAAGTCACAGAGTCTCATCAAGTCGCACGGTCGCAGTAGGTCACAGAGTCTCATCGAGTCGTTTGGTCACACTAGGTCATATAGTCTCATCGAGTCGTACGGTCGCACTGGGTCACAGAGTCTCATCGAGTCTCACGGTCGCACTGGGTCATTGTGAATTTAAAACACATGATCGCAGTGGGTCACATAATTTACCATCTTTTTTTGTTTTTGTTACAGGTGTACTGGATTCGGTGGATGAGAAAACTACACTGATTTATTTTTTGTATGATGGTAAATGAGAAAAAAACCTAAATGGAGAATTTTAATGGGCTGGTAAAGTTTAGAAAAACCAGAGAGTATTTTTCTATTGTCCTCCGGTTAGTCTAACATACCAGTAACTTATTGATGAGTTTTGCACAGAGATTGCGGTGGGAAAAAATACAACGAAGTTGAAGTTAAGCTATTTGCCTAATATTTGTGAAAATAGGAAGCTAACATATATAATGAATGACAAACATCTTATTAGTTATCTGTTCAATTGCATAAGAGGAATTTGACCACTGCTATATGTGGAGATAGAATCGGCAAATGTGAAGTGTGGAATTGAAATTGAGAGGGATGTTGAACCTCTAATTCCTACTTTTGGAAGCATTGCTAGATAAGGTGAGGATGGAGGTATTGTAGATTATGATGGCTGTGTTATTTTAGGTCCAAATAAAAAAGTAGAGTTGGGAGTAATCCGGCGGAAATAATAAATATTTTGGATTCGGATAATTCTGATAGTGAACATACGAGCGAGTTAAGAGAAGATGGTGGGTGTTCCACGAATAAGGTAGTTGATGAAGTTGTTTGTGGCAGTAATAAGGTTGATTCTGATGTGCCAATAGAGCATAACGATGGTGATGGTGAGAACAACTTAGAAATGGTAGTTCACGAGAAGGCAGACAATGCAAATAATATCTTTGAGTTCGAAGATGGATTGCATCTTAAAATTGGGCAAGAGTTTGATAGCAAGAAGGATGCACATGCATTTGTAAAGAATGATTCAATTGAAACTTGTTTTAGATATAGAAAATTAAGATCTGATTTGAAGCTGTGGGAAGAAACGATGCAAGTTCGCCGGAAGTGGTTGTAAATGAAAATTACGCGTGGCAGCAATCCCGAATTCCAAACGGTTTAGTGTGAGAACACGCTATCCCATTCATAACTGTTCACCTGTATCTAAATCGACATAAGCTTGAAAGGGTACAACACAATTGGTTAAGGATTATTTGAATGATGAATATGCCGGGAAATATGAAACACCTCCAGAAAAAGAATTGATGGCTCGTGTAAAAGTAAAGTACAATGCCAATGTATCGTATTTAATGGCATTAGGAGGCAAATGCAGTGCTCAAAAGAAGATTCGTGGTGATGAATTTGAACATTATAGGAAGCTTCCAGGGTGGTTGCACATGTTTACAAAAAGAAATCCCGGATCTGTCGCAATCTTCAGCTGGACAGTGATTGAAAAAGCTTCAAATACCTTTTTATGGTTGTCGGAGCGGCTATAAGAGGATGAAAATACATGCGTAAAATGGTTGTTGTGGAAAGACTTCAAAAGGTGATACTATGGCGGAAATGTTTTTCAAATGTGCAGAAGCATACACAGTAAACTAATTTGAAGTGCTATTAAATGATTTGAAGGTCAGGTACAAATACGACTTTTATGACTTTTGTGACTATTGTTACCTTTGTAACCATTTTAACCTTTATGTCCTTTGCGACCCTTGTACCCCTGCGATCCATGTACCTCTGCGATCCTTGGACCTCTGCGACCTTTGGACCACTGCTACTCTTGTACCTCTGCGACCCTTGTACCTCTGCGTCTCTTGTACCCCTGTGACCCATGTACCTTTGTGATCCTTGGACCTCTGCGACCTTTGGACTGCTGCTACTCTTGTACCTCTGCGACCCTTGTACCTCTGCATCTCTTGTACCCCTGTGACCCATGTACCTCTACGATCCTTGGACCTCTACGACCTTTGGATCGCTGCTACTCTTATACCTCTGCGACCCTTGTACCTCTATATCTCTTGTACTCCTGCAACCTTTGTTCCTTTGCGATCCTTAGACCCATGCGACTCTTTTTTATTATTATAAAAAATTAAAATTTTTTATGACTCAAATCGAATTATTTACAAATAATATGAATAAATTTTTTAAAAATAATAATGTATCAAGTTATTTACAAATAAATATGAATCAAATCAGTTTCGGGGTAGATGGATATATCTTCCATTCCCAAATACATCAGCAGCCATCTTCTCACGCATGGAAGCAACATTGTCGTCGCAAATTAAGGGTAAAGTCCCACGTCTTTTCATTACAGCGGCTTCTAGGAATTTGAAGGCGTAAACACCACAACCACTCGCGCTGTTTGTTCTGTGATAGACCTTCACAATACTCGTACTTCCATTTATCTTCTCCAGAAGCCAAATAAGCAAACCCTCCGAGAAGGAACATCTTGGGGATAGCTGTTCTTATCATCTCAATCACCAGATCGATATGCGATTCCTTCTGCTCTAATAGTCGTATACCGTGATGCATCTGGTTTTAAAACTAAAAGGCTACCCAATGAACCGATACGGATCGACTTTCAGATGATGGAATGTTTAGAATCAAGACCAACCCATCGGACTGATTCACTGGTTTGTACTTACTTTTGAATATATACTTGCCTTCCAAATATTAATAAGAGTTTTTCGGCAATTGTTCCATATCCTCGTACATCCACAACGTGAGCGTCTATATGAATTGATAGGAAAATCGTAACAATTCTGATATATGTAGGGGAATGTGCTCTTACGATTATACAACTCGAACAACAACTCATCTAATTACTGCAAAAAAAAAAATATACATGAATACATATGACACAAAATAATCTCTATGACATTTTTGACTTTCGTGACTAAGGCTTAAAAAAATTTACATCTTCTTCAAGCCATACGTTGGGCTTTAATATGATATCCCCAAACTCTGGCTCCCTGGGACAATCTAGATCAGATTTGCACCAACGCTCTTAGCGAGGTCTCATCATAAATATATCTAGAGTGCTTAATTTTATACCGCTCAATGAACGAATGCTCTCAGGTTATCCGGCCCACTCCCAATTCCTTGGTCTCCCACACAAAATACCGATTCCCTACAAGTTCTTGAATGACCTTTTTTACAGGTTTTTCAACCACCTTTTTTATGGGTTCTTGAACTACATTTTCTGGAGTTCTACATCAACAACTTTCCCTGGCCCTCTCCTTCGCCATGTTTTTGCTCTTTTCGCCGGTAGAGGTTCAACATATGACTCATTTCTTGCCTTCTGTGGTCTTAAAACTTGTTTAGTTACCGATGAAGGTTTAACATATGGCTCAGAATCCTTTAAAAAAGTCCAGCATCTACATAAAATTTACTTCATTAAACTCATGCAACCCTTGCAACCCATGCGGCCCTACGACCATGGGACCCTGCAACCCATGCAACCATGCGACATATGTGATCAATGGGAAATAACGACCCATGCGACCAATATGACCAATACGACCTTTTGTGACCCATATGCGACCCTTGCAACCCATGCGATCATTGGAAAATAGCGATCCATGCAACCCATGCGACTAATGCATCCTTTTGTGACCCATGCGACCAATGCGATCTATGTGACTCAAATAATACTTACTTGGTGGTACTTCGGTAGGAACCTCCTCAGCGACGACTTCTTCGACAAGACCCGTTGGAGTATCCTAAAGAGAAACCTCCTCAGCGGCTTTCTCTTCGACAAGAGACACTGCATAATCCTCGACAGGAACCTCCTCAGCGGTGTCCTCTTCGACATGAGACACTAGAGTATCCTCGACAGGAACCTCTTAGCATGTGAATAAAAATTACTTCATTCATTAGATTCTTCGTTCGTTACATTGATGTGACCCATGCGACCCTTGTGACCAATGCGACCCATAGGACATATGCATTCTATGCGACCCAAGTGACCATTGTGACCCATGCCGACTCTCACTGTAAATTGACTCAAATGACCTTTTTCACTAAATATTACTTACTTGGTTGAACTTCATCAGGAGCAACCGTTACAGTAACCTCTTCTGAAATGTATTCAATTAGAAAAATGCTGGAGTAGATGTGAGATTTTCAACTAATCTCAAAATGTTTGCCAAATCCTCTTCTTAGCATCTCCAAAGTGATTTTCAGCCTCTGAATCAATCGACTCATTGCTTGGCTCTTTTCTTGATACTGGATATGGACGCCAAAGGAATTCAAAATCATATCTCTCACAGTGCCAAATGATTGGTGTCTGGTGCTCGCATCTTTCTCGGTATACTTTGATTTTGCCTTTCAACACCTTTGGGATTTGCCACCTTTGATTTTGGATTAGGAAAATGAAAGCACGACATCCTTTAGAAGGTCTCTTACGGCGTTGATGATTCTTTTCGCCGACTAGTTATTTCCTTTATTAATTTCTGCTCAAGTGTCAGAGGGACTGCGACTTCTTCTCCTTCAACTTCAACTTCATCATCACCTTCGCCTTCAGCTTTAGCTTCAACATCACCTTCAGCATCACTTTCTCTTTCTTCATCAGCTTCAGCAACACCTACCCGTTCTTCCTTTTCGTCAGCTTCAGATATGGGTGGAACATCTACAACCTCTATTGCTTTTTCACCCACGCTCTTCTTCTTCTTAGTCCCTTTTCATTTCTTTTTTTATCACCAAGACCTGCTTTTTGCGTCAGGAGTTCTTGCTTACGGATACCCTCCCAACAGATACCCTTTGGATTTTTACGTAGAAGTTGCATCCATATCTTAACATCGGGATCATGACATCTCTTATAATCCTCATGATAAAAAAGTAAAGCTTCCTCTTCGTATTTAGCACAAAGAATACTTTGAGTATTTTGGAAAAACAAAAAATAACCATTATGACCCTTTGTGACCCTTGTTACGCTTGTGACCCTTGTGTAATTTGTTACCTTAGAATCTCTGACCTACCTTATCACGTGTACATACTTCGGGTTAAAATTGGAGTTAACCCTCTTCTGGAACATCCTTGGGCTTGATGGATCCGCATCCATACCATCCTTTTCCGCCAAAATTAAGGATGGTTTCTAATGGAAGTAACTCAAAAATTAAAATAAAATGATAAGAATGCAAAAAGTACGAAAACATTCAAGTTATTCAAATAATATATATAACTTACCATTTGTGGGATCATGAAATCGCCATAATACCATTTTGGTTTTGGTGATTCTCTGCTAACGTGCTTGTGGCAAGTATCCACAAGCTTCTCGAATGTGTAAAGCCCCCATAGAAAGCCTTCACAAAATTCCAAATCAACAGCCATGTCAATGAGATCATGGCTGATAAAGTTGTCTGATGAAAGCTTGTGATCCATAAGTAGCACCAACAACATCAAAGTTGCCAACCTCGTGTTTTTGATTTTCTATTTTCTCATGATCTGGCCCGGTCGTCGGAATTCTTCGCCTTCACAAGCTTTTCATTGACTTGTCTGACGATTACCTTTCCACGGTCGAAATTCTTCATTCTGAATGTATCACTCCTTTTGGCCTCCCATCCTTTGGGATATGGTCCACAGTTCAATTCCAAAATTAGTGCATGCTCCATTATAGAGTACCGGATGGGAATACCGTTTAAGACGAACCATAACTCCTTCTTGTCCCGTACAATAACAGAGTGATTTAGTAGGACAGACATTTGAACTTTCTCCATAGACTCACATTGGAAATAGAATAAATGCCTAAATTGTGACTCATTCTCTAAGTAATGCAACTCATATTCATCTAAGATTCCTCTCAGCTTCTTTATTGTCTCGTGAGGATAACACTTGGTGGTGATCTTTGGATTTTGTCCATGTGCTTGAATTCATACACAAACTTTGGCTTTGGCAGCACCTGCAAAATGAGCAATTAAGAATACATTAGACTTCTACCGACTGAAGCGACCCGTGCGACTCAATTGACCCATGTGACTCAAGCGACCCATGCGACTCAAATGACCCATGCGACTCAAGCGACCCATGCGACTCAAGCGACCCATGCGACTCATTGACACTCAAGTGACCCATGCGACTCAAATGACCCTTGCAACTCAATGACACTGAAGGGACCATTAAGACCCAATGAGTCGTTTGAGTTGAAGATGGTCATGCAAATCCTGCGATCCTTGCGACTCAATGAGACTCGATCAACCCTTGCGACTTAATTGTCTCACTGAGACTCAATCGACTCATTGAGACTTAAAGCAACTCACTAAGACTCAACCGACTCACTGACATTCACACCCATTTCAAATCAATAAATAGTTTTGTGACTCAACAACCTATAAAATTCTAGAAATCGATCTACTTACATTTATTGACGTCATTGAAGATTGACTCTTGCTCTCTTTTTCACTACTGATTCTAGCCATTTCTTTCTTACTTCAAAATTTATTTGGTGTCAACTTGGATTTTAATTCTTTCCAACTTCAAATTGATCCCTCTCAAGTTCGAAATACCCTCGTATTCCTTGCTCTCAACTTCGAAACATTTTTTTACGTTTAAAAAACTGTCAGAACGTTATTTTTTCACGTGCGAAAGTTAATGACATATTTGTATTTTCTTCAATTTTTTATTTAATAATTATTTTTATGAAGATAAACGTTAAATATTTTAGTCCTACGAAGTATCTCTATCATATTATGCCGAGCAAAAGATGATATTAATCTAAAAAAGAAGGAAAAAAAGACATCACTTTAACAAGATTCATTCCTTGTCCTTCCTTTATATTTTTTTAACAAAATATTCATATTTATTTTGCCCAAATAAATACATAGAATTGTGGGGCCGTGCAATCCAACATTATGATTTTGTATTTTTATTCTAATATTTATAGAAAATTAACCATGCGTGTATGATATATTTTCTAATATATTTTCATAATAAAAATGTTTCATTTAGAACTTTTAAAAGATGGTCACCGAAACAAAATCAAATTTGATGTCATAAATAATCAATTATTTTAACCTATTCTACCACAGAAATCTCAACCCTATATATTATAAATATAAATCAACAAATGCAAAATTAATTAGATTAAAAAATTTGAAAACTTTATCAATGGGCATGGACTTAAAAGTTGCTTCCCACAAAGGCTCTCCAATATCTGAACACTCACAATAATCAGATCTTTGTCTCTAACTTTTATTCATATTTTAATATACTCTGAGGTTATATTGTGGCCAAGATCATCAAGTGTCCAATTACCCTCAATGTTGTCTTGAAAGTTTCGGACTTCAGCTATCTCAACTATGCAGAGAATAAATGATTACGAAATATAGTATTAAATAAAATTTGTCTCTGTACTTCGCATGTTCTTTTTAATCTGCAGGTAACCTGTAATATGTATATAGTTATATATATATAGCTATATAGATATATATCCCTCAAATTACTATCTAAATAGTGCACTTATACATTATAGTATTATTATACATAAACATGGATCTATCACCATGTTTTGGTTTTAAATTGTAGAAATTTTTGTTGTAAAAGTAAGGTTTTTAAATGTAATTAATGAAAAGTAAAAGGATCTAAAAGTATTAATTTAAAGTTAATATTTGTAAATCGATTCCTGAAGTTATGACATATAAATATGCGTTAAATATCCAATAATTACACAATTACAAATAATCGAAGTTCAAATTGAGACAGAAAATGGAAAAAATGATTTTTTTTATTTCCGCCACGACAATCGTTGAACGATAGACTTGATCTTGATGTGAACGACTTATGGAGGCTATGCATAATTGATGCTGAATATTATATTAGAGGCTACTAATTTGAATCATTGATTGTTTTGATGTTGTGAAAAACACCAACCTAAAAAATGAACTTTATAAAACAAACTAGATCTCAAATTTGGATTGTAAAAAAATGCATCCGCTATTCAATCATACAACCCTCAATGGTATAACGTCTAAATTAAGGTTTGGTTAAGCGGTGCTAAACCGAGTATTCTGCAGGAGATATAGCGCTCGACAGAGCATGAGGCCACGTCACGTGATGTAGTGTGTGGTACTCAACCAAGCAAAACTTTTTCTGGGTTAAGTGAATCAACTAGACGTAATATGGATTTCGGTGGAGCATGCTTGGCTAGCTTTTTGTCATAGGTTGATTGCTCGGCCGAGTGTCATGAGCAAATGCGCGGTTTCAAAATGGTAAAGCGGCTGAGCAAAGGGTTGCTTTGGCCGAGCAATTTCACTGGATGGTACACCCGCATGACTACTCGAGCTGAGCGTTTTTCTTTGATTCAGAAGTTGGCCGAGCAATGTGGCTGCTCGAATGAGCAACGCGTCACAGTAGCATACCATCCTAGGTAATTAAGTTCTAAGGGTTAAAACCTTTTAACCAAGTGACTTTTCCATCAAAAGTGGATACTTTTTCGGGATCTAGTTTGTGTGGTATGGCCTAAATACTAGGAGGCGTATAATTCGACATGTGGTTGTATTAGTTGCATAGTGGGTGTCATCGATTAGTTCGCACAAGCATCTGGATTATCTTAGGTATATAAATCTTAATTTTTGATAACCAAAGGTGACGGGTGAAGTCTAATTCGTCTATAGGTACGACCTGAGGATCATGGGACTATGTGATGTAAAGTCACTTTGAGATTGCAAATTAATCAAGTTAATGTATTTAAGATGCGATTTGACTACGAGAGGGCTCACTCATATTAAAAAGGATTAAAGAAAATACTAATGAGGAATAAGATATCTAATGCTTTAATAGTGTTGATTACTGTGTGTTATTTAGATGAAGTGCATATTTGAATAGTGTATGCATTATGAGAAAATTTTTACATATTGTGATTTTTTGTTTGTCTAGATGAGCGAAACAATGTCTTCTATATCATTACGATCGGTACCCGATGTCCAAAGAAACATTCAATTGGTTCTCATGCATGATAAAATTATCGATACTATCGATAAACTAGCTATGGCGATATCCGCTGTCGAGGATGCTGATCCGATGGCAGCCTTTGTGAAGCTGGTGGATAATGTTATATCACTGCCAAGTGCATCTTTCTGGCCTTCATGGATCCTGAGCTCCAACTTCAGCATCAACACATGGTTCCGATGACATCATCATACATCTGAAGAACTTTTATACGGCCTAGAGCAGGACGAGTAGGGTTAAGTTGTCCACGGCTCTATTCACACTTAAAAAAAAGAGGGATCAACAGATCCGTACGTTGATATAATTTACAACGGATTGTAATAGAATTTAGGAAATTATCAAAGATCCGAAATCCGTTGTAATCCGTTGGAAATTCAAACGTACGATCAACGAATAGTATCTATTGAAACATTGCTCATGCATCTGTTGGAAGCTAATTGAAAACCGTCATTTATTTACAACAGATGTCCGTTGGAAAATTTAGAATTGTGAGGTTGCTATTGGAATAATCTAACATTGTATTTCAATGATCGATCATTGGTATTTCCAAAGTGTTCCGTTTGTACTTTCAACGAGCATTCGGTTCAATATTTACTATTTATACATCAAACTCGAACTATTTACCATCAAGCCATCAACATAAAATAAATTTTCAAATAATATTGTCTTCTTCAAATAGAGATATATAGAGATCGAGGGAGTATATTTATAGAAGAAAAGATCCAGTACATTGATGAAGTTACTCAAGAAATCTTACACTGATTGGAACAATTCATGAGTTTTGCGTTGATGCAATCTTTGTGTGAAGAATGCATGAAAATGTTAAATCCCTGCAAAAGATGCAAAAACACGAAGTATCAAAGTCAAGAAATTGTTTACAAACAACTTTACCAGTTGGATTTCGTAGAGAATTAAAAAATTTGTTATATCATAGCAAAAATTGTGGCGTTAGAGATAACGTGTAAGAAGCACAAGAAATGGAAAGAAATGAAGAAGTTATTTATAAAATGTCGATGACCAATCGATATGTGGAAACAGTGTCAGATGCTTTTCCTGGCCATGGAATTGTTGAGCAAATGCATGAAGAGATGTCGAAAAATGAGACATGCCGATTTTCAACCTATTGGATACGATGAAACAACATATATATGAAGGTTATCGTGAAGGTCGGTCTCGTTTATCATTGTCATAAAGATTGATGAGTATAAAAACAGACTACAATGTAGCTGAAAATTTCATGGATTCATTTTGCAAAACCATGCGTTAATATTTACCAGATAATAATCAATCTCCTAATACATATTAGAAAGAACAAATTTTTTTAAAATCTTTAGGAATTCCACATGAGAAAATTGATGTTTATAGAAATAGTTGCATGTTGTTTAGGAGAGAAGATAAAGACATGTTGGAATGTAAGTTTCATAGTGCAAGCAGATACTGTCCAAAAATCCATCTTCACAAAAATATGTACCGTATAAAAAGATGATCTATATGCCTAGTAGACTGGTTGATAAGGTTATATGAATAAAAAACCGTTGTGGCAATGAGATGGCATGCAGAAGCCTCGATGGACAAAAGGATAATGCAACATCCATCAAATGTAATGGTTGGAAAGATTTCAATGAAATATTTCGCAAGTTGGCATATAAAACGAGAAATGTTTATCTTTGTCTCTTGATTGATGATTTTAGTCCATATGGATAATCTGAAAGTCAATATTCTCAGTGGCTAGTGATTTTGTCTCTTTATAATTTGTCTCCTGATATATGTTTGAAAAGAGAACTAATGTTTCTGACGTTGCTGATTCCAGCACCAAAACATCCCAAAAACATTTTGATATCTTTTTTTAACCATTAATTCATGAATTAAGATATTTGTGGAACAATGGAATTCTTTCTTATGATGTAAGTATGAAGCAAAATTTAGCACTGAAAGCAGTCTTATTATGGACAATTAGTGACTTTCCTGCCTATGAAATGTTATATGGATGGAGCACACACAGGAGATTGGTATGTCCATCTTGTTTGGAGGATATAGATTCATTTCGACTAGTACATGGGAAGCAACCATGTTGGTTTTGAAAGAAGATTCCTTCCTCGTGGACATACATTCGGAAAAGATAAAAACCATTTTCGATAGAACGTGGTACAAAAAGAAGAGACACCATGCATGCAAACAGGAACACAAATCCTTTACAAACGATTAAACTCGATGGAAGATTTACAAGAATCGATATAATGCGGTGGATATCGTGGGCATCAAAAACTACAAGGACAAGGTGAATGCCATCAGTGGTATAAACGTAGTATTTTTTGAAAACGAACATATTGAAAATCAAAGATTTTGCGTCATAATTTGGATATTATGTATATTGAAAAAACCTTTTTCGATAACATCATCAACATTGTTTTGAATATTACGAGGAAAATGAGGATAACATATAGTAAAAAAAATGAAGACAAGATGAACACATTAAATTTTGAAATGGATATGCATTGAACATTGCTCATTGTGTGGATATTTTCTGGGTTCGAGCCTGATCGAGTTGAAAAGTCACGATTTCCATGTTATCATGCAGCGGCTCATTCCAATTTCATTTGTTGAGCTATTACCACGAAACGTTCACAATATGCTATGCAAAATTAGCATATTTTTCAGAAATATATGTTCAACAAATTTAAAAAGAGATGACTCAGAGTTATTAAAAAACAATATCTTTGAAGAATTATGCTCTTTGGAATGAGTTTTTCCTTCTTCTTTGATGTCATGGAATATTTGTCAATGCATTTAACATATGAGACAATACTCGATGGCCCAATTCAATTCATATGGATGTATCTTTTTTAAAGGTTTCTTTCATCTAAAGAAAAATGCAAAAAACAAACCATCAGTTTAAAGATATATTGTTAAACAATACTTGTTCGAAGAAATCACATATTTCATCACATTTTATTTCGCTTCACATATTTCGACGAAACAAAGACGTTCAACAGAAGATCACACAAATTATCTACATGAATATAATCCTCAATTTTCTATAATTCTTGAGATCTTTACACGAATTGGACATATATGAGGAAAATCGAAAGAATATTGGCTAACACGAGAGGAGTATAATCACGTCCACTCATATATATTATTAAATTATCTAGAGCTATTACCTTTCGAATGATACAAAATGATGACAATTCAATCTTTTAATTTACATACATATATATATATATATAACATATTTTCATTTCAGGATATTTGATAAAGATGTAATGAGTACCTATCCTCATCAAAATGCAGATGAACTCACAAAAATGAAAGTTCAACATCATGCCTCGTGGTTGAGAGACTATGTATGTACACATATTTTCGTATATATACATAAAATACTTTATGTTATAAGTAATCATTCATTTTTATATTATATAGGTAAAAGGTTCCAATGAGAGACATCCTATCTGGTTAAGAGATTTGGCTAATGGACCTACAAGAAATGTTCTGTGTTGGTCAATTATGTTTACTCAATGATACACATTTCATACTTACGGGAATGGAAAACATAGAGCATGTTCAATTACAACCCTTGCATTAATAGTAAAATAGAGGATGAAATTTTCTATCATATTTTGCAAAAAATCCTACAGGTGGAATATCTTGGTCTCATTTGATTGAAGGTAATGCTTTTTAAGTGTCAGTTTTTTGACCTAACCATTGGACTCGGTACATGAAAAAATCGATGGGAGGAATGTACATCAACCCGACACGACAATATGGAAAGTATGATCCATTCATCACAATATATGAAATAGATCAAGTATGTTACGTGCACTATCTAACAACATTGAAACATAGAAGAGATGAGTGGTATGCCGTAGTTAAGATTAAATCGTGTGGAGTTATAAGCATAGAAGAAAAAGAATATCCATTGCAAACAGATCACCCTAAGCCCATACGGTTGATTGATACAAAAAAATCATGACGAGATTCTCGCAAGAAATGACATAGATGGAGAATAAATCTGCGATTACGAAGCGTTGAATCGGAAGGTTTAGAAGATGAACATGACGATGGATTTAATAAACAATTGAAGAATGACTAGCTAATTGAAGAATCACCTGAAGAAGATATGTGAATTATATAATTGTAATATCAAACTTTTTTAATTTCATTTTCTTTATTATCATATGTTCCTTTTTAAACGGACATCCGTTGGCAAACACATCAGAAACCTGTTGAATCGTTTCATTTTTGTTTAACGTTTAGAAAAATTTCACGTTTTTTTTGAATTTTGCAACAAGCATCCGTTGAGTTTTCGAACGGGTGCCCATTGAGAGGCTGTAATTTACCAACGGATAGCCGTTAAAACGAATATATGTTCCCAACGGATCCCGGTTGAACATTTACAACGGGCATCCGTTGTAAATGGTCATGCTGGCTATGCTTTACCTAGTACTCTAGTTGCGTTGTGATGATGTTTTCCAATGGATATTCATTGATATTTGCAATGGATGTCCACTGAAAATGGCCTGTTTTGTTTAGTGTGAAGGCCAATATGGCTCCAAACACACCTATTAGACCCCCATTCTCAAGATGATAGAGCTTGTTGAACAACTTGAGAAGTTTGGGTCCATAGTTGGAAAGGGTTTACATAGGATTCGATCATGAATTCACTTCTCGACACCTTCTCCAAGTCTATTGTTTATAAGTTGGATTTCGAGCCACATGAGTTGCTGAACTTATCGATTGATTATGAGAATCAATCGCTCCAAGGTCTACCAAAAGCTGTTGGGTCTATGATGATCCTTGGCTCCTCTTCTATGTAAAGGAATAACAGAAGCTGGCCTAAGAAGTCATCCTCGAAAAAGGGTGGTTCAACAAAGCCAAAGGTAAAAGATAGCAAAGGCAGTGATATGGATGCAGAATGCTTATTTTGAAAGAAGAAAGAGGACTAGAAAAGGAAATGCAAGGAGTATTGATAACACTCCGACATAGAATTTCATGATTCCTAGGTTTAGTTTTTATTACGATTTTTGGACTATGCTGAGTTATTGAGTATATTGGAGTACTTCTTCCATTATTTCATGTGTTGTGCAAGAAGCGAAGACATCCGAAGGAAACACAAGTAAGTGCCGCAAATTCTACCCGGAATCGTGACCAAGTGATCAAGGTTTGAAAGGAGCACGACCAAGCAATATTACTGCAGCACGATCGAATGGGTTGGAGTGCAGAACACATAGCACGGTCGGGCGTCTCACAACACACGATCGAGCTCAAGGAACATGTGTGCACGACCAAACACAAGATGAAGCACAGTCGGGCAGAAGACCAAACAACAACCACAGTCGGGCTTAGTTTTGTGCACGGGCTGGAGAATGAAGCAACTGCACGACTGGGCATCTACACCTGCATGATCGGGCTGGAGAGCATCAAACTTATGCACGGCCTGGGCTTGCTCCATGATTGGTCGGACACTCAAGGGGAATGCATGCACGGTCGGGCATTTACATGAGCACGGTCGGGCTTGCATGCCAACAACCAATGTGACATACACGGACACCAGAATTTGAACGAGCATGAACTGAAAAATAAAACCAGAAATTACACATAAAAGAGACAAGAAAGACCAAGAGACAGAAGAGAACACGGTTGGAGAAGAAGACTTCGGCCACCCGAAGGATTCGTCCGAGGTCACGCTCGGGATGATAGGGAAGATGAATACTTATGTTATTTGTATTTGATTCCCTATGAATTTTGAGTAGTTGTGTTTATCACAGGTTAGGGATGCCATTGTAATGGATTGTTTGGTTTGTTAATGCTTGATTTCGGTTTTGTTCAATCATATGGTTTGATAGGTCGTAGTTGTGCGTAATGCGTTCTTACTTTGTTGATTTCATGTTTGAATGAGACTAGATCCATTCGGTGAGATTAGACACGTTTGAATGAGATTAGAGATTCGTCTAAGCATTGAGAGAGTCAAACTTGAGTCTCAGAATTAGCATTCGAATGAATTAGATTAATGAGAATCTAGCGATCGATTAATCTATTTAGGAACAGTAGAGCTCCCATTGTTCATCATGCACTTAGGATATAGGTTTACTGCATCGTGAGGTGAGCACATTTATATCCTAGATATTGTATTTAGACATCGAGAGAGTCATTTCTGTCAATAGAGGTCGAGTTCCCATTGTTTCCGATAGTAGAGGTTAGAGTTCCCTATAGTTCTTCATGCATCTAGACATTCCGCACTGCATCAAGAGATGAGTGACGTGGATTCCCTAGGTAGAGGATTTAGGCATCGAGAGATTCATTTCCGATAGTTGAGGTAGAACTCCCCACTAGTTCTTCATGCATCTAGACGTTCCGCGCTGCATTGAGAGATGAGTGTCGTTGATTTTTTAGGTAGTGGACTTAGATTTTGTTCCCCAGTGATTGATATAAACCGATTTCATGTTCTATAGAAGCATCCATTGCATGTCTCGACATTCCCGAAACCATGGTACTTTATCTTGTTGAGTCTAGCTTTGTCGTCGTTTACTTTCTAGTTCGATAATCACCTATTGATCGATCTTCTTCTCATCAAATTCTTAATTCTAACGCTGCACTCAGTCCCCAGAGTTCGACCCTGGTACTACACGACCCAAGGCAAAAGATAGCAAAGACAGTCATATCCATGCGGAATGCTTCTTCTGAAAGAAGAAAGAGGACTAGAAAAGGAAATGCAAGGAGTGTCTTGCATCCCTCAAAGGCATAAAATCAGGCATGACACTCACAATTTTTTTGCTTGATATCTCTTGCTGCTACGGTTAATTTAATTAACATGCACGTTTTTGGCCAAAATAGGAAATTGGATGATCATTTGAATCAGACTTTCATCTTGCATTACAGGCCTGGTCATACATGGAGAAATATATCAACACGTTGTACAGAGATAGATATCTCAAATAGTATGATTTTGAATCATACCTCACTTGTGAATCATGTCTCCGAGTCAATATGACCAAATCTCCTTCGACGAGATAAATAGAATGACCCAAAAACTCTTAGGACTCATACATAGTGATGTATGCGGTCTGGATCGGGTTCATCCTAGAGGAGGGTATTCCTACTTCACCATTTTCACTGATGATATGTCGTGGTATGAGTTTTTGTATCTTATGAATTCCTTAGAGAAGAAAATCACGGTGATGAAATAATTCTTGATGAGATTGAAGAATCTATGGAACCGACACATGCTCAAGAAAATGAGATGTCACGTGAGCATTCTTTTCTAGATGTGTTGCAGATAAACATGTAAATTCCATATTCAAGCGTTGAAGGGGAGGACTTGTTATGGAACTTGTCCAGAAATATGTTCAACAACTACATCCAGTTGAGATTGTACTTTCAGTACATGTTTCGCGTAGAAGGTCTACATTTTCTCGACACACACTTGATAAGTTGAACCTTATGGTGCAAAAGAATGAGGGAATCATGTTGATGATGACGTGTTAACGTTCGAGGAAGTAACGCAGAATGCCGACTCTAAGATGTGGTGGAAGGCCATGTAATCTGAAATAGAGTAGATAAGGGTAAACAAAGTTTGGATTTTGGTTGACCCTTCAGCAAAGTCTAGACGAATCAATTGTAAATGGGTTTTCAAGAGAAATATTGGAGCGGATTATAAAGCTCATCTTGTTGCTAAAGCGTATAGTCAACGCGAAGGCGTTGACTATGAAGAAACGTTCTGCTCTATAACAATGCTTAAGTCTATTCGGATTCTATTTGAGATTGCGGCCTATCACGTCTATGAGATATGACAGATGAATATGAAAACATATTTTCTTAATGGAAAGCTTCATGAAGAGTATATAACATAATTTGTGAGTTTCATGGTCCTGTCCATGGATAGCATGCAAATGCCCATTTATGGTGAAAAGAAAACTTCTCGAAGTTCGAATGTTCAATTTAATAAGGTAGTTAAAAAGATAAAACTTTTTTTAGATGTGAAGAAGAGCCTTACGTGTACAAGAAGAGAAGTGGGAGAAAGGTTATATTCCTACTGATATATGTAAATGACATATTCTTTATAGGAAATAACGTACCGTCATTTCTGGAAACCAAAAGTTGGTTATCTGAATAGTTCTCCATGAAGGACTTAGGAGAAGCTTTCTTATACTCTCGTAAAAAGGATCTGTAGAGATATATCCAGAAGGCTACTAGGGCTCTCCCATTCCATGTACATTGATATCATCATGCGATTATATAACATGGTAAATTTCTAGAAGGGCTATCTTCCGATAGGCACTTAAATTTCTCTTTCTCGAGAGGATTTTCCTAAAACCCAGGATGAGAGAGAACACATGATTAAAATCTCATACGCTAGCATTGTAAGATCTATCATGTATACCATGATGTGTACACACAATTATGTGACCTTCGTGATAAGTGTAGCTCATTGGTATGAGACGGATCCCGGGGAAAATGAGTTGAAGTAGGTGAAAACAATTCTTAAGTACTTTAGAAAGACAAGGACCAATTTCCCATGTACGGAGATTCTAGTCAAGAACTAGATTGGTTCACCGATACGAGTTTCACATTGGACAAAGACAATTCTAAATCCACGTCAAGTTTTGTGTTTTCCTTGAATGGTGGAGCAGTCAGTTGGTATAGTCCCAAGCAGATTACAGTAGTCGACTCGGTAATGGAGGAAAAATACATTGCTGCGTGTGAAGCAATGAAAGAGGCGGTTTGAGTCAAGAAGTTCATTAGTGAATTCGTTGTGGTACTTTAATAAAGGAGCTCGTTCCACTAATATCTGATAATACTGGAGCGATAGTCCAAGAGAATGAATCGAGATCTCATCAAAGATCGAAGCATTTTCCGTGAAAGTACCATTTCATTCGAGGGATCATAGAGTATGGAGACGTACAAATTTCAAAAGTGGGTGGAAAGAAAAATGTAGCCGATCCACTAAAAAACGCGAGCACAAGTTGATAATAAGATCGAGAGATATGACGTTTTTGTTTTAGTTATAGTATAGGACAATGAGTTGACGTTATTTAGAACTATTGTACGTTTACAATATGAATCTACATTTAATTTTAATAACATGGCATGTCTATATCATTTGGATTATGAGTGTTTATATATATATATATATGTGTGTGTGTGTGTGATATATTTATCCATGGATTGCATATAATATATGAGGTTATCCATGGTCTATATTTGAAACTTGTTATCATGATTGAGATCATGATAAAGAGAAAGGATTTTTATCGTGTATAGATCAAAAGTTGTTATGGGTCATAGGATAACCATTAGGACTTTGGTTATCTAGATAGATCAACATACATGTGACGATTTGGTTTATTTACCATGTATCTGTCACTAAGAAATTACCCTTAGACCCGAGCTCAACAATTAATTGAGAAGTCATTTGTCATTCTTTGATTTCGGACACCATTTGCTTTAGAACACTTGTTGAAGGGATATCAGGAATAATCATTTGCTTATTCAATAAATGCATGACCAATATGGAATCCATCAACTCTTAGTGAAAATTTAAGAGCTATGTAATCATATATCATAGCGACTGATTAAGTCTTGGAAAAAGTAGAAAAATGATAATCGAAAAGGAATTATCTTGAGTTCATTCGATAGTTAGTTGCGATAGACATGAAACATAGTTGGTAATAAGTGAGGCTTTGATAGTCAAACCATTCCGTAGATTATCTGAATGGGAAAGACAGAAAGAATTCTGAATCCCCTTTCAAAGCAGTTCCTAGGAATAAAGGATATTTATTCACTCTATTTGGTCATTGAGGAGAGTTGCTGTAGAAAGGGATTTCGTATATTGATTCCAACCATGAATTGCATCAGTTATGATATAGATATACAAGATAATATGAAACCCTAATTGAGTAAATTACATTTATGTCCTTTGTGCTAATATGCCCCCGCAAGACGGAGCACCTTCGGTGATGCCGATCTTGTCACAAAGTGTAAGAAATTGTTGACGTGCGAGCGGTTTTGTGAGTAAATCCGCGAGTTGATCCTTTGAGTTGACGTGAGAGACTCGGAGGATGCCACCTTGCACTTGTTGACGAACAAAAAAATAATCCAAAGCTAGATGCTTCATGCGAGAGTGGAAGACGGGATTTGCACTCAAGTATGTTGCGCCAATGTTGTCACAATAAATCACGGGAGGTTGGAATGTGGAGATACCTAGTTCCGTGAGGAGGGACATAATCCATCGAAGTTCCGCTGCTGTGTCAGCAATAGCACGATATTCCGCTTCCGTGGATGATCTAGCAGTGAATTTTTGTTTCTTGGAAGACCAAGAGATGGGATGGCTGCCAAGGTAGACAATATATGCCCCCGTAGAAGTATACTCATCACGATCTCCCGCCCAATCTGCATCACTAAAGGCGTGTAGAGAGAGAGTGTTACCAGCGGTGAAGAAGATACCACGATCTCGTGTTCCAACCAAATACCGTAAGACCCTTTTGAGCGCTTGAAGATGTTCCGTTGTCGGGGCATGCATGTATTGAGATAATTTGTTGACAACGTAGCTTATGTCGGGTCTTGTAAGTGTGAGATACTGTAGACTTCCAACAATAGTCCGATAATTGGTTGGGTCATCTAACTTGTCACCTGAGGACAAGGTAAGACGTGCGCTAGGGGCCATAGGAGTGGTGACTGATTTAGCTTCGGAGAAGTGAGCTTTGTTGAGGATATCCGTAACATATTTGCGTTGAGTGAGAAGTAATCCAGAGGCTGTGCGTGTTACTTCAATGCCAAGAAAGTAAGATAAATTGCCCAAGTCTTTGATGGAGAAGCGGTTTCCAAGCACTATGATGAAGCGTTGGACTGCTCCCGAGTTGCTTCCTGTGACCACAATGTCATCCACATAGACAAGAACATATATAGTTACCTCGGGATTGTGAAGAATAAACAAAGATGCGTCGGCCAGGGAGTTGACAAAGCCTTGGCCGAGGAGAAAATCCCGAAGTTCCGAATACCAAGCCCGAGGAGCTTGTTTGAGACCATAAATTGCCTTGTTGAGTTTGCATATGTGGTGAGGATGATCATGATCAACAAAACCTGGGGGTTGTGTCATGTATACCTCTTCCGTGAGTTGCCCTTGAAGAAATGCATTGTTGACATCTAGTTGACGAAGACTCCAGCCATTTGCAATTGCAACACTCAAAATCAGTCGAATGGTAGTCGGTTTAACTACGGGACTGAATGTTTCAAAGTAGTCCACACCCGGGCGTTGTGTAAAACCTTTCGCCACAAGTCTGGCCTTGTAGCGATCCACCGAACCATCAGGTAATCGTTTGATACGATAAATCCACTTGCATCCAACCACATTTGATGCATGTTGAGCCGGTACAAGATCCCATGTTCCGTTACGAACAAGTGCATCAAATTCCTCACTCATGGCCTTCCTCCAACTCGGATCTTTAAGGGCTTGACAGACGGTTGTAGGTTCGGTGTCAGAGAGAGATGCCCGATCGGGTGAAGAGGACTGGCCCGATCGGGTTACCATTGTAGCATGATCCCCGTAACTTTGCACGACTCGGGTATTAGTGTTACCTGCTCGGGCATAATGTGCCCGATCGTGTGAAGATGGAGAGCCCGATCGGGTAGTTGTTGCTGAATGAGCCCCGAAACTCTGCACGACTCGGGTGGAATGGTCACCCGCTCGAGCATGATGTGCCCGATCGGGTGAGGATGAAGAGCCCGATCGCGTATTTGTTGTTGAAGCATCCCCGAAACTTTGCACGACTCGGGTGGAAAGGTCACCCGCTCGGGTGTGATGCACGATCGGGCGATTTACCTGTCGCCCGGTCGGGCTTGAAGCCTGCAACCGTTTAGTTTTAGATCTCGTTTGCATTGGATGAGTGTTACCTCGATCTATTGGAGCTGTGACTTCAGGAGGCAATTGTTCGGACATTATGGTGTCATCCCGTGTAGTCGTATGAGTCTGCACTTCCGGTGAAGGATCCATTACAGGGGTGACTGAAGGTGATGGTGATACGTGTGGCATTGGGTAAGAGGGTGCAACACTCACGGGTGATGTCCATGAAGATTCGGGTGGATTGGGGTTGGAGACGTTGGTTAGGAAATAGTGAGAGTAGTTGGAGTACGGAAAGATGGTTTCATGAAACTCTACATGACGGGATGCATATATACGTGAACGTGTGGGATCAAGACACAAGTAGGCACTCTGAGTGGCGGAGTAACCTAAGAAGACACAAGGCTTTGAACGAGGCGAAAGTTTGTGTGTGGAGTACGGACGAAGCCATGGATAACATAGGCAACCGAAAGTCCGAAGCTTAAGATAGTTCGGTACGGTGCCTAGAAGTCTGGTGAATGGGCTGTCGTACGATAGAACGGGGGTGGGTAAGCGGTTAATGAGATAAACCGCGGTTGGGAAGGCATAGGACCAGAACGAAGGAGGTAGTGACGCATGAGACAAAAGAGAAAGGCCGGTTTCAACAATGTGACGGTGACGACGTTCTGATATGCCATTGTGACGGTGACGACGTTCTGATATGCCATTGTGACGGTGACGACGTTCTGATATGCCATTGTGTTCAGGCGTGTGAGGAGGGGAGGTGTAATGGGATATGCCGTGAGTGGAAAGGAATGAGGCTAGGGCAATGTACTCACCACCATTATCGGTGTAGAGAGTACGTATGACGGTTTGGAATTGTTTTTCCACTAGGGCTTTGAACGTGATAAAGGTTTCTCGAACTTGGGATTTTTGTTTGAGAGGGTACAGCCCATGTATATCAGTGAAATGATCAACAAAGATGACATAGTACTTGAAACCATCAACCGAGATGATTGGTGATGTCCAAACATCGGAGAAGATGATTTCAAGGGGAAATGATGTAGAGATTGTAGATTCATGAAACGGTAATTTGTGGCTTTTATTGCTGGAACGAGAGTTACAAAATGACGACAAACTGGACTTTGACAATGGTAAGGAATGCGTAAAAACAATACGCTTTAAAATGGAAAGCGAGGGATGACCTAAACGTGAATGCCACTCGGACAAAGTGGACTTGACACTGTGAAGAGCCACAATGGACGGTTGGATGGAGTTGGGTTTCGGCCACTCATAGACACCATGGTTAGCCTTTCCGTGAATTATAGGATCCCCCGTTTTTAGATCCTTCACCTGAAAATGATCATCAAAGAATTCCACGGAAATCTCATTAGTCCGACACAATTGACTTATAGAAATAAGATTCTTGTTCATAGTAGGTACACATAGAACTTCATCAAGATGCAAACAATTATCATCAATTGAGTTAGGGATTGAGAGTGAACCAATATGTGTGATGGGCAAGGAGGATCCATCACCAATTACCACTTCTTCACCTCCTTTGTACGGGGAATGCAATGATAAATTTTGGAGATCCGAGGTGATATGGTGAGAGGCGCCGCTGTCAAGAAGCCATGACTCCGGTTCATAGTTGGTGAGAGTGGTGTTGTGAGCACGTGGTTGCCATGGTCGTGGTGATGAAGCCCACGGTGGTGGCGTTGTGGTGGTGGAGTTCCGAGTTGCAAGTTGTGAACACTTGCGAGCACTATGCCCAAAAACGCCACATAGTTGACAGCGACCTTGATATCCCGATGACGATCTATTTGCATTTCTATTCCATTGATTATTCTGTCGGTTACGATTTGATTGATTCGGACGAGTGTTGACAGCAAGCGCATTTACGGGCGGCGTGAATAGCAAAGGGGCGGCTTGAAGTAGCTTTGCTTCGTGATTGAGGAGTTTCTCATGGAGTTCCTCAATCGGAATGATGCTATCTCGAGCATTGACAGCATCTACAATTGGTTTGTAGTCCTCCGGCAATCCATCAAGAATATATTGCAACAAGTCTTCCGCATCAAGAGGTTTGCCGAGGAGCGCTAATTCATCCGCCTTGTTGATGATGGTGCGCATATAATCATCGATGGGTTGAGATCCTTTGGAGCTTCGTTTGAGTTGTTCCTTCAATTGAAGGATGTGCCCCCTTGATGCCTTACCATAGGTGCGAGCAAGGAGAAGCCACGCCTCTCGCACAGAGGAAACCCTAGCAATCATCGGTTGGAGTGGTGGTGAGATCGCTCCTAGAATGGCCGAGAATAGGAGGCGATCTTGCTGTTTGAAGGGCGCAAACGCTGGATTCGGTGTTGAGATGCCATTAACAGTGATAGTGGCATCAGGAACAAGTGAATCGGTTTGGAGAAAACACTCCAACCGATGACCTTCAAGGAGTGCACGGATCTGAATACTCCAGATCATATAGTTGGAGGAGGTGAGCTTCGTCACGTTTGTCATGTTGACGGTGAGGAGTGTTGCATGAGGATCATTGACGTTGAAAGCCGGAGTTGCATCA
>CM071860.1:38428945-38439302 GCA_036759665.1 Gynandropsis gynandra
TCCCATGACGTGATTGATGCAGCCGGCAAGTTGAAGAGCCAACGTTGCGCCGCATCTTTGAGTGAGAATGGGAACGCCATCAAATAAAGATCCTCCCGAGTGACTCCCGTTCCAACCTTAGTAGTGCTACATAGCATCTTGAAGTCCGTAAGGTGGGAGTTCGGATCTTCGTTCTCCATTCCACGAAAGGCCGAATTGTTGAGCATCTGAATAAAACCCGGTTGCAGCTCAACTTGGGTATCGATCGTGCGGGCCATGCACGAAAGTAACTGCGTGTGCTTAGGAGCGGTGTATGCTCCATAAGTCTCGTCGGCAGCAGCTATATCGAGAATTCTCGCGTTTTCTCTGCTGCTAGCACTATACGTATCTTCCTCCTCAGAGGCGTGTTGCTCGTGGTAGCTCATTCTTTCTACCTCGGATTCAGAATCAACTATTCCGATCCTTCTTTTCTTGCGCAGGCTTCTTAGTGTGCGTTCAACTTCGGGATCGTATATTAGAAGTTTTTGAGTAGAGCTTCTCATACAAGTCTCCTGCTCAACAAGAAACAAAACACCAAGCGTAAATCCGCGGTAGAAAAGAAAAGACTCGATAAAGGGAAAAAAACAAACAAACACAAAAACAAACAAACAAACAAACAAAGAAACAAAGACTCCGGAAAGGACTAGATCTTAATCTAGCTAATTCCTAGTCTAGGCCGTTATTACTCCCCGACAACGGCGCCAAAAACTTGGTGTGGTGTAAACACGAGTTATAAATATTCCTAGACCACTTCACCGCAAGTATACGGATCGTGTAGTACCAGGGTCGATCTCTAGGGACTAAAGCAGCTAAACTAAGAATAAAACTAAACTAAGACGGAAAAGGATAGAGAGGGATGTGATCCTAAATTCCTAAACTAACCTAAATGGTGACAACGAAACTAGGTTGGGGATAAAGTCAGATATGGCAAACACTACGGGTGTACGGGATACCGGGAATTGCATAGATGAAACAACTAAGGATCATAGATCTATTAACTATTCTTGACAACGGGAAATTCATGCCCTGAGGTGAGGAGTGATTCTTCCGAGCCTAAACCTCCTAATTGCGGATACGTGCAACCCTACCTTCCAGCAGTCATTAACCCGTACCATGGTAGCATTACGAACGCAATCATTATCCCTAAGATGACTAACCAACCGGCCAGATTCTCATTAGCCAAACTTAATCTACAACTTAACAGGTCCGGATTCATCCTTTAACCTTCCAGCAAAGTCTGAAATCCTATGTCGCTGAGCGGTCAGCACTAGCGTAGGAATGATAATGCTAAGTGTAAAACCGAAAATCAAGAATAAATCAATAGAACTAAGCATTAACGCAAGTCATTGTTCATACAATACAAATCCGATATCCCTACCCGCAGTAGGGACTCTACTCACTCATGGAGAAAATAAAAGATGAAGATGACATAATCCTATACATGATATACTCTAAGGAATTCGATGCCTCGACCTTCCCTATCGTGTTACCGGTGCAAGGATTGATGCTTCTCTCCTTCTCCGATGCCTCCCGAGCCTTCCCAGATGTTTTTCCAGCCTTTCCTTGCCCTGTCCGTCGCCCCCTTTGCCCTAGATCTATTATGTTCCTTAAATTCGCTCGTTTGAAAGTTAGATCTAGCTTGTTGCGAATTACACGGCCCGCTCGGGCACAGGTGTTACCCGTTCGTGCAGAGGCTCGCCCGGTCGTGTTGCTTCATAGTGCCCGATCGGGTAGACATCACCCGATCGCTTGGTTGAGCGGCCCGAGTCGTGTCGCGTGGTTGAGCAGCCCGAGTCGTGCAAACTCTTGGGGAAAATTGGATGAATCAATGCCCGAGCGGGTATACTTCTTGCGCCCGATCGGGTAAGGCTACCCGATCTCGTTGCCTTTGTGCCCGGGTCGTGCAAGGTGTGCGGATAAAACCCCGTAGGTTTTACCCGAGCGGGTGGATGAATAGTGCCCGACCGGGCACCCTTGTCTCCTTGAAATTTCTCTTTTTCGCTCGTTGCTCGGGTGTTCCTTTAGGTTCTGAAGCTCGATCTTGGCTCTGGGTAGATATGTCTTCAATTCATGTGGTTTTGATCAGGAATCCGTCATTTTAAGCTCATTTAAGCCTTGTCGCCTAAAAACCTGAAAACCAACAAAACGGGTGTGTGAAGCGCATAATCATATGGGATATGTAAGTCTCTATATAAGATATATGCGAAAATGGTGCTAAAATCTATCCTAATATTGATACACTTTCAGTGTTATCAATCTACATAGTTTACTCCTTACAACCCCACTCTGTGACTCAATCTGCATTATCTCTTGTCTCAAGGCACTTATATAACTAATCAAATCACTGAACTCTTGCATAGGTGTATCTCAACTCTCTCATAGCTCAACGTATCTGCAACAACCTTTTTTTGTATGTGATGTCTATCTCGTAGTATGGAACAAACTCACTCCACCTTCTTTGACACAAATTCATCTCTAGTTGTGTGAATATATACTTTAACCATTTGTATCATGAACAATCTATACATTATCACCGTGAGGTATGGCATCTAATACTCTAACACGAGGACCATATGAGCATTTTCAAATTATAAGACATCTAATTCTATTCATGCTTACGCATTGTCTCAATAACTGAGCAATCACATTATGTTCTTGTATAAGCATCCTAACGTCGTCCTTTATGCATCTATATATATTATGTATATATCAGGCTCAAAATCTTTTTTGTGGTACAACTAGCACGGACGACTAGTTTAGCTTCTCGTTTATGACCATGTATACCTCATCCATTGAAAACGTTTTGAGTCTAAATTTTGGCTCTCTAGAATATTTACTTGAAACATAATAGTTAGCGCTCTGATATTAGTATCTAATTAGCCATCGATAGTTTCACGAAACTACTCAAAACACCGGTCTCGAAAAACATATGAGGAAGTAGACCTCTCATGATTACCGATCCAGCGATAGACCTAGCTTTTGCTTCTTAGCCTCGCATATTTTTTTTATATTCTCTCATGGTGTATACCCTCGATTGCATTACCCTACACTTTGATGCGTGATCCTACCTCTGTTTTTCTTTTATATAGCTTATTCTCTTACTTGTTAAGCACACTTAAGAATTTGATGTTCAAAATTATCACATCATAAGCATATGACTTTTATGTATATCCTTAACATTATCTAACATGTTCACTTTCACGATAATACCATGAGCACTTAAATTACTAAGATTTGAAAATCTTAATCACTCTTTTGGATCATGTCTCCTTCAAACTTGTTGGACGACTTGTTTTTCCTTTTAACATTTGAAAACTTTAAGAAGCCCAACCATATTTCTATCATGTTATCATCCATTCCCTTGCTTGATTTTGCAGGTTTTTGAAGAGGACAACATGTTTGATGTTGATCATGAAACTTTTGTTGAACGTTCCATCATTTCGATCATCAATCTAGAACGACCAAAAGGTTTAATGATAATTTTAATATTATTAAATTTTATATTTAATATAATTATACTAATAAAAGTTATTTTAAAATTTGGTGTGAATGATGTGTTGTGTAATACCTCATCAGGGAACAACCTCGGGACTAGGAGTGTCCATTATCCACTGATCTGACTAACTACAACGCACCATCGCTTGGCAAGTTACCACAATCCTAAAACGGTACAACGCTGACATATCCACTAATCTGACGAACTACAACGCTCTGTCGCTTGAAAGGTTACCACAACCCTAGCACGGTACAACGTCTGCTCCGATCCAAGTCTCGCAATACTAACACCTTCGACCCGATACTCCTGACGTGACAACTCTCACCGATACACTCTCACACGCCTTCTTCCGAAGGTTCGAGTGTGAAATCACTCAATCAAGCATATTAGAAAAGATTCTCACTCGACTCGATCATCGACCCTAGAATATCCACGTCTTCTGACCTCAATGTCTGGTCTAGCGTCAATTTTTCGTATCATCTCTAACCACTTTAGTTTCAAAAAAAAAAACAACTCATATATGTACCATCAATTATCATTCGAAGATTCTAGACTTTGTTATATTCTTCACTTATAACATTATGATGTGAAAACGCGAATGAAATAAATGATTAATTATGTCTAAAAAATCATGTTAAAAAGAATGCCAAACTGATATGGACAATCGAAAAATTTTTAATCAGCTTCTTCAGCATTGAAAGTCTAAAACCTTCAAGGTAAAGAACATAAACGCCAAGGAATATCGGTATGGCGAGAAAATCATGGATGGTCGTCATACCATGGAGGAGAAATCATTCATCAGGTTAAAAGAAAAAAACAGGTAATTTCTTAACTTTTACTGAAATATTTTTTGATATATATTATGATTTACATTTGATTAATATAATATAAATTATATTATAAATGCAAAAGATAGGAAGAGAAATATCGTTTTTGGAGTATGAGATTGAGGAAAAACACCAAATATAAGGTTACTTTTATCGAGCAGAAGGTGATGAACATGAGTTCGTCAACTTTTTGGTAGAACGAAGTATTAAAGTTGTGATCGAGAACATCAGATATGGTTCCTAACAGTTAGGAATTCTCCTGTTGAACTAACTCCACTAAAAAAATTAAATTTATAGATAAATACTATAAATTTTTGTTTATTATTTTAACCTTAAATAGAATTATACTGATAAATATCTTTTATATTGCATTCAGTTTCGAAAGGGTAAGTTTACTAAGTAAAGGGACATCATTTATATATTTTCAAAAACCTTGCATATAATATCTTGAATCTCGAGAACCATGTTCACGAGGAATCTTTTAGGATGCAAAATATGAAGAATGTCATAGAACGTTTTACCTACCCACCTTAAAATTGTATGTGCGAAAAGCAACTTTTGGTGGAAATAAGAAACGTCAATAAGATGTCATCTAACGATTTGGTTCAATGCAACACCATCTCACGAGTCAACGAGCTGTTGATTTCGACGAGGATATAACATACACTAGTTTAGATGCATTTAAATATTTTTTAAATTTTAGTTAAATAAATTATTGTATTCTTTTAACAAATTAAAATATATTATTTTTAAAAAAATATTTTTAAAATTTCTGTAACTTTTTCATGATCATCCTCTGAAAAATTTAAAATTTTTATGTTAAATTTCAATAAATTTCAAAAGGGCACCGTTGACATGTTGTCAATTTTTCAATGACGATTCAATGAGCATTAATGCTATCTTTCCTAATATATTAACTTTCAACGTAGCTACCAAAGAGATTCTATAACCTTTATCAAAGATCATTTCGGTTGTTATGTTCCAATACACATATCAACATGTTTTCTTTTGAAACTTTTGAAAAGGTCTATCAGCATTGCCATTGAAAATATTTCAATGATGTTTCAAGAATCGTCTTTGAAAGTATAAGCGGAATATCACCGTTGAAAACTCGCAAAACATCGATAAATAATCATTTGGTATCCATTGAAAAACGTGTGTTTAAAAAAATAATGTGTTTTCAATGAAATCGACAACATGCCATGATTAGGACCAATCACGAGGGCTTGGATATAGAAACTGCAAGTTTCCATGAACTAAAAAATTTTATCACTTCATAAAGAGGGTCAAATCTAGTAACACAAGGACATGAGCTCAAAATAGTGAAATTATTTCATGTTTGGTATTACCATGATATTTGTTCTACCGAGCACCTCTTTTCTTTCGATCAAATGCGTGAGAAAGTGGATATACTCGGATCGAGCGCATTAACATCATAGGCAGCATATCTACTCGTCTTTCAATGATTTTATCACTCGGGTCAACCACCGAATCAATAGAGCTAGTAAATCCACTAATTATTCCATCAATCTACTGTTTATGTTGAGCTGAAAACCTCTCGACCAAACTCGGTCCAAAATAGCTAAACATTCCATAACTTTCTCATGGCTAGTGCGTGAAGAAACATAAATTTGACTAGAAACCTAACCCTATATGCCTAGATTATATTCTTTTATGTTGTAATTCAGTGTGATTTCACTTATTATGTTTGTTTAGTTCTAGATATCAATTTTATTTAAGTTTCATATTATAATAAATAGATTAAATTAAATTAGTTTTAATTGAATGAGGTTTCTTCTAATTTTTTTAGAACTAATGTTTAACTTTTATTGATTTTTATCTAAATTTAGTATCATCATTTGTCCTTTGTTAATCTATGTCATTCAAAAGACTGAGGCTAATATCTTTCATAGGATGAGCAAATTTTGTTTTTGTGTTTGTTTCAACCAAAAGGATATTATCCGCTGCTTATGTGTGAAGCTTTGCATCAAGATTATTTTTTTCACCGACCTAGTTTTCTGTAATATATATTTGTAGTTCGCTAGAGTATATGTATTTATCTTGTTCATGCACACATGATGACACTAAGTGATACATAACTGTATTAGTTAGCTACTTAATACGACTTAAATAGACAATTATGATTTGTAATGTGGGTCAAATTTCTTATTCATTTTTCTTATCTTAGTTATGTAATTTAGATTAGGATGGACGGATAACGAATATTAAGATTTATTATTTGTATTTGTATTCGTAAATTCGAATATTCGTATATATGAATATCCGTATCGGAATGAAAGAGCGGTGGGCGAACATGGGTGACGGGCGCAAGCGAAGGGCGGATGCCCAGATCGGTGATGCGAAAGAAAACCAAACTAGAGATGCGAGAGACATTTTCGTATCAGGGCTCTGGTTATGTTACCTTTCGAGCAATGGAGCATCGAGTTAGTCAGTGGATCTGTCGGCGTCGTACAATGTTGGGATTGTGGTAACCTTTCGAGCGACAGAGCGTTGAGTTAGTCCGATCAGTGGATCTGCGAGCGTCGTACCGTGTTGGGGTTGTGGTATCCTTTCGAGCAACGGAGCATTGTATTGTACTGATGGCTGGGGTACGTTGTGACCTAGCGAGATCTTCAGTGTGTTGGGGTCCTTTGGACATTGCGAGCATATGCCAGAGCTAGAGTCGTGTGGACTCTGTGTGTTATTATCCAGTGTGGTACTAGTCTTCGACTTTGGATACTCGGTCGGGTTGGGTAGAGTTTTTTGTATGTCTTTAGTTTAGACTTTGGATAGATTGTTATTTTATGATATTCAGTTTCAAGCGAGAGAATACGTGGCACAGAGTACGTACATGTATTGATCTCACTGAGTGAGTATTACGTATTCACCCTATGTATGGGCTGTCATGGATAGACAGGGTATGGCAAGGAAAAAGAGCAACGAGGTTGAGCAGCAACATGAAAGCTCACAACGGACTGATGGGAGAGCCGTGTACGAGGTCTCGATGAGTTTAGTTTTGCCTTTCTTATTTATTTTATTCATTTATCATGACTATGATATTTACGTATTTGTTTTGCTATATGGTCCAGACCATTTTTATTTTGGAATAAATCATTTATTTTTTTTATAAATGTGTTTGAGCGATGACATGTGTAGCCACCTCTTGGAGGTGATGGTGGACACTCCTAGTCCCGAGGTAGTTCAGGGATGGGGGTGTTACAGGATATCCGTATCTGAATGAGAGAGCGGTGGGCAAACATAGGTGATGGGTGCAAGCGAAGGGCGGATGCCATATGGGCGATCCGAGAGATAACCAAACTAGAGATGCGAGAGACGACCAAACGCGTGCGACGACAAGATAGGAGAGATGCGAGAACGACCAGACGAGACGATTGGATAAGAGATATGAGAGACGACAGACATAAGAGATGAGTGATAGGCAGACGAGCGACACCAACAGCTATGTGGTGCAAATCGGCGAAAAGAGATAGATGGACAAGGAAAAGAAGAGAGAGAAATTGAAGGAGGATGATAGATTAGGGTTACATTTAATTTTTTTATATATAATTTAGTCTTTCTATAACATATTTGTTATGGCATAATATCAAATATACCCTTGTAATGTTATATGACTTCACGCATACTCTTGAAAACCTAATGAAAAAAAACAATTGGAGAAAAGATAATTTTACCCTTAGTTTTGTTTGTAAAAACACATACGTTTTTAAGTTGTCCCTAATTTCAAAGTTAAGAAATACAAGTAACGTGAGGCAATTTAGAAGTTGAGAGCTATTTTTGAGCAATTCTGATCGATTCCGAGCGTTTTTTACTGATTACGAGCGATTTCGAATGTTTTCTACCGATTTCGAACGTTTTCGAGCATTTTTTAGCGATATCAGGCATTTTCTGACGATCTCAGGCGTTTTTTGACGATTTTGAGACTCATAAGGTCCCATGGATGTCACAAGGTCGCATGATTCATAGGGTCGCATGGGTCCCATAGGGTCGCAAGGGTCTTACAGGGTCGCATGGGTCTCACAAGGTCACATGTTCTCACAAGGTTGCATGGTCTCCTAGGGTCACATGGTCTCACAGGATCGCATAGGTCTCACAAGGTCGCATGGATCTCACAGGGTTGCATAGGTCATAAGGTCGCATGGGTCTCACAGGATCGCAAGGGTCTCACACGATCGCATGGGTCTCCTAAGGTCACATGGTCTCACAGGGTCGCATGGTCTCACAGGGTCGCATAGGTGTCACAGGGTCGCATGGTCTTACAGGGTCGCATGGGTCTCATAGGGTTACATGGTCTCACAGGGTCGCATGGGTCACAAGGGTAATTTGGGAATTTCAATATTTACAATGTTATTTTTGAAGTTAATTGTTTTTAGGAAAGGGTAGGTATGAAGTCAAAATAGCATTTCCATGGTATTTTTTAAGTTGTCCCATCTATTTTAGATTTATATATATATATATATATTTAAACTTTGAACAAAATTATTAGATTAAAACTTTTATTATTTTCAATTTAATTATTTGAAAGTAAAATTAATTTAAAATTATATATATTTAATAAATTATCTATTTAGTATTCACAAATATGAATCGTTAAGATAATTAAGTGTAATATTTGTATTTATATTTATCGAATATATAATTCTAATTATTTATATTTATATTTTATAGTTAATTCTTGATATATTTAAATTTCGATTCAAATATAAATCATACACGAATAATTTAGATATTTGTACATTATTATTGTTGTTGTTGTTGTTGTTGTTGTTGTTGTTGTTGTTGTTGTTGTTGTTGTTGTTGTTGTTGTTGTTGTTGTTGTTGTTGTTGTTGTTGTTGTTGTTGTACATTTTACAATGACAATGGTTGTTGTTGTTGTTGTTGTTGTTGTTGTTGTTGTTGTTGTTGTTGTTGTTGTTGTTGTTGTTGTTGTTGTTGTTGTTGTTGTTGTTGTTGTTGTTGTTGTTGTTGTTGTTGTTGTTGTTGTTGTTGTTGTTGGTCGCACTTTCAATTAGGGGTTGCCAATTCGGGTTACCCGGATCAGACCGACCCGTGTCGATCCGGAAAACCCGAATCGTTATGCAAACGGGTTACCCTAAAAATCCATATGGGTCCAAATCTTAGAACCCATTCGGGTTCAAGTCGATCCGATTCGGGTTCGGATTAAATCTAAGGAACCCGAACAACTCGAATTTAACTAAAGTTTTATTTGTTTTATGTTTTTTTTCTGCCACTAGAGTTACACATGCTCTCTCTCCATTCTCTTCTCCCTCATCCTGTTGCTCGAGCCTCTCCATTTTCTTCTCCCTCATCTCGTCGCCCATGCATCTCCATTCTCTTCTCCCTCATCCCGTCGCCCGTTGATAACACTGAAAGTGTATCAATATTAGGATAGGTTTTTACACCATTTTCGCATGAATCTTACATTGAATCTTACTTATCCGATATGATTTCGAGCTTCACACACCCGTTTAGTTGGTTTTCAGGTTTTTAGGCAACAAGGCCTAAATGAGCTCAATATGAATAATTTCTGATCAAAACCACATGAATAGAAGACATAACTACTCAGAGCTCCAGAACCCAAAGGAACACCCGAGCAACGAGCGGAAAAGAAAAATATCAAGGACACAAGGGTGCCCGGTCGGGCACTATTCCTCCACCCGCTCGGGTAAAACCTACGGGGTTTTATCCACACATTTAGCACGACCCGGACACATGAGCAATGACATCGGGTAGCCTTACCCGATCGGGCGCAAGTAGAATACCCGCTCGGGTTATTAGTCATCCAATCTGCCCCGAGAGTTTACGCGACTCGGGCCCGCTTAACCACGCGATCGGGTTATGTCCACCCGATCGGGCACCATGAACCAACACGGTCGGGCGAGCTTATACCCAATCGGGCTACACTTGTGCCCGAGCGGGCCGCGTAATTCGCAACAACCTAGATCTCAATTTCAAACGAGCGGATAAAAAGAACTGAACAGATCTAGAGCAAGGGGGG
>CM071860.1:38450330-38462530 GCA_036759665.1 Gynandropsis gynandra
ACCCTTTTCATACTTTCTCGAATTTTCTTCATGTCGAAGTCCCTTATAGGTCTAGAACACCGGGACTGTGTTCCATTCAGGTCTAGGGGGGTTTCTTACATTTATTGATACGACACGGATGCACACTTAGAGCGACTTGATTAGATTTAAGATTAGGCTTAGAAATAAGATGGATCTAGTGAAATTTTTTCGAAATTAGTCATACTTTTGCGACTTTGTTGAATCGTGGATAATGGTCTAGGTTTGCTTAGTCCGATAATGAAGTTTCTCCCTCATCCCGTCGCCCGTGCATCTCCATTCTCTTCTCCCTCATCATGTCGCCGCCGAGCCTCTCCATTCTTTTCTCCCTCACCCCACTGTTGTCGAGCATGTCCATTTTCTTCTCCCTTATCTTGTCGCTTCTCCCTCATCTCGTCGCTCGAGCCTCTCAATTCTCTTCTCCTTCATCCCGCTGCCCGACGAGATTTTTGCATCCATTCCATCCTCTTTTTCTCTCCTTCATCCCGCTCGAGCCTCCATTCTCTTCTCCCTCTGCATCGCTCGACAAGATTGCTACTCCACTATGTCGTATCCTTTTTTCACCGCCCGAGCCTCCATTCTCTTCTACACCACCCAAGCCTACATTCTCTTCTTCTTCTGCACAATTACTGTTACAGATTGAGCTTCTATCGTATCCTTTATGGTTCACTGTTTATTTCGGGTCATTCGTGGATATCCAAATTTAATTTGGATTATTTCGGGTTCAACCCGAATAATCCGAACCCGAACCGACACCCAAAAAAATCCAGACTGAAAAACATTCCAATTCAATTTGGATCCACCTTTCGTAAACCCGAGAAACTCGTATCGAAATTCGGATTGTTACTATTCTTATTTTGTGGAGTTCTTGGATTCCAAATTTTTAATATACCAGTTTCATTATTTTAAATTAGTGTTTTTTCTTTTGTCATGTATCTATGAATAAACTACATTTTTTGCTTATTATTAAAAATAAATTTCAATCCATTTGAAAGATTCAATGGTTTAATCGTTTAATTTGAAATTCATACGTAGTATCGATATTTAATCTAAATTTAAGATTTTAATATTTTATCGGATATTTATCATATTTAAATAATTATATTATTATGTTAAATTAAAACTTTATGTTTAACATGAAAGATAATTTGAATGGTATGAAGGAAAATCCGTTGAATTTATGATTTTAAATTGATGATAAATTTCATACAAACTCTAAAATAAGTAAATATTGTAAATCGTTTGCCTCTGTTCACATTCAAATATGCATAATACACAATTTTCAGATGTCTATAATAGAGAATAACATATTGCCAAAAACATCCTCTGCTAGAACTTTAGAATTATAACATTATATCTTCAAAATTTTATATATGAAAAAATTACGGTTAGTTTATATCTTTTCTTTTAAAGTTTTTCTCTTCCATTCTACCAACCGCTGCAAAAATTCTTTAACCTGAAAAAAGTGTGTTAGCGACTTTATCCAAATTTTTATGATAAACAAGTTTACCTAGTCCAAAATTAAGAAAATTGAAGGTATAAATATAATCAAAATTATTACTAAAGATTTATAATATATATAGTGGCATTGGTAATTTCGTTTACCTGAGACGGTTCTTGAAGAGAATAAGATGCATCGGTTTTCTTGGGAAATTTTGATACAAGAATTCCAATACCTTGTCCCATTTCTCTTAAAACCTAAAATTAGGATTAACAATGTGGGTATAAATAAATTTTAGAAATTAAAAAAATTAGAGATTAGAAAAATAAATAAATATATTTATATTATTTAATATACTTTTATAATAATACCTTAAATGCATCTTCGTCAGTACGATCATCTCCGATATATATCGGTAAAACATCTTGAGAATGAGCAAAACCTATAAAAAGAATTACTATTAAATTCTATACAAAAACATTGTTGGTTTTTTTTTTTTTTTTGCTTACCTAAAGTCTCTAACAGAAATTGGAGTGCCTTGCCCTTGTCCCATTTGGTCGCGGGACGAATTTCTAGTACCTAATTTATTGAATAATTTGATTAATAATTTATAGATCGAAAAATAATTATATACAAAATCAATATTATATATATATATATATAGAGGGAGAGAGATTAAAAATTTGTACCTTTCTGCCTTGTGTTAGTCTCAACTTTGGATAATCATTGAGAACCAATCTTACTTGCTCGGCTAATGCTACCCATCTCTGTCAAACGGAACGGAAAGAAAACACCTTTACGAATAATTTCTAGTAAACTTAAATTTCCTATTGTAATCTTAAAAATATTTTAGGAAGTTGTTACTTTGGTGTATTCTAAATCCATTAGAATAAATAATTAGACTCCACTTTATAATTATTGATATTTTAGAATTTTGATTTTATTTTAGATTATTTTAAATTCAAATTTATTTGTCAATTAATATTTGGTATCTAGTTAATCCTATCTTAAATATTTTGATTTTTATCGTTGTTTATTATGTTAATATTTTAAAGTAGAGTTTGAGTATAAAATGATATGTTGTATTGTATTACTTTAATTAATACTTGTAAATGTATACATATTTAAGATTATACATATAATTTTAGATAACTATCAATTTTTAAATTGAATTTTTGGTTTAAATTAAATATAAATATATTTATTTATAAATAAAATAGAAAAAAACATATTTTCAATGTAAACCTTTGGAGTTGAAATGCCTTATGCACATCTACGAAGAAGGGAAAGTGATTTGGATTCTTTTTCTCCTGTAATGTGTTTTTCACCTTTTCATCAACGCGACGGAAATGTACTGATAAGCAGAACTTATTGTGTTCCACCAAAGCCCCAGGGATCGATTTTGTCTTTTCCCTTAGAATTTTGAATACCTAAATTTATTTAATCCAACAAAAAAGAATCTTTAACATACGTCATTAATTCGATTTAATGCGTCATATACCAAACAAATAAATATTAAAAATTCCTATTTTTTTATGTGATAATATATGATGAATGAATGAACGAACGAACGAACGAACGAACCTCGTCGATCATTGGGACGAATTCACTTGCGGGTTGGAGAAGCATTCCTTGGTTACCCTTCAATCATTTCATAAGTCGATTGTTTTATTCTGTCTTTCCGTCTGATTTCCTCGGGAAACAAACAAGAGTAAAAGAAAAAACCCAGGATGTTGTTACCTTGCTGTCACTGTTGATTTTGATCGGCGACTTGATATCCATGCCGTGGCTGCCGGCGTAGTAAATTGCGGCGAGTTTTACAAAACTCCGTACCTAAACAAACTCAACAAAGGAACAATATTATTTGAAATCACGTCTCAGATTAAAAAAACCCAAATATTCTCCTAACAAAATGTACCTTCTCTACGCATCTTCCGGTGACGATCGCCGTCGGGAAGTATGTAGCAACATCTCTTACAGCTTCTCGCATCTAAAGATTCATAGATATACATATCAACCACTTCAAAGGAAAAAGAAAAGAAATCGGTGGATCAGAGAAAGAAAAACACAAGAACGACCTCATCGGACATGTAAGCTTTGTCGGGATTTTCGACGATTGGCGAAAGAGTTCCGTCGTAGTCAAGAAACATTACGATTTTCTTCCCTCTTGCACTCCTCGTGATCTCGTGGAACACATTCAAAGCCGATGGAAAACGAGTCTATAGATACAGTCCAAAAAACAATATAACAACTATATAATTTCAGATTCAAATTTCAATACAATGCCCTTAGAACCATGCTTTATGGGCAAGAACCAGAAGTATCAATATACGTACCGTCCACGAGATTTTCTCGTCGTTTTCAGAGAAAGAGTCCGAGGATCTGAGACGGGTCGGCGACGACGCACGCAACGAATCGATCCAAGATGCGATTTTGGCGGCTCCCAATTTGTTATTGTCGGATTCAACGCGTTTCATGAACTTTCTCCGAGTATTAATGTTAAAGTAACTTGGAGGAAACGGAAACAGCTTCTCCGGAAACAGAGAAACCAGCTTCCGGTTGGAGACGACCACATTTTGGTTCGTCATTCTCTCGTCTATCCCTCTTTGAAAACCGAAAGAAACAGAGAAGGTGAAGAATTAGAGTGGGAGAGGATGATGAGGGAAAATGGAGGAGGAAGAGATGTGAATTTATAGAGAAGTTGATGGTGGAAGAAGCACTATGCGACAAAACCAAACCCTTTTATCATTGATGGCTTTCTGTACTTTTTCGTGCACATATTATATTCACTTTTATTTTCTTTTTTTGGGAAAATAAGATTAATAAAGAACAAATTAATTCGCTTAATTCTAAGATTTATAATCTAAAAAAATGATTTTGTCTGAGAAAAATTTTACCTCACAAAAACTATTTGGATTGCATAATAATATCCAGCATTTATAGATTAAATTATAAATTAAAGGTTTTAATGTGACAAGTGTCAATCTTCAACCTTTTCCCAGTGTTAATGTGTATACACGTGTATATTTGTACGCACATGTCTATATATACATAAATTTCAGTAAAATCTCGAAAGTTATTGGGGCCAATCTACTCTTTAATGGCATGTTGGTCGTCCTTGTAAGTGCGAAAAGCCAAAAGATCTGAACGAATAAAATATGACCCATTGGATAAATCACATCTCAACATGATTCTCTCAAATTACATATTCGCTTCCTGTTATCCTTATCGATATAACACCCTTTCAGCTTATAGGAAAACAGTTTAGATATATATATATATATATATTATAAATTAAGGTATAAAATCGAAATATTTAAGTTTAATATTGTTAACTGAATTTGATCTAGTTTAATTCTAAAGTTTGTATGATTTTAATTTTTCCTTCTAAAAATTAATTTAAAAATTTATGATAATTCAAAATTATATAAATTTATAATACATTCTCCAATATAAGATATCACAACACACTATAATTTCTATTTTATATAAATATTTTTTAACGAAAATAAACTCTTGAAATATTTTATAAATTGAGTTAAATGGACCTTATTTGTGACATCATTGATTTCCGAAGTGATTTTTAAAAAGTGACGAAAAATATTTGAACATACCATTGTTACAATCCAATTAAAATTTGTTAGAAAAACTGTAAGTCATCGTCAAATAATTAATAGCAAAGGTGAAATTTGGTTTGAATATATATATATATATATATTATTCCAGATGTATTTTGACTATGCTAAAAACTTGGGAAGAAATGCAAGAGCTTGTTCTTGTATCTGAAGGAAGTTTGTTAAGTTAGTTAAGTCTGTTATTACACGGGTACTAAAGTATTTGCATATAAGTGTTTTCAGAACAATAAGCTAGAAGATTTGGTTTCTTCTTCTCGTGGGATTAAAATTGGTTGGTGTGTAGAATCTGGGCTCGGGAGATATGCATCAATTCCTGAAACTACTCAAAAGCAAACCAATGAATCATAATCAAAGATCTTGAGAAGAAGTAAGTTTGATAATATCGATCGTGACTGAACTCGTAAATCTCATTGCATCATCGTCTTTCTTTTTTCTGAAATTCTTGTTTCTTATTCATCGTTTTTCGATCAAGGACGAGAGAATAACTTTGTTGATGCGGAAGAGCTAAACAACTCAATCTCAAGTTTATCTTTCGAGTAGGTCGAAATACAACAGTTAATATTGGAAATAGTTCGTGTACAGGGTATTCTTACTAGGCTAAGATTTCTACGCATTTAGAAAGATTTAAAGCTCAATAGGCTTAGTCACGAATAGGTAGATTTGGAGCCATTGAATATTTCCTTGATGTTTATCGAGAAATTCGTGCTTAGAAATATGATGATCTATAAGTTGGAGTAAAAAGATATGGCAAAAAGGTTTCGTTGTGGAAAGATATGATTATAGCAAATTTGGAGATTATGAAACTTCATGACACATTGGATGAAGTTTATAATCTTTAAGAAACTGAAGAATGAAATTATAAGAATTTAAAGAAAGAAGAAGGAGAAAATAAGGTTCAAAAATATAAATTAAAAGAGTATTATAAACGAAATATGAAAGAGTTAACCACAAAACTCGAGGCATTCAAGGAATTGAAACTCTAGGAGTTTAGTTACACGATGGCTTAGAGAAATGTCCAGAATAAGTTAGATATATTGTAGGTCTAGAGAGAAACCTTATATCTTATGGTACATTCGATCAATGCGGATATAGTCATAGATTAGAAAATTACACTTTTAGGATATTTAGAGATGCACGTGTGGTCATGAATGAAAAACTAGAAGGTTGGTTGTATGGAACAACAATAATTAGATATTTAAATCAGACTTGTGAATCACAAGCCAACTTGTGGCACCAGATACATTAGCCAAATGTATGAATATATTAGCCAAAAAAAGTGTGTTGGATAAGAAGAAATGTGTGAAGATTGCCTTCTTAGAAAATCTCATAAGCATGTGTTTTAGCTAAAGAAACATACAACTAAAGTGCTTTTAGGATATGTTCCGTCATACTTGTGCGTTTCACAAATGTAACTCTAATTTTATCCAAGTGTCGGTGTTTTCTTTTATTAGTAAATGACTACACCAAGAAAGTGTAGATTTATCCTCTCAAGACAAAAGATGAGGCATTCGATAGATTCAAAAAATGGAAAGTGATTGTGAAAAACCAACCATGCAAGAAAATTAAGCACTTGAGAACTGATAACGAGTTGTAGTTTTGTAACAATAACTATGATGGGCATTACGAGACATCGTGCATGTATATATACACCACAATAGAATGATGTTGTTGAAAGAATCAGTCTTATTATCATAGATAAAGTTATAAATATACACATTTGTTTTAACAGTTTGTATTTTTCGATGGTGTTTTGCATTCTGTCCGCATCTGTGGACGTATTATGGTGTCATCCGAAATCCATCCCTTAATGCAGATGAGCCCCAGCCATCCGGAATCTGTCCAGACCTGCAGATCAGACATTGTGTTGCATGGTGATGATGTGGTGACATTTAGTTGGATATTTAGATTACGTAAAAAAGATAAGTGTAGGATAAGATAGGAGATTATGTTGCATAGTGATGACGTAGCAACATTTAATTGGATTTTTAGATTACATAAAAGAGATAAGTGTAGGATAAGATATCAGATTATGGTGCACAGTGATATTGCTAAAATTAATTGGGTTTTTAGATTACATAAAAAAGAGAAGTGTATTATAGAATACATGCTACTCGAATTTTAAATGGAATACTATTTGAAAACTAAAATTTTTATAAATGATGGGTTTAAGTTCGAGCTTTAGTGTACAATATATAAATTTAAGAAGCGAGTGTAAAAATGATTCTCTTATTCATTTGAAAGTTTGATAACAAATTTAACATGTAACATCTTCAAAGTTCAATAATTCTTCTGTCGTTTTTTGTGTTTCTCAATTAGATTCAAATTTATCTTCTTAATATACCCCTTCAACTAATTCATCTTAATTTGTTTCAATATCTTCGATTTCTTCAAGCACAAGTTCTTCAATAATAACTGCATCAACATAAACAATTTTCATGGCTTGTTCTTGAATCGCCAGTTGTTGGTCTTCAGTATTATCGATATATTTATCCCTATCTTCAATGTATTACGCAAACCAGAAGATCGTCTAGTTCTGTTATACGATGTAACAAACTTTATCTGCTTGTGACATGAATAAAAAGCTCACATTTTATATATCTTTGAGTTTAGTTGACTTCTATGACGTCTAACTTGTTTATTCTTGTTTAGCGATCGATTCTTGGATCGAACCAATCATATCGGAATAACATAACTTTTGAACCGATGTAACCCGTAAAAATCTGGTTTGTTGGTCGATTCACAAAAGCTTTCACCTTTCACACATACACCATAGTTTATAGTTGACTTCAATTTTCCATGTTCTTAAATGTGAAAGTGATAACACCTGTAAAATACATTGATTAACTCATACCTTTCACAATCGTTCTTTTAACAAGATCTCGTAGCCACAATGGATGTTTGCCTATCTAAATTTGCATAATTAGTAATATACTATTATATTATTAAGTTTGTCGTATAACTATATCAAAAATCATTTACTTACATATTTTTTTATCCATGATAAGAAATCTCTTTCTTTAACTTCTTGAAGAAGAAATTCATCGAAGTTCATATATGTTTTATTCAATATATTATCAAATATCCTGCAAATTGTTACAAAAATCCTGTTATAAATATTATAAGTATTCACAATTGAATTCACTTATATATAGTTATAGTATGTTACCTTTCAAAATGCCTTAGATATTCGCAGTTAAATAGAATATTTCTATGTGCGATGTGTAGATCTTGTTGTGATATCCATACATCTTTTGCCTTTCCAGCACTTCTACCAATTCTGCTAAATATATCTTGAATATTGAGTATTGGATATGAAAATGTCACACCACCATCAAAAATATATGTCTGTATTTCTACTCCAGGTTTGAACATGTGGCTCGAAATAGTATGAAGTAAAAATGATTTTTTCTCATTCACGTATTGTTCCACTATTGAACCCTCTAGACAATTTTTTTGTTTGGTTTTTTCTTCAGTTGAAATATAAATCTATCAAATGGATACATCCAACGGAATTGAGCTGGATCTCCTATTCCGGCTCCGTGTGGTAGATGAATTGTGAGATGCTTCATAACATCAAATAATGATGGTGAAGTTTTTTTTAAGTTACACTAATCTAAGTACCACATCCACACTTAAATTCTCTTGCACATAAATATTGAAAAAATGTACCAACACCTGAAACATTAAAGTATTAATTAAATATTCAAAAATTAATAGATTTAAATTACTAACAACATTGTTTCAAAGAATCAACCATACCTCCAATTGATTCATGTGCAATTTTGTCAAGCAATTCAGGAAAACATATGGGAAGTAATCTTCATATGAATACATGACAATTGTGACTTTTTATCCTTGATACTTGTCCTCTATAGATGTTAACCTCCCTTCCGATGTTAGACATAGCCATCAGGAAATTTAACATATTCTTTCAACAACTTTAAAAATTTGTTTGTCTCGTTATTCGACAATCTAAAGATTGGAACTAGACATTTGTCGTCATCAATTATATGTAACTCCTTCTGTGAGAACTAATTTTTAGATCCTTGCAAGAGTTAATATTATCATTCTTTTTTCTTGTTACGTTCAGCGATGTGTTGATGATATTATAAAAAACATTCTTCTTTATATGCATGAAATCAAGATTATGTCGAAGCTTTAGATTTTTCCAATACGGTAGATCCGAAAATATGCTTTTCTTATACCAATTATGAGTAATTTCGTAGAAACCAATTCTCGGATGACTGCTTCCTCCGCAATCTATACTCTTAAAAACGCCCAAACCAAGAAATCTCCCATACGAAAAATCTTTACTGGTCAAAACTAGAGGAGGAGACTTCTACACGACTACATTCCTTTTAAACATTTTCTTATTACGCCTTAATGCATAATCAGTAGAAAGAAAACAAAGATAACAATCAAACTAACTGGTCTTTCTTCCATGTTGCAACTAAAAAGCATTTTTTTCGCTATGCAATATGGACAAGTCAATCGACCATGTGTTGTCTATCTAGATAACATATCATAAGTTGGGAAATCACTTATTATACACATAATAGCACCTCATAACATCCTTGAGTCGTTGTACACTTCAATTTCCTCACAGAAATCTTTTACTTCTTCAATCAAAGGTTTAAGAAATATATCTAAACTTCTTTTGGGATTACTAAACCTGATAATCCGTATTGTTAAGAACAAAAACTCATTTTCATGCACATTTATAATGGTAAATTGTATGTTGTCATAATAATTGACCATAACAAATAATTCCTCCCAAATATTCTAGATGGATTAAAACCATCGGTCCAATGGTTTAGGTAAACATTTCAACTATAAGCTGCAAAGTCAGGGTATACCTTGTTAAAGTGTTTCCACGCCTTACCATCTGACGGATGACACATTTTACCATGACGAGTTGAGTTCTCAGCATGTCATCTCATGTCGCTTGCGGTCTTTTCAGATTAATACAATTTTTTATTCTATCTGTAATTGGTAAATACCACATACGTCGACATGTAACCGATTTTCTATTGCTTTTTAAATAAAACTATTCCGCAAAATCGACTATTAGTTAAGTTCAATTTCTCTTTCCAAAAAAATCATGCAATTGTCTTGACAAACATCCATTTTTGATATGGCAATAAACCAAAAGATCTCATCATATTTTTTTTGTCTCATAATATGACTCTACCACATTGTTATCTTCAAACAAACAATCTTTTATTAGTTGTGATACAAAATTCATGCAACTATCAGAAAGATTATTTTATGTCTTCAAATTCATCAAACGTGTAGACAAACCAACTCTGAAAGATCCCGTTCTACACTCATCATAAAGTTGATGTCCACCACTTTCTAACATATCAAAAAATCTTTTAGCACCTTCATTCAGGTCTTCTTCAATATTTTCCTCATTTCTTTCATCGAATAAATTTTACACTATTTCTATATAAGAGTTCATTTCTACATCTTGAAGTGTCTCAAACATTATCGCTTAAAGTAAAATGAGGATAAACAAGATTTCACATTGAAAAACTCTCCGGATTTTCTCAATAAAGTCATATCTATAGGCAAATTCAAGGACAAACTTAATATACTGAAATTAAATTAGACGAATATTTTTTTTCTGGACATTGCATGATCATTATAAGAGTAATGGTAGCAAGAAATCGGCCTCACCAATGTGGAGAATTTTAAAACAAGGCGTAATTTGGCTTGGCAGAAAACATGAGAAGAAATGCAAGGCTTGGTTCATCTTTCTAAAGGAAATTGTTAGGTAGTCTATTACTTTAGGGAAATTATAATATCTTGATTTTCTATTTGTAACGTCTTCAAACTCTGCACCTATATAAATGCTTCATGCACAGAGAGTCAAGAGACTTGATTTCATCATTTTGTGGGATTACAATTGATTGGTGTGCAAAATCTGGTTTCGAGTTGTAAATATCGATTTCTAAAAGTATTCAAAGACAAACCAATGATTCGGGAATATATAATCTGTCGAGATACAGCTCAAATCATACCGACTATAACTGAACTAATAAATCTCAATGCATCATCATTTACTCTGTTTCTATAAAATTCATTATGTTTTCCATTTTTTGAAATTCGTTAAATATTATTTTCTTGTTATAATAGTCAAACATATATTCTATGTGTCTTCCGTTTCCCATTTTTTAAAACTTCATTCCTCATATACTTTTCCATGGCTTTCTTCCTCATTAGAAGACGTACAATTTCACATGCGCCTTATTTTTAATATGAACATTTCCATGGTTCGTTCGTTGTATCAATTTTTTTTCATCATAATTTAAATTACTTCTAAAATTTGATATTGTAAATAATTACATACACGACTACGACGACCACCACCGCATTTGGTATCTTTCTTGATATTAGGTACGTAATTATACATAGAAAGGCACCAATATTAAATGTATTCTTTTTTATAATATGGAATTGATAGTTGTTACTGAAAGTCCTATGCCTAATATGTAATATTCAATAGTTATGGGTTTAAGTTATAATTATTAGAGAGTTAATAATTATAAATAAACGCTTTACGAGGTTTCGTAGATACACTATTCTAAAAATAGAAACCCTAGCCGTCAGAAAAGAAAAACCCGAAGAATGAAAAACAGTTTTTCTTTCTTCCGAATCCCGCATCAAAGCAATCCCGATCTCGGCGTGGATACGCGTAGAGGGCTTGCATCATCAAGTCTTACATCCGATCATCCGTTTCAACATAACAGGTATCACTGAAACCGTTTCAATATTTGTTCGCCGTTGAAATCTGTAAAACTAATCCGAACATGACTAGATCTAAATTCGGGTTGATAAAAACACGCTTCCGCAATTGAAATCAACCCTACAGTGGTATCAGAGCGTCTGGCTGCATGTTTAGGATTAGTTTTTTCGAATTTTTTGTGAAAAATAGGATCGAAAAATCTAAAAATCGCGCGCTACAAGAACGGAAAAACCCAATCGCGTGAAGGAGGAACCTTAGGCGGCGCCGGAACCCTAGCCGCCTTTGCGAGCGTCGCCGGTGCGGGCGGAGGAACGGCGCGCGGCCAGTGGAGCCGCCAGCGGGACAGGCCCTCATCGCC
>CM071860.1:38470380-38497141 GCA_036759665.1 Gynandropsis gynandra
GAAGCCCATGAAAAGTTCCTCAACAAAGGTCATCACAGAATGAGGATTGCAAGTACCTATGGGACGATGTGATATGTGCTTTTCTGTATCAAAGAACAAAACAACAACAAGTAGGCGAAGACGGGTGTCAAACTGTGATTCTATCATGAGTCCAAAAACGTTTTCTAGCGATTAAGCGAATTAGAAAAGAATGTCTAAACCAAACAACATTGTGCACCGACACAAACGGCTAGTCGATTTGGAGTGCTCCCTAAATACATCTAACTGAGAATAAAAGGGGATGTTATGGTCAACAGACCAAAAGTAGACATCATTTCTAGCATCCATCCGCTGAGGGGAATACAAAAGACAATAGTTTGAATATCAACCATAATCTGAGACCTAACTGCAGGAATGAACAAATCCAAGTTTCATGTTGCATCTACCACTCGAACTTGGAGGGAAACACTTTAATTCCTTAGACCACCATTTCCCATATGAAAGATAAGGGGTCCAAAAGTAGTTCACAAATTGAACCAAGAGGAGAAGTCATTCCCATTACCAATTGAGCAACGTATGATTTTTTGCGCCGAAGGTCAAAATTATTAAACTTCATGGTCTAAAAACATTTATGTCTAAGGAGGTTCTATGACACCAAGAGACCCATGAGAAACCTTCTTTTAGTATAAAGAAGTCAAGATAATTTATGATAGATACAATTATCCCAACGATAAAGTCTTTGGTAACAAAATCAAATGAATTTAAGCTCGTTGTGTTGTGTGGAGTACAAATGGAACCCCACGACAGTTTTATATTTTTTGAGAGGTCAAGACTACCCGACTAGAGAAAAAAAAGCATAATCTAATATTGTACAGTCCTACGATACAAGCATATTTATTATTCCTTTTGATGGCGAATGGATAAAAATGCTAAAGCTTGGATTCGAGAGCCGAGCATTCCTACAATACATGCATATTTATTATTCCTATTGATGAATATTGGATAAAAATTGAACCATATAAACGGTTCTGCACTAACCATCGATCCTTTGTCTAATTACTAGAAACATATTGACAGATTGGTCAGGATTTGGATTTACGAGAGTATCACCAAGTTCCTCCTCCAAAACATCCTAAAACTAAACGAGATATTGAAAGTTGTTTGAACGTCCTTTTCGAGATAATAGGGAAGCTCGAATAAAAAAACTTGGCTACAAGCTCTAGTAAAAAAATCGTTCAATAGCTTTTCCAATGCTCCATCGATGCTTAACATTGCTTTGCCCTCGATCGTTTTGCTGATCTCGTCTATGTCAACCAAGCATCGGCACCATCACCACTATTTGCCACCCTAATTCCTATGCCTCACACGCCTCAAAACTCCAATGGATGGCACTCCTTCTCATTCTCGTCCAATTTCGCGGCAACGTACATATACCATGTTGGTTAACTGAAGCAACCCTGGCCATCATCTATGTTGACCTCCACATCAGTCGTTGTCATTGTTTCTATCCACACACCCCTAACTGCATTTTTCCAACACAATGACAAGTCATTACCACGAGTCGGGTTGTACTAGGTCCCATCTTACCCCATACTCTAATGTGCATGGTCAATGAAAATGCCCAACATTCTAAAGCCATGGCTCACGTGGTTTATACGTCCATATCGCATGTCCCATCCAAGTTCTCAACATGATGAGGATTGATTGCCAACAATATGGATGCTTAGTGGCACATGAATATACGTGCCACACCATGCCTCACATCGCAACCAGGTATCATTGATACAATTTTAAATTCAAGCATTAAGCTATGTGGTTATGTTGGCGATGCATCTTATACTCTCGTCACACATACCGGTCGAACTATCATCCCCATTTACCAAATCGTATTTATGCCATAACCAGTAGTATTCTGTATCTTCTTCAATTATAAATAACCTTTTTTAAAACAATTTATCCATGAAAATAATTGTTTTATTGAATTTGACGCATTTGATTTTATATGAAGTAAAAGATTGCAAAAATAGATTTGCTCCCATGTGAAAGTTCAAGTCGTCTATATCCAATCTCACCCACATTTTCATGTGCTCATCCATCCTCTCTTGTATACACAATTCATACCTCGGGTCCTCTTTTGCATCATCGCCTAGGTCACCTTGGGGATTTATTTTTCTTTTACTTTGTTTTTTGGAATTATATGAATGTAATGATAACGGATCCACATTTTGTCAAGCATGACATTTTGAAAAACACTTTTGATCACATTTCTATAAATCATTTTCCATTATTAGTTCTCCTTTTGATGTCATCATTAAAATATTTGGACTTCTTCGATACAAAGAATTAGTAGCATAAAATACTATGTTCTATATCTTGATCAATATTCACACGTCGTATGGATTTACCCTCTTCGATGCAAAAGTGAAATGTTTGCAAACTTTATGCATTTTCATTATAAATTTCAAAGGAAATTGGAGATACAAATCAAGGTTTTTTTTAATGTGATCACATGGAAGAATCCGGTAACAAAGTGCTTCTAAGATTCTTAGACAACCTTATATACCTTCTCCAATCCACCTATAATCACAAAGTATTTCTATGTTTGGACCGCAAAACTCCCAAAACATAATCGTGTCCATACACATCATATTCAATGAGAACACGACCAACCCTAGTCAGAAAAGTTCAAGGCAAAACGCGCAATTGCCAATAAAATTATGTACGGAGAAAAAATCATCGGGGATTTTCGATATTGGTTTATCTATCAACTTGTTGTCAAGAATACCTTTCTATATATGGAAATCTTTCAACGAAACAATCAACATGTTTCAACCACCAGGTTTTCGTGACCCTATACATACAAATTATGTACATTGTCTCAAGAGATCGTTATATGGGCTATAACAGGTTCCTTAAACATGAAATCTACAATAGGTATGTGTCCAGACTTGTTTTATTAGGAGAAATGGGGATTCCATGATGTTTATTCTGTGACAAAATGAGCAATAAGCCATGCTCTTGTTATATTTAATGATATAAACTTGAAGGCCTCCTTTAATTAGCAACAAGCTATGCTCTCAAACGGAGTTTGCTATGATAGATATTGGAATGATACATCACTTTGGGTAACAACACTTCAAACCTCTTAAAGGCTACTCATTCATTACTAATCTTGTGATGAATCCATCATGCATCATGATATTAATGTTTCGTGCAACACGTTTACAACATCGATGGATACAAAACAAAACCTTTTAACATTTAATGAGTCGTCGGTTTTTTATCCGACATTATATCAAAGCATGGTGGAGCACTATAATATTTTACATTCATACGACTATATATTCAATATATGATGTATTTATTTTTATAATATATGCGAGTTCCACATTGGAGTGCCGTGAAACAGGTAATCAAGTACATCAAAGGCACTTGTCAATATAGCTTATAATTACGATCATTTACCAATATGTGATTTATTACGCATTCCAATGTGATTTTGCTAGTTATGTTGACATGCGTTGACTTACATCAGGCCATTGTGTATGCCTCGGAAAAAAAATTTATATCATAGTGATCTAAGCCCCAACCCACGATTTTTCGATCAAATGTAGAAACTGAGTATAAAGTGTTTGATAATATTATAACCAAATTTTCTAGTTGTGAAACCTTCTTTTCGAGCTGTATTGCCCTCTCACACGCGATATCGCCATTCATTTTTGTTGGGGAGGAAGTCACCATCAGATCTTTATATGTTATACACATTTCATCCACGTGCTGGTTTGTTGACATTTTTACTAAAGGCATATCAATCAAATTGTTCACAGATTTTCGGACCAGGATTTGTGTATGATCATCACAAGCTTTGCTGTGGGTGTTGCGGGATGTTAATAATGTAAATAGACATATTTTCTTATGTAATATTGTTTTAGTAATCCCTAATATGGAAATCTTTCCACGTTGTTATTATATGTACATCCATGATATTATTCCCCGAATTATAGAAATGTACAACTAAGACAATTATAGTAGTTGCAATCAACATAATATGACTTATAATTTTTATATTCTATTATATTGTGTTTATTTATATTGATTAAGAGGTGTAATATTAGAGATATTTTTCGTAGGGTTGAAGTACTTCATGTCTACATCTGTGAAAATAATTATTAAATAGAAAAATATGGAGAAAAGATAAATTTACCTTTAATTTTCCCACGAGAAAAAACACACGTTCTGACAATTTTTCGAAAGGAAAAACTATTTTAAAGTTGAGAGCAGGGAATACGAAGGGATTTCGAACTTGAGAGGGATTTATTTGAAGTTGACAAAAAAGAAAATTCAAGTTGAGACCAAGAAAATTTTGAAGTGAAAAAAGAAATGGCAAGGATTAGTAGTGAAGAAGAGAGCATGAGTCTATCTTCAATGGCGTCGGTAAGTGTAAGTAGATCAATTTTTAGGGTTTCGCAGGCTGTTGAAAACAAAATTGTTTGTTGATTCGCATGGTGTTGAAAGCAAAATTGTGAGTGGGTTAAGTCTTAGTGAGTCGATTGAGTCTTAGTGAGTCGCTTGAGTCGCAAGGGTTGATCGAGTCTCATTGAGTCGCAAGGGTCACAAGAGTTGCATGGGTCTCTTGAGTCGTAAGGATTCCTTGAGACTCATGACCCTCTTCGACTCGAGCGACTCATGACCATCTTCGACCCAAACGACTCATTGAGTCTGAATGGTCGCAATGGTTGCTTGAGTCTTATTGAGTCGCAAGGGTCGTTTGAGTCCCATGGGTTGATTAAGTCACTTAAGTCGCTTGAGTGCAATGGGTCGCTTAAGTCACAATGGTCGCTTGAGTCGCATGGATCGGTTGAGTCACATGGGTCGCTTGATTCGCATGTGTTAATTGAGTCGCAAGGGTCGCTTGAGTCGATAGAAGTCTAATGTATTCTTGATTGGTCATTTTGCAGGTGCCGCAAAAGTTGAAGTTTCTGTATGAATTCAAGCACATGGACAGAATGCCGAAGATCACCACCAAGTGTTATCCTCACGAGACAATAAAGAAGTTAAGAAGAATCATAGATGAATATGAATTGCATTAATTCGAGAAGGAATCAAAATATAGGCATTTATTCCATTTCCAATGTGAGTCCACATTGACGAAGGTTCAAATGGTTGTGGTACAGGAGAAGAAGGAGTTGTGGTTCGTCTTAAACGGTGTTCCCATCCGGTACTCTATAGTGAAGCATACACTAATTATCAGATTGAACTGCAGACCCTATCCCAAAGGATGGGAGTCCAAAAGGGGTGATACCGACATTGAAAGGTGACCGCAACACAAGTGAGTGAAAAGCTTGTGAAGGCAAAGGATTCCGCCGACCGGACGAGGTTGGCAACTTTAATGTTGCTGGCGCAAGTTCTGGATCACAAGCCTCCATCACATAACTTTTTCATCCATGCTCTCATTTACATGGTTGATGACTTGGAATTTTGTGAAGGCTTTCCATGGGGGTTTTACACGTTCGAAAAGCTTTGTGGATACTTGCCACAAGCAGGTTAGCAGGGAATCACTGACACCAAAAGGGCATTGTGGTGGTTTCATGATTCCACTAATGGTAAGCTTTATATATTATTCGAATAACATGAATGTTTTCATTCTTTTTTGCATTCTTGTCATTTTGTTTTAATGTTTTGTTTACTTCCATTCGAAACATCCTTAGTTTAGGCGGAAAGTGATGGTATATTGATTTTATGGATGCAGATCCATCATGCCTAAGGATGTTCAAGAATAAGGTTACATCCAATTTTAACCCGAAGTATGTAGACGTGATAAGGCAGATCAGAGATTCTAAGGTAACAATTATACAAGGGTAACAAGGGTCACAAAGCGTCATAATGGTTATTTCTTGTTTTGCAGGATATTCGAATTATTCTTCGTGTTGAACATGAAGAGGAAGCTTTACTTTTTGATCTGGAAAATTACCAGGGATGCAACAATCCCGAGGTTCAAATATGGATGGAACATTTACGTAGAAACCCGAACGGTATTTGTTGGGAGGACATCCGTAAGCAAGAACTGATGACGCAAGAAATAGCTCTTGGTGATCAAAAAAAGGGGAAAGGAAAGGGGACTAAGACGAAGAAGAGCGTGGGTAAAAAACAATAGAGGTTGTAGATCTTCCACCCATATCTGAAGCTGACGAAGAAGAAGGTTGGGTAGGTGTTGCTGAAGTTGATGAAGAAAGAGGAGGTGATGCTGAAGCTGAAGGAGAAGGTGATGATGAAGGCGAAGAAGCTGCAATCCCTCTGTCACTAGAGCATAAATTAATGATGGAAACAACGAAGTTGGAGAAAAGAATAATCAACGTCATAAGAGACCTTCTACGAGATATCATGTTTCATTTTTCTAATCCAAAATCAAAGGCGGCAAATCCCCAAAGTGCTGACAAGGCAAAATCAAAGTCGGTTGAGAAAGGTGTGAGTACCGTACACCAATCTTCCGACATTGTGAGAGCCAAGGGATGAGCCGGTTGAGTAAGCGGCTGAAATGACTCTAGAGATGGCTCGAAAGAGGATTTGACAAACATTTCAAGATTAGTTGAAAATCTTACATCACCGCCAGCATTTCTCCAACTGAATACATTTCCGAAGAGGTTACTGTAACGATTGCTCCTGTCAAAGTTCCACCAAATAAGTAATACTGAGTGAAAAAGGTCATTTGAGCCAAATTGCAGCAAGAGTCGGCATGGGTCACAATGGTCGCATGTGTCATATGGGTCTCATAAGTCGTAGGGTCGCAATAGTCGCATGGTCGCATATGTCCCATGGGTGGCAAGGGTCACAAATGTCGCATGGGTCTCATATGTCACAGGGGTCGCATCAATATAACAAAGGATGAGTCTAATGAATATAGTAATTTTTATGCAGATGCACCCGTTGGTGTTCTTGAGGAGGTTTCTACTGAGTATACTCCAATGGATCTTGTTGAAGAGGTCGCTGCTGAGGAGGCTCATGCCGAGGATACTCCACTTGGTCCTATCGAAGAGGTCTCCGCTAAGGAGGTTGTTGTCGAGGATACTCCAGTGGGTCCTATGGAAGAGGTCGTCGCTGAAGAGGTTCCTACCGAGGATACTCTAGTGGATCATGTCAAAGAGGTTGATGTGCGAACTATCAAGCAATAAATATGCCCAATATCCACTTACCGCAAGAGTACGGATCGGTGTAATAAAAGGGTCGATCTTTGGGGACTAATGCAACCTAAGCTAAGAATATGACTAAACTAAGATGGGTTGAATTGGTAGTGATGTGGGACTAATTTCTAAAACACTAAAGTAAATTGTGACAACGATGGGGAGACCTGAAAAACTTGATAATTAAGGACACTATGGGTATCGGGTAACCGGGATTTGCAAGGATGCAATAAACAAAGGATCATGAACGTATCGAATTATCTTGATTACAGGGAATTCATACTCATAAATAAGGAATGGTTCTCTCGACACCTAAACCTCCTAACCATAACTACGTGCAATCCTACCTCCCGGTAGTGACTAACTCATAATTACGATAGCGTTAAGCGCGCAATCCTAATTCCTAAGTCGATTAACCGACCAATAAAATTATAATTAATCAAACTTAATCAACAATCAACGATTCTGGATTCATAATCTAGCCTCCCGGCTAAACACAAATTCCTAGGTTACTGAGCGGCCAGCACAAGTATAAAGCGTTTACGATGTTGATTGTAAAACTGAAATTCAAGACAACTTCAAAAGGTTTAAGCATTAACGCATAATTTCAAGCATCCATTACAAATCCGATATCCCTAACCCATAGCTGGAAATCTACTCACTCATGGTATCTATTGTAAAACAAGAGAAATAAACCGTAGACATGATAAAGGATAAGAAATACGATTCCTCGGTCTTCCCTATCTTGTTACCGAAGTACGGATTGTTGTTTCTCTCCTTCTCTAGCTTCTCCTGATTTTCTCCTTGTGTTTCCAGTCTCTTTCCTGGCCCTAGCCACCGTCGGAATTCATTAGCCATCCCCGTTTCCTGTTTAACTTTCGTTCAAAGCCTAAAACAGATTGTTCTTGAAAAGGGGACCCGCGCGGGCTACGTGCTCACCCTGCGCGGGCTCATCGTGTATCACTCTGCCCCAACAGGCTCCTTACCTCCTCGGGTCATGCGATATTTGCCGGAAATGCAGCCCTTGCAGGTTAAGATGTCCGCCCTATGCGGGGTCCTCGTGTTTGTCCAAACCCGAGCGGGTTCTCTTCCAACCTGAGGCATGTGAAATTTTTTGGAGTTGTAGCCCGCGCGGGCTAAAGAGAGAGCATGCGCGAGTTCATTTGATATCATGGAACATGATGTGGTTAATCTCAAGTAATAATTACCTAGACTAATGCGTCCGCAAGAATACACATCGTATAGTACCAGGGTCAAACACGAGGAATCGATGCAACTCTAAAGCTAGTAAACTAATGAATAGGATGTGTAAAATCAATAGGTGATTGGAATGCGAATGAAGATAAACTAACTAACTAAGAGATTAAACTTAATGGATTAAACACCATAGGTTTCGAGAGATGCACGATGATGCAACGAAGTTCTGACAAGATCATGGTTATAGATATCGTTATGTATTCGGGGAATTCAAGCTCTTTCATAGGGAATGACTCTCCCAATGCCTAAACCCACTATCTAGCATGCGTACTACCAATCTCCCAATTGTGTAATCTCACCTACTAGATGCATTAAGACTGCTATCCTAATTCCTAAGTTCAATTAACCGATCGGCTAAGGTTCTAAATCAATTGAGACTTCATATCATGGCTACGTTCCAAAATCCAATTCATCTCCCAATGCAATTATATTTTTATAATCATTCATTGAAGATACTAACAAGAATAAAAGCATTACGAACAACCAATCCATCCGAAACGAACAAATATTACAACCAAGCATTAAGAACAAAACTTCATTACATATCGGTAAAGCTCTCTAATCCATGGCTATGGACCTACTCGGACATGAACTTAAAAAACAAAACACTAAGATAACTATATTCAACATGGATAACGAATGAGATCCCTCCCTATTCTATTACCGACGTCTTCAACAGCTCCTCCGCGCTCCGGCTTCGTCGCTCCGTCCTTGTCTTTCTCCCTACGTGTGCTCTGTTTTTCTCTCTTTTTTTGAACTTGCGTTGCAAGCTGCTTGAGGCGTGCTGGAATCTGTCTGGAATGCACGGAGGTTTATGCACTGGTTTATGACGCTTGCTCGGAGTGCATCTAGCTCGGTGTTTGGGATCTCTTTCATCTTTCCTTCGTCCAGCAGCTTTGTGTAATGTTTAACTTCGTTAGGGTCATTATAGTCCCTCTCCAGCTGCTAAAAGAGCCATCTCAAGAATATCCACGTTCCCAAACTCTTCGGTAACTTCCTCAGCTAGTTTCTCTATGACGTCTATGTAGAATACCGAGTCTACCATACAAGGCTGTTTGAGCGTGTCGTTCAAATTAAACTCCACTTTTTCATCTCCAAACTTCAATGTGAGTCTACCTTCTGCACAATGTATGATCGTCTTGGCCGTATTAATGTATTCTTGATTGGTCATTTTGCAGGTGCCGCAAAAGTTGAAGTTTCTGTATGAATTCAAGCACATGGACAGAATGCCGAAGATCACCACCAAGTGTTATCCTCACGAGACAATAAAGAAGTTAAGAAGAATCATAGATGAATATGAATTGCATTAATTCGAGAAGGAATCAAAATATAGGCATTTATTCCATTTCCAATGTGAGTCCACATTGACGAAGGTTCAAATGGTTGTGGTACAGGAGAAGAAGGAGTTGTGGTTCGTCTTAAACGGTGTTCCCATCCGGTACTCTATAGTGAAGCATACACTAATTATCAGATTGAACTGCTTGCTCCTGTCAAAGTTCCACCAAATAAGTAATACTGAGTGAAAAAGGTCATTTGAGCCAAATTGCAGCAAGAGTCGGCATGGGTCACAATGGTCGCATGTGTCATATGGGTCTCATAAGTCGTAGGGTCGCAATAGTCGCATGGTCGCATATGTCCCATGGGTGGCAAGGGTCACAAATGTCGCATGGGTCTCATATGTCCCAGGGGTCGCATCAATATAACAAAGGATGAGTCTAATTAATATAGTAATTTTTAAGATCCAGTTTTTCGTATAATGACAATTGTAGCACGCTTACGCTTGCTCCAACATCGCTTAGTGCATGGTTAATTTCATAATCTCCTATTTTACAAGGCATCACGAATATACCTGGATCGGGCATCCTATTGGGTAGATTTAGCTGCAGCATCGAGTTAGTCACCATGACGGTTTCCGTCTCCACATCTCGCTTGTTTGCAAGTACGTCTTTGATAAACTTGGCGTATGAAGGCATCTTCTTCAACGCTTTGTGGAATGGAATAGTGATATCAATCTTCTTCAACATCTCAGCAAACTTTGCAAATTGAGCATCCTCGTTCTTTTTGCTTTGGCATTGAGGGAACGGCAAAGGAGGAGGCCTCGGTTCAGGTTTGACGTATTTCGGCTCCTGTTCCTCCTCTTTGTGTTCTTCGATGTTGCTGCCCTTTTCCGTTACGGTACTAGATGATTCTCCCTTTTCAAACATCGAATGAGTAGCCTGATCCAATGTCTTAACACTCCTTAAGTGAATGGCGTTGATATGTTCACGAGGATTCGCTTTCGGTCGCCCCGGTAGAACTCCTTGTGGTCGTGAAGCCCCTTGTGCAAGTTGTGCAACTTGGGTCTCCAATTGTCTAAGGTTAGCTTGGAAGCCATCCATCTGCTTCCTGGCGCTCTCTTGTTCCGCTTTCACTCCCATCAACCAGTTGTTTTGATTTTCTTGGAATTGTAGGCGACGAGTGAACATGGCGTTGAAGTTGGGGGCTTCTTCTGAATGGTTTTGTTGTGACAGAGGTGCACGTGACTGATAATTTTGAGTTTGGGGCTATGTCCTTGGTAGAAAGTTTTGATTTCGTTGCATCATCCACTGTTGGAAATTTCCCGATAAACATTGTGCATTAAATGCACCATCGAATCACTTATACGAAAGGTAAGGGTGATTTCTCCATTCAGGGTTATAAGTGTTACCTAGAGGCTGATTGTTGCTAACATTATTCACCTCCTCATACCCTATGTGGGACTAATTTCTAAAACACTAAAGTAAATTGTGACAGCGATGCGGAGACGTGAAAAACATGATAATTATAGACACTATGGGTTTCACGACACCGGGATTTTATAGGATGCAATAAACAATGGATCATGAACTTATCGAATTATCTTGATTATGGGGAATTCATGCTCATAAGTACGGAATGGTTCTCTCGACACCTAAACCTCCTAACCTTCCGAATTGCTCAAAGCATTTCGATCGATGCATTTCGGACATCATATTGTAGATTCCACTAATTTGATCTTTTACTTCAGCTATCTTGGCATATAAGGCATGCGTGTTGTCCAAGTTAGCTACCGTTTCTGGAGCGTTGCGATTGTATTCTCCAGTGGCATTGCTGCCCTCATCGGCCATACGATCAATCAAGTTTTTGATTTGTGGAAAAGTGAGGTTGCTCAAAGAACCTCCAGCAGCGGCTATGATCAGAATTTTCGTGTTATCCATCAATCCTTGCAGAAAGTTGTGTATGAGATAGCTCTTATCCATGTCGTGGAGTGGGAAAAGGCGTTGGTAGCCTTTGAAACGTTCCCACGCTTTGTATAAACTCTCAACTTCCCCTTGGACGAATGTGTTGATTTGATTCTTGGCGAGCTGAGCTTTACTCTGAGGGACGAACAACATCATGAATTTTTCCTCTAGTTGTCCCCATGATCGTATAGAGTCCGCCGGTTGGGAATAGAATGATTCTTGGGCCTTATCCTTTACTGAGAATGTGAAGGCAGCTAGCATGATGTCCTCGTCTTCGACTCCTTCTCCCGTTCTGTTAGTTCTGCAGAGCATCTTAAAATCAGTAAGATGCTGATTCGGATCCTCGACAGGTCTCCCTCTGAATGCTGCATTACTGAGCATCTGGATGAATGCCGGCTGTAATTCCACGCGAGTGTCTCTCCTAGTGATGCATGACAAGAGTTGTGTATGCCTGGAGACCGTATATGATCCATAGGTCATCGCTGGCTGCATTTGTAGCACTTTTGGTTGCATTTGTGGCACGTTCAAGTCTCGACGTTGTGCCATTAACTCTTCTTTGCTCTTATCTACAATTTTTGGTTCGATTACTACCTCGGGTTGGAAGTCTAGGTGCACTTGTGTATTATCGACCGGTTGGCTTGCACTAGCTCTCGTTTGTCTCCTTACTTCTCTGAGCGTTCTATCGATATCTGGGTCGTAAACTAGATCAGCACTTCTGGTACCTCTGATGCACAAGTGAGCTGCACGAGATAAGAAAACAAAACACAAAAGTCGTGTGAGTTCCAAGAAGTGAACGAATTTGACTCAAAACAAAAGAAAAAAAATACGAAAAAAAAACAAATAAGTCTCCGGAAAGGACTAAGTCCTAATCCAAAAGTATACTAACTCTAAAGCCGTAATCAATTCCCCGGTAACGGCGCCAAAAAATTGAAGTGGTTAATCTCAAGTAATAATTACCTAGGCTAACGCTTCCACAAGAATACGGATCGTATAGTACCAGGGTCGAACACGAGGAATCGATGCATTTCTAAAGCTAGTAAACTAATGAATAGGATGTGTAAAATCAATAGGTGATTGGAATGCGAATGAAGATAAACTAACTAACTAACTAACTAACATATTAAACTCAATGAATTAAACACTACAGGTTTCGAGAGATGCACGATGATGCAATGAAGTTCTAACAAGATCATGGTTATAGATATCGTTAAGTATTCGGGAAATTCAAGCTCTTTACTAGGGAATGACTCTCTCGATGCCTAAAGCCACTATCTAGCATGCGTACTAGCAATCTCCCAATTGTGTAATCTCACCTACTAGATGCATTAAGATCACTATCCTAATTCCTAAGTTCAACTAACCGACCTGCCAAGATTCTAAATTAATATAGACTTCATATCATGGCTACGTTCCAAAATCCAATTCATCTCCCAATGCAATTAGATTTTTATAATCATTCATTCAAGCTACCAACAAGAATAAAAGCATTACGAACAACCAATAAATCTGAAACGAACAACTATTATAACCAAACATTAAGAACAAAACTTCAGTAAATATTGGCAAAGCTCTCTAACCCATGGCTATGGACCTACTCGAACATGAACTTAGAAAACAAAAAACGAAAGATAACTATATTCAACATTTATAACGAATGAGATCCCTCCCTATTCTATTACCGACATATTCAACAGATCCTCCGCGCTCCGGCTTCGTCGCTCCGTCCTTGTCTTTGTGTGCGTTCTACTCCCTCATTTTCTCCCTACGTGTGCTCTGTTTTTCTCTCTTTTTTCTGTCCGAATTGGGCTGCTGAAGCTCTCCTCTTTTAGCCCTCTTTCTCCTCTTTCCTTACCTCTAATCGTTCCTCTTTGGTCGTCCTCTTTCTTTCCTCTCTAGTGGCTGGAATTTCGTGTTTCTTACAGCAACTGCAGTTTCCTTTTCCGAGTTTTTCCATCTCTTGTTTTTCCATTCTTTTGTCATTGTCAATGTTTCCTCTTTATTTTCCAGCCATGTAGCTCCCCTTTCTCTTACCTAACGATATTTCCTTTTGGTTTAAGTAGCAAACATGTTCCTTTTCTTGTTTTGCTAAATTTCCTTTTCTAGTTTATGCAGGTGACGAACACAACCCGTGCGGGCTGATGAGTGCCCCGCGCGGGCTGGGTTGCAAATGGGACCCTGCGTGTGCTGGTGAAGAGCCCGACTCGGGCTGGAGCTGCTGGAGGAGTGAGCCCGCGCGGGCTAAAATGGACACCCTGCGCGGGGTGATTGGAGCAAGGTTGTCCGCTCGGGTTGAGGATGAGTCCGAGGCGTGCTGAAGGTGCTGGATATGGAGCCCGAGCGGGCTAAGGTATCCACCTGCTGGGGTTACTTCTCCTATGACGTGGAACAGTCATGTTTTGGGGCATTCGCTCGTGTTTGTGTCCTGGTATCTCCGTTCACTGCAAAACACGAGAAAACGATGAAAGAGGACTAAGTGATGCTTAATGCTTGGTAAAATCCAAATGAATAATGAAACTAACTATGAAAATAGACAAAAATACTATAACAAAATACACTTTATCAGAACATGAGCGGGTTGATGTTCAGAACGAGTCGGGCTAAAACTTCTGCTGAGGCAGCTCGTGCAGGGGCTTCTCCAAGCCCGACCGAGCGGAGTTGATTCCGTGCTTTTTCTCCTTTTTGCTCTATGCTCGGGTGTTCCATTTGGTTCTATGGATTGAATTCGCTCCGAGTGGTTTGTAGCTTCTAGTATGTGCGGTTGAATCCAGGAATTGACATTCTAAAGCTCGGTTAGGCCTTGTCGCCTTAAAACTTAAAAATCAACAAAAAGGGAGTATATAAAGAACGTCCGTGTCGAATTCGTAACTCGTGCTATGCAAACTATGCGAAAATGATATAAATGCCTAGACTAAAACTAACACATACTACGTGTTATCAGAGGTCATCGCTGATGTTGGTGCTAAGGGAACTACAAAAGTTCTTGTCAAAGATGTCGAAGTACCACCAAGTAAGTAAGGTCATTGGAGTCATAAATGTTGTATTGGTTAAATGGGCCGCACGGGTCACAAAAGGTCACTTGGATCGCAAGGTTCCATGGGTCGCTATGTATTATTGGTCGCATGGGTTGCAGGGTCGCTATGTCCCATATGTCAAATGGTCGCAGGGTCGCATGGATCACAAAAGGTTGCATGGATCACAAAAGGTCGTATGAGTCGCAAGGCCGCATGGATTGCTATGTCCCATCGGTGGCATGGGTCGCATGGTCACTATGTCCCATGGGTCGCATGGTGGCAGGGTCGCATGGCAACAGGGTCGCATGGGTCGCTATGAGTCTAATAAATAAATTTTTATGCAGATGCTGAAGCTTTATCGAATGAGTCTGATAGTCCAATGCTAATTAAACAAATTTTAAGACCACAAAAGGCAAGACAAGAGCCATGTGTTGAACCTCCGCCGGTGAAAAGAGCTCAACTAGGCGAGGGAGAGGGCAAGGGAAAGGGGAGAGCGAGGGAAAGCTGTGGATGCAGAAATGTGGGTGAAGAACCCATAGAAGAAGTGGTTCAAGAACCCGCAGAAAAGGTAGTTCAAGAACCCATAAAGAAGATGGTTTAAGAACCATTAGAGAATCAACATTTGTGTGGGAGCCCAAGGGATTGGAAGAGGGCAGGATAACCCGAGAGATCCCATTCATTGACGCTAGTGGTATAAAATTGTCTTCTCTATATACTTATGATGCAACCTCGCCAAGAGCATTGGTGGATATATGACCTAGATTCTACTTAGGGGCCATAGTTTTGGGAGATCATATTAAAGACTAACGTACGGCTTATAGATGATGTATTTTTTTTAACCTTGAGTCGAAACTCACAAAGGTCACAGAGGTCATTTTGTGTCATATGTATTCATGGGTGTTAATTTTTTTGCAGCAGTTGGATGAGGCATTGTTCGAGTTGTATGATCGCATGAGCAGATATGACTTCATATATAATAATTATTACATTTGTCCTATTGCTTTCATGCAGACGCTCACGATGTGAGTGTACGAGGATATATAAGAATTGCCAGAAACTCTTACCGAATATTTGGATGGCAAGTATCGATTCAGAAGTAAGTACAAAACCAGTGAATCATTATGATGGCTTAGTCTCGATTGTAAACATTCCATCATCCAAAAATCTATATATACATGTAATTGGGTAGCCAAGAAAGTGAATTTCAAAACCCGATGCATTATGGTATACGACTGCCATAGCAGGTTGAAGGAAACACATGTCAGTCCGGTGATGGAGATGATAAGAACAACTATCCCCAATGATGTTTCGACTCCGAGGGTTTCTTTGCTTGGCTTCTAGAGAAGATAAATGGAAGTACAAGTATTATGAAGGTCTGTCATAGAACAAAAGCGCGAGTGACTGTGGTGTTACGCGTTAAAATTCTTAGAAGCCGTTGTATTAAAAAAGGTGGGAAGTTACCCGAAATTTGCGACGACAATGTTGCTTCCATGCGTGAGAAGATTGCTGCTGATGTATGTGAGAATGGAAGATGTATCCCTATTCCCCGAGACTAATTGCATCTCATAATGTCATCCTTGATTTTGATTCATATTATTTGCGAATAACTTGATAAATTATCATTTTTTAAATTTGAGTCATATTTATTTGTAAATAACTTGATAAATTATTATTTTATTAAATTTGATTCATATTATTTGTAAATAATTTGAGTCATAACAAATTATTATTTTTTAAATTTTTTCATACTTTTTAACGGGTTTTAGGGGCACAAGGGTCGCAAAGGGGTCAAAGGGTCATAAAGGTACAAGGGTCGGAGGGGTACAAGAGGTCGCAGAGGTACAATGGTCGCATTGGTATAAGGATCGCAAAGGTACAAGGGTTGTAGAGGTACAAGGATCACAGGGGTACAAGGATGCATGGGTCAAAGGGTCGTAGGGGTCAAAGGGGTCAAAGGGGTGCAGGGGTCAAAGGGTAAGAGAGGTACAAGGATCGGAAGGGTACAAGGGTCGTACGGGCACAAGGGTCGCAAAGGTACAAGGGTCGAATAGGTACAAGGGTTGTAGAGCTACAAAAGTCACAAAGGTACAAGGGTCGCAGGGGTACAAGGGTCGCAGAGGTACAAGCGTCGTAAAGGTACAAGGGTCGCAGGGATACAAGGGTCGCAGAGGTCAGAGGGGTCAAAGGAACGCTAATGCGATTCATGTTAAACAAGTTAACCTAAATTACCTGCAAGTGTACGGTACATGAGTAGTACTCTAGGTGTTGATCCAATAGGGACTACGCAACAAGGACTAAGATCAAATTAGAATCAATACTTGGTACGATGAAAATTAGGTGTGAGATGAATGCATGAAAATGCAGTAAACTAATGAGTTCTTAACAATGAGACAAACGTTCTAGGATACGGTTTCACCGTATAGCTTCCAAAATCAACTATCGATCTATCTAATGATGCGTTCCTTATCAAGATATCCAAGGCTGGCGATCCTAATATAATTCCTACCCTCTCTCAAGCCATAGGAACGTGATTCAATTGAGTTATCCCTTATTTTCGTGGCTAATACCCCAAACTAAACCCATATAATCTATGATTCATCCGGTTAACCCTCAAACGTTATTAACCAACTTTCGTGACCCAGTCTCGGTTATTCTAAGCCTGATTTTCTAGGACTAGAATTCTCCTTTTGGTCCTCCTCCTAATCCCTTACACATGCATCTACTTGGCCTTCGTAAATACAAGACATTCAACACTCAAACAAAGAACAGATTAGCAAAACGGGAAATGCATTCAAAGAATAAATCGAAGAGGTTTCGGGGTAGCCATAGGCTAATCCCTTCTCCTAGAACAAATCCAGTACTCAGTCATGAGTTTGAATCCAAACAACACAAATGAAATAGATAGAGTAAGGAGCATAGAAATATCAAACGAGGTGTAGTACCAAATTGATTTTCCTGTCTCCTTGTGTGTCTCTATCAAGAGGGCTCTCCTATGAATGAATGGGGAATCAATGCATGAATGAATCCGTCCAATATATAACGAATTCTGTTTCGTGCCCTTGAATTCTTGTAATTCAAAATTTGAATCATTCCCGAGCTTTTCTCTACTCAAAATAGACGTAGGAGGGTTGACCAAGTCATGCCTTTGTTTGTAGAACAACTTCTTCAAGCGCCCAACCGTGCTTTGTTCATGCTCGGCCCGTGCGTGCCTATGTCCGGTCCATTCCTTGTCTTTTTCTCGTCTCGTTTGCTCCATTGTGATATCCAATGCCCGTACATTGTCCCATGTATGTTCTTTAGCTTCAAAATGAACCAAATACACATTAAAATCAATAAGAATATAAAAACAAAAAAACAAGTAAAACGAATACAAAATCACACGTAAACATCGCAACTATCGTCATAAACATCTCTACAATTATGCGAAAATCGTGTACGAAAACGAGATGATAAAAATCCCCAGACTTGAATGTTTGATTGTCCCTAAGCAAACGTAAACGCGGAACACGTTGGGGATACAAAAATCGAGAATTCCCCTTTCCTCTAGAAACACCGTTAAAGCGAACCTAATCGATCAACAAGGAAGTCAAGAGCAAATTCGACCTAATAATCTTTTAGTCTACATCCTTGGTTCACCATGGCTACCTATGGGAAAGTGAATCAAAGGAAAGCTAAACAAGAAACCACAACTCTCTCCACCAAAAGAGACTTCAAACAAATGCTATAGAATAAAAAAGGATACTTGCTTCATTTACGAGACTCTTTATTCCTTTATTCCATTTTTCTTTCTCTATTTTCATTGATATGCGGACACACTAGGGTTCTAGGACGTCGTATTTGAAGGGATCCAGCCTCTACTTAGACCCAGGCTACCGATGATGGTATACTCTTGCATCTCGATCAAGAGTACAGCGGAGTAAATGTCATTTTTATGCGCCGTGCCCTTAGGACGTAGAAAGATGATCACCAACCCACCACTTAGACCTAAACCATCGAAAATTTATCAAGGTTTATGCACTCATATCGATTTTAGATCATGCTTTGAGGCATTATTTTTATCGATAGTGGAGTGTTAGTGTAACTCATATTCTGCGAAACAAGCTCAATTCATATGATCAAATTATCCTCGTGAAAAAGAAGTAAAGCATCGTCTACATGAAGTATAATCATTTGAATAGAGAGAATGAATAAGAAACTAGCCTAGCAACCTCGTCTAAACCTCCCACAAGTTTCACTAGGATTCCCACATACTTACAACCTATTCGAAATTCAACCGACTAATAAGCTCTAACATGCAAAATATCACAGAAAAGGTCAGCTTCTTAAGCATTCTAGGTTCAAGGATCATGTGCCTGGGACAACTCCGACTCATAAAAACAAAAACAAACTGAAACTAAACTAGGAACTATGAAATAATAGAAAAACAAAAGAAAATGAAACGAAATCACCTGAAAAATGTGAGCTACTCCCCCCAAATCGAATTTAATGACGTCCTCGCGTGAAACTCCAATGAAAGATACAAAAGGTGAAGTCACGATTGTAGGTCTTCATCTTTTTATTTGTTTTTCTGTTTTAAATAAAACAAGTCCGAAAATACGAAACAAAAAAAAAATGTTAGGTGCCTCCAAGAAAGCGCTTATAAAACGTCGTTAAGCTTGGCGTCTCAATGCCTCATGGGCTCATGATGGGTGGATCAAATAGGGAGATGGAGTTTTGCTTCCGATCGGTTGAACGACTTGATAGAGCTTTAGGCATTGTCCATTGGCTTTGAATGTTTCACTCGTCTTGCTCCATAGTTCTACTGCTCCATGCGTGAATACCTGTCGTACCACAAAAGGACTAGACCAATGGGACCGTAGTTTCCTGAAAAAAACTTAAAATGAGAGTTAAAAAGTAGAACCAAATCACCTGGCCGAAAGTCATGAGGTAGGATCTTCGCGTTGTGCCATCCGTTAGCGTGGTCATCGCTCTTGTTGCGCACTACCATCGTCGCTCCTTTCTCTTTCAAACTAGGGTGCAGCCTCCTTTGATCTTCGATGGAGGGTTCACGGTTGTCCTCCTTAATTCCACTCATGAATTTCGTGTAGAGCTCAGCTTCCTCGTCCGTGAGTCTTGCGTTCCTACAAACCTTCTTCAAGCATCTCTCGAGAGGGTCGGAAAAACATAGTTGATGGAGCGTGTCATTCCATAACTCATTTAACAAGTCAACTCTAAAGCACGACTCCAAGAAGGAAGGGTCGTTCATGGAGCTGGACAAGTTGAATTCTATCTTCTCATTTCTGACATGTAAGGAGAGCTTCCCTTGTTGTACGTCAATCATGGCACCTCCAATAGCTATGAAAGGTCTACCATGAATAATAGGTACCCTAGCATCTTCTTCAATATCGAGCACTGATCATCTCGTTTTTACATGTATTTCTTGCATGATTTTAGAGATGTTTACGATATAGATGCGATGTTTACGTATGATTTTGTATCCGTTTTACTCATTTTCCTGTTTTCGTGTTCTTACAGGTTTTAATGCAAATTTGGTTCGTTTTGAAGCTAAAAAACATACACTGGACAAAGTACTAGCATGGAGGATCATATCAGAGCAAACAAGGCTAGACAACAACATGCACAACCAAGCACAATGCATAGCATGATCGGGCTCAACAAACAAACACATGCCCGACCATGCATCATCCTCAGCCTGACCATGCTCAATAGAAATCAACGATGCCCGACCGTGCATCAACCTCAGCACGACTATGCTCAGCAACCAACGCACATGCCCGATCGATCACTCATTGCCATGCACGGTCGAGCTCCATATTTTGCACGACCGGGCTCATCTAACCTTAAGATGCACGGCCGTGCACCATTCCTAGCCCGACCGGGCGCTTGAAACAAAGAAAATCCCCGAATGATCAGCACGGCTCGGGCGTGTATCAAGCCTGACCTATCGTCCATTGCTTGAGGTTCCCGATCAGGCTACACATGCTGCACGCCTGGGCATGGAGACACAAGGATCAACGACAATGAAAAGGAAAGATTATAGCCGTAATGAAGAAAAAGGAATATCATGTGAGAAGAATGGAAAAGCACTGCCAAAAGGGAAAGAAGAAGAAAAGGAAAAAGAGGAAAAGAGGAAAGAAGGATATTCAATCAGTTTTACAGACGTTACACACGTTACATAACTACATAGACAGATAGAGACTTGCAGAGGAGACATTCAAGGGCATTGAAGATCGAATAGGGACTTCGGTTTCGTTTGGTTTTAATGTTCCTTAAACTATCTATTTCGATTATGTTGTTTTCTTCCTAACGCATGAGCGAGTAGTCGTTTTGTTCTAGGACAAGGGATTAGCCCATGGCTATCTCGAAACCACTTTGATTTGTCTTTGAATGCAATTTCCCGTCTTCGTTTATCTATTCTTTGTCCGAGTGCTTGATTGACTTGTGTTTACGAATGGCCACGTAGATGCATGTTTAGGAACTTAGGAGAAGGACCAAAAAGAGATTTCTAATTCCAGATAATCAGGTTTAAAACAACCGATGTTAGGCCACAAAAGAAGGGTAGAATTGGTTCAGGGTAAAACGGATGGATCATAGAACTTATGGGTTTAGCTGAAGATGTCAGCGACGAAAGTAGGGGATAACTTGACTAGATCACGTGTCTATGCCTTGAGAAAGGGTAGATATCATATTAGGATTGTCTGCCTTATATATTTGATTGGGATTGGATGATTAGATTGGTTGATTGTTGGTTTCGGTGGCCTTGTGGTGTAACAGGATTGCTAGAACTTTTGTCTCACTATTAAGAACTTGTTACTTTATTGTTTTTAGTATTTCATTCTTAAAACCAATATTCGTTCTTTGCAAGTTTGACTTGTAGTTTGGGTTTAGGTTGTGTTGCGTAGTCCCTGTGGAACCGGCAACTAGAGTACTACACACGTGTCGTGCACTTGCGGGTAGTTTAGATTATTATTTGTTTAACTTTGAACCGCATCAAGTTTTTGGCGCCATTTTTGGGGACTATTGTCAACACGTCTTAAATTCGAACCTAGAGTCATTCTTGTTTTGTTTTCTTTTTGTTTTTTTGCTTTCGTTCTTTCTACCGAAATTCTTTTTATTTGTCCTTCATAGAGTCGTCAGATCAAAGAAGAGATGGATAATCAGAACGCACCTCAGAGACTTTCTAGAGCTTTTCGGTACGCTCAAAATACACGGAGTCTTGGAAGATGCGATCTTATTGCGTCTCTTCCCCTTCTCAATTGGGGGACGAGCGAAAACTTGGTTGCAATCGCATCCAGATGATTCAATCACTACTTGGGACCAGCTCTACACACTGTTTTTTATCATGATTCTTTCATCCGAGCAAGACGATTCAGATGAGGGGGAAAATTACAACGTTTGGATGTAGAGATGGAGAAACGTTGTCCGAAGCGTGCGATAGATTTAAGGATTTTCAATAGATGTGTCCACATCATGGTCTCCAGCAGTGGTATATCCAAACCTTTTACAATGGAATTTCAGACGAAAACACAACGACGTTGGATAATGCTGCTAGAGGATCATTTATGGATCTGAGTGTTGAGGAGGCATACAAGCTGATTGATAACCTTGCCATGAACCACACCATGTGGTCCACACCGAGAGGTATGCCTAACAGAACTCGAGGTCTATATGAGCTGAGTCAGAACAGAGCGACAGGTAATGCAGCAAACGCTATGTATTGCATGAATTTCGGAGATACATAACATGTGGCTTATCAATGCACAGTGCAAGAGGACGTGGAACATATGATTTATGCCCAGCAACAAGGAAACACACAATTCGGGAATACCTACAACTCGAATTGGACCCGAACTTTTCATACCAAACGACTTAACTAATGAAGTATTCGGGATTTCAGCAACCGTACCAGCAAAATAATCAGCAAATACAACAAACTCAGATAGTTCCAAAAGCTCCTCAACCTCCTCAAGCCCCTTCGTCAAACCTTGAGGCGGTGATGCTCGAATTTATCAAGGAGCAAAGGCAGCAACAATCGACTCAAGCCAAATTTAATGCAGATGTAGTGGCAGCGCTTAGCGAGATCAAAACTCAGATGGAATCCTTGAGCAAACATGTGAAGATCTTAGAGAACTCTGCAGCACATCAAGCTGCCTCATCCTCTCAAAATCCTGGACAGCTTCCCGGAAAACCCGATCTAAATCCGAGAGAGTACATGAACACTATAACCGTGTGCAACACTGATATGATCTAGCATTCGCCCTCAAAAGAGCTAGACCAAGTTGTTGGAACGTCCATAAAAAAGGCAAAGGTACCATCGCGATTATGGAAGGCGTTGAACCAGATTTCGACAAACCATATGTTGCTACACCGTCGTACAAACCTCCTATACCGTTTCCTCAACGGTATGTGAGCAGCAAAAATGAAGAACGAGTGGGCAGATTTATAGAGCACCTCAAGAAGCTTGACATCTAATTTAATAATCACGCCAAACTCCGAAGGAGGTTCTTTCCAAAGAGAGGCGTATAATGAGAACGAGATGGTTGCACTCAACGAGGAATGCAATGCCATTCTTTAAAACACGCTGTCTCCAAATTTGAAGGACCCCACGAGATTGTCTATTTCGTGCACAATATATAATATTGACATTGACAATGCTTTGTGATAACACGTAATCCGTTGTAGTTTTTATATCATTCTTAGGTCTAGTTTTGAGTAGATTATTTAGATTTCATTCATTTATCGAGTTTATTCAAGGATTTCATCTACATTTCGTGTTTTGTGTAGGAAACGAAGACATGAGGTGAAACGCGAGAGATATTGTCAATTTAACCCCGAAATGACAAGGTTCAACTTGTGCAAGGCCGTGGATTGAAGTGAACCTTCAAACACCGAACGAAAGGAGCAGAAACAACATTGCAAGACATGCACGCTCGGGCATCGAAAGTGTGCCCGCTCAGGTAATTGATGCCAAGACAACCCCGTAGCTTTGCACGACTCGGGTGCTCAAGGAATATGATCGGGCATGTGTGCCCGATCGGGTGGAATTGGAGTGCCCGCTCGGGTTAATGCTAATTGTGGCCAAAACTCACCGCAAGTTTGCCCCACTCGGGCTAAGCAACTACACACTCGGGCATAGGTGCCCGCTCGGGCTAAAATGGGTGTACACGGTCGGGCACAAGGCCTGCACGAGCGGGTAAAGGCTGTGCCCGATCGGGTCCTTGTTATTCTCAACTAACTCCTAAGTTTTAGGTCGGCCAAACTAGGAGAGATCTGATCTATAAAAAGGGGTTTTCGAACCAGATTGAAGGAGGACTCATGGAGAACTGAAGGACAATTCAGAGCTATAGAAGACACGCTTGGACGGATCGAGACGGACGGAACGAAGGATCCGAAGCATGGAGGTCTATTGAAGACGTCGGTTGATGAATAGGGAGTCATCTCTTTCTCTATCTATGTTGAATTTAGATTTCTTTTGTGTTTCGTTTCCTGGGTTCATGTCCAAGTAGATCTATTGCCATAGGTTAGAGAGTATTGCCAACATGTAATGAAGTCTTGTGCTTAATGAATGGTGGATCTTAATGCTTTCATACTTGTACGCCACTCGATATGAATGAATTTGGTATTTTATCATGTTTTCAGATTTCATGGTTGATCTTAATGCTTCAATACTTGTACGCCACTTGATTGATGATATAGAAGTCTAATAAATCTACGCCAGGGCATTAAACTTTGGAACATAGCCATGATTTAGGGTTTAATCGGTTTAAAATCTACGCTCGTTACATCGTTGTGCAACTCTTGATACCTATGGTGATTTGTCGCTGAGTCATTCCTATCTTTAGTTTAGTTAGTTTGCATTTGCATTCCTTCTACTATTGATTTTACACGTCTTATTCATTAGTCCAATAGCTTTAGAGTTGCATCAATTCCTTGTGTTCGACCCTAGTTGCTACACGATCCGTATCCTTGCGGAAGCGTTAGTCTAGGTAATTTATTACTTGAGTCTACGCACATCACTTTGTACGATTTAGGAGCAAGCGTGAGCCTCATGTCACACTCAGTCTTCAAGCGGATAAATTTTGGAGATCTCAAACCTACAAAGATGTCTCTACAGCTCGCGGATCGCTCGGTAAGATATTTGGTGGGAATTATTGAAAGCGTTCCAACCAAGGTTGGTAATCATTGTACTCTCGCTGATTTTGTTGTACTTGACATAAAGGAAGATGCTAGTGTACCCATTATTCTTGGTAGACCTTTCTTAGCTACTGTAGGTGCCATGATAGACGCAGGATTTACCGATGAAGGAGCCGAGTTGTACACGAAATTCATGAGTGCTATTGAAGCACTAGGGGACGCCCCATGTGAGGAGATATCGCACGAAACGCACGCTTAGTGGAGAACCCGAACTTGAGCTCAAACCTCTTTCTACTTCTTTTCGATATGAGTACATTGAACGCAATAAACACATATATTCTTGTTATGAATGCTAAATTGAGTGCAGATGAGATGAGGAAACAACCCACTCTCGTAAAGAAGCATAGGAGAGTCAGCTTTACAATATGTACACACAGAACTTATACGGAATACAACCACAAACCTTCCACCGAAACTCAAAGGAGGCTACATCCGCACTTCAAAGAGGTAATGGAAAAAGATACCATAAAACTTTTTGATGAAGATATCATTTATCCAGCCTCGGGCAGCAAACGAGTGAATCCCGTGCATGATGTGCCAAAGGAAGAAGCAGTGACCAATGGATGGCACAACAAGAAGATCCTACCTCATAACTTCCAACTAGGTGACTTAGTTCTACTTTTGTATTCTCGTCCTAAGCTTTTCTCGAGCAAACTATCGTCCCGTTGGTCTGGTCCTTTTTAGGTACGAGAAGTCTTCACACATGGAGAAGTAAAACTATGGAGCGATTCGAGCAAAACATCCAAAGCTAATGGACAGCGGCTAAAGCTCTACCAAGCTGCTCAACCGATCGAAAGTGGAAACTCTATTTCCCTTTTCGATCCACCCATCGCACACGCATGAGGTATGGAGATGTCAAAGCTTAAATATGTTAAATAAGCGCTTGCTGGGAGGCAACCCAGTACTTTGTTTTCTATTTTTCGTAGTTGTTTAGTTTAAGATTCGGTTTATTAGAAATAAACAACACAAAAAAATATCACCACAAACATGACTTCACTTCTCTTACCCTGCATCGGAGCTTCACGTTTAGGACATCGTTCAATTCAAGTCTGGGGGAGCAGCTCACATTTGTGATGTGACTTCGTTTCATTTTCTTTTATTTTCTCTTTGATTACATAGTTTTTAGTTGGTTTTTGTTTTTGTTTTCGTGAGTCAGAGTCATCCTATGCACTTCCGGTGCCACATTTAGAGATGAACCCTAAACCTAGGATACTTAAGAAGTTGGCCTTTTCCGATTTTGCATGTTTTACTTAGATTTTTCTTAAGCGTTAGAGCTTATTAGTCAATTGAAAAATAATAGGTCGTCATTCTTTGGGAATCCTAGTGTTGCTTGTGGGAGGTTTAGACGAGGTTGCTAGGCTAGTTTATCGTTCATTCTCTCTATCCAGATGGTCATACTTCGTATAGACGATGTTCTCTCAAGGTGTCAGCGACGAAAGTAGGGGATAACTTGACTAGATCTCGTGTCTATGCCTTGAGAAAGGGTAGATATCATATTAGGATCATCTGCCTTATATATTTGATTGGGATTGGATGATTAGATAGGTTGATTGTTGGTTTCGGTGGCCTTGTGGTTGATGCGTATCAGAGTTAAATATAACCTAATCTACCCGCAAGTGCACGGCACGTGTGTAGTATTTTAGGTGTCGATCCCACAGAGACTATGCAACGCTACCTAAACCCGAACTATGAATCAAACTTGCTAACGAAAGAATGTGGATAAGGAATGAAATACTGAAATTAACTAAACTACTTGGATTCTAACGATGAGATAAACGTCCTAGGAAACCGGTTTCACCACAAGACTACCAAAACCGACGACCAACCTATCTATCATACAATCCCAGTTAAAGCTATCTAAGGCAGACGATCCTAACATGATATCTACCCCCTCTCAAGGCAT
>CM071860.1:38517600-38531583 GCA_036759665.1 Gynandropsis gynandra
AGCCCGAGTCGTGCAAACCTACGGGGTTTTCTTTACATGAATAAGCCCGAGCGGGTACCCCAATTGCACCCGAGCGGGCACACCTCCCTGGTCGTGTACCTTGTGTGCCCGAGTCGTGCAAAGCTACGGGGGTAATTGGTAGCAAATAGCCCGATCGTGTACACTTCCAATGCCCGAGCGGGCATGTCTTGAAATGTTGTTTCGTTCCCTTCGCTCGGTGTTTGAGTGTTCACTTTCAGTGCATGGCCTTGCACAAGTCGAATCTTGTTACTCAACTTCGTTTTCGGGGTTAGATTGCCATATTCACTCGTGTTTCTCCTCATGTCTTCGTTTCCTATGCAAAACACGAAATGTAGATAAAGTCTTCGAATATACTCAATAAGTGAATGAAATATAAATAATCTACTCTAAACTAGACCTAAGAATGATATAAAAACTACAACGGATTACGTGTTATCAGTATAACACACGTGTCATGCACTTGCGGGTAGTTTAGGTTAATATTTGTTTAACTTTGAATCACATCAAGCATAACAAAATCAGTGAGAATGCAAATACTACCTACCTTGGTGGGAATGTTTTCAACAATTCCCCCCGGATGTCTTACCGAATGATTCATGAGTTTTAGTGAAATATTGGTAGGTTTGAGATCTTCGAAGTTCATCTGCTTGAAGACCGAATGTGTCATGAGGCTCACGCTTCCTCCTAGATCGCACAAGGCATTGTCAATATCAATGTCTCCTATGGTGCATGGAATGGAGAAGCTTCTGACGTCTTTTACCATCAGGGGTAGCTTGTTTTGAATAATGCAGCTACATTCCTCGGTGAGTGCTATAGTCTCACTTTCTTCGACGCCTTACCTTGGAAAGAACTTCCTTGAGAAAATTTGCGCGATTAGGAATCTTTTGGAGAGGTTCCACAAACGACATGTTGATTTTGAGCTTCTTGAGGCCATGAAAGAATTTGCCTACTCTCTCTTAATTATTTCTGCTTACCAAGAGTCCAGGAAATTGTATAGGGGGTACGTACGCCGGTGGAGCAACATACAACTTTTCCAAATCTGGCTCAACCCCTTCCATGATTGTGATGCTACCTTTTCCTTTATCCACTGACTTTCTAGCAATTTTCTCTTTCTCTATAGAGGGCGGGTTTTCAATCACATCCTCGTTGCACAAAGTGATAGCATTCACATACTCTCTTGCGTTTTGATCGGGTTTTTCGGGAAGTTGTCCGGGATTCCGAGAGGATGAGGCAGCTTGATGTACTATGGAGTTCTCTAGGATCTTCACATGATTTCTCAAGGATTACATCTGATTTTTGAGCTCATTAACCACTATCTCCATTTCCACATTGAATTTGGTTTGAAGTGATTGTTGCTGCCTTTGCTCCTTGATGAATTTGAACATAACCACCTCAAGGCTTGATGATGGAGCTTGAAGAGGTTGAAGAGCTTGTTGAGTTTGCTGGAATTGTTGCGGTTTTTGGTACGACTCTACTTTTGTTGAAATCCCGAATACTTCACCGATTGGGTCGTTCGATACGTATCTCCGCAATTCGCACAATACATGACATTTGCTGCATTGCCCATCGCCCTACTTTGATTAACCTCGTATAGACCTCTCGTCTTGTTCGGCATACTCATTGGTGTAGACCACATGGTGTGGTTCATGGCAAGATTGTCGATAAGGTCGTATTCCTCCTCTACGCTCATGTCCATGAATGATCCTCCTACAGCGCTATCCCATGTCATCCCATGCTCATCTGCGTTCCCATGGTAGAAGGCTTGGATCACGTACCATTGCTCTACACCGTGTGTGGACACATATGCAAAAGATCTTTGAATCATCCCCACTCTTCAAATATAGTCTCCCCATCTCGGCATCTAGTTATCGTGATTTCTCTCCTCAATTGAATCGTCATTGCTCGGAGGAAAGAACCATGATTGGAATGATGTGCAAAGCTGGTCCCAAGTAGTGATCGAACAAGTGGGAAGAGTTGTAGCAAAGTCTCCGCTTGTCCCCCAATTGAGAAAAGGGAAAAGACGCAACAAAATCGCATCCTCCAAGACTCCATGTATCTTGAACGTACTGGAAAGCTCTAGAAAGTCTCAAAGGTGTTCATGAGGGTCTTCGTGATTTCAACCCATAAATGGCTTTTGATATAGCATGTTGATCATTGAAGGCTTACTCTCGAATTGTTCCTTGCAACGGCAGGCATTCTTATGGCTGTTTGGACGTTACTCATATTTGGCACCACGTAATCACGAAGCCGATGTGGTGGAGGAGGCTGTGGTTCTCGCGGTTGAAGCGCAAGTGGCTGTTGCTGTAATTGTCCTATATTACCAACGGGTAATTGGGGCTGTCCATGATCGTCCAAAATATCATTTCGGTTATCCATCGCTCATGAGTCTGTCGAGTCTACTCTTTCTTCTTTATTTGCCCTTTTCCCATTGTTATCCCGATCTCGGGGTCGATTCGAAGCAAACTTGAAGTACCTTAAGATCGGGTCATACACCTACGAAGGAAAAGCAAAAGGAGTTAGTAGAAAGAACAAAAAAAAACAAAAGAAAAGAAAAACAAAAACAAGAAATCACTCTATATCTAAATCTTAGGCGTGTTGACAAATAGTCCCCGGCAAGGACACAAAAAACTTGATGTGATTCAAGTTAAACAAATTAACCTAAACTACCCGCATATGCACGACACGTGTTTAGTACTCTAGGTGTTGATCCCACAGGGACTATGCAACACAGACTTAGATCAAATTAGAATCAAGATTTGCTATATGAAAATTGGGTGTAAGATGCAAATGAAAATGTGGTAAACTAATGAGTTCTTAACAATGAGACAAAAGTTATAGGATACGGTTTCACCGTATAGCTTTCGAAACCATCTATAGGTCTATCTAATCATGCGTTCCCTATCAAGATATCTAAGGCGGATGATCCTAATGTAATTCCTACCCTTTCTCAGGGCATAGGAATGTGATTCAATTGAGTTATCCCTAATCTCGTGGCTGATACCCCAATCTAAACCCATACAATCTATGATTCATCCGAATAACCCTCAACCGTTACTATCCTACTTTTATGACCTAGTTTTGGTTGTTCTAAGTCTGATCTTCTAGGAATAGAGTTCTCCTTTCGGTCCTTCTCCTAATCCCTAACACATGCATCTACTTGGTTTTCGTAATTATAAGACATTCAAGGTTCAGAAAAAGAATAGATTAGCAAAATGGGAAATGCATTCAAAGACTAAGTTGAAGAGGTTTCGAGATAGTCATGGGCTAATCCCTTCTCCTAGAACAAATCAACTACTCAGTCATGATTTTGAATCCAAACAACAAAAATGAAATAGATAGAGTAAGGATCATATAAATATCAAATGAGGCGTAGTCCCGAATCGATTTTCACGTCTCCTTGTGTGTCTCCCGTCAAGGGGGCTCTTTTATGAATGAATGGTGAATTAATGGATGAAGAATTGATGAATGAATCACTCCAGAGTTTGTAATTTAAAATTTGAATCATTCCAGAGCTTATCTCCACTCAAAATGGACGTAAGAGGATTGACCAAGTCATACCCTTGTTTGTAGAACAACTTCTTCAAGCGCCCGACCATGCTATGTTCATGCCCGGGCCATGTGTGCCTATGTCTGATCCATTCCTTGTCTATTTCTCATCCCGTTTGCTCCGTTATGATCTCCAATTCTCGTACTTTGTCCCGTGTATGTTCTTTAGCTCTTAAAAAAACTAATACGCATTATAAAGTATAAGAACATGAAAACATGTAAAACGGATAAAAAATCACAAGTAAACATCGCAACTATTGTCATAAACATCTCTAAAATCATGCGAGAATCGTGCACGAAAACGAGATGTTCTGTCACCGAGGTACAAGGGTTGCTGCGGTACAAGGCTCACAGAGGTACAAGGGTCGTAAGAATCAAAGGGGTCAAAGGGTCGTAGAGGTACAAGGGTTGCAGAGGTACAAGGGCCGTAGGGGTACAAAGGTCGCAGAGGTACTAGGGTCATAGAGGTACAAGGGTCGCAGAGGTACAAGGGTCGTAGGGGTACAAGGGTCGCAAGGGTTAAAGGGGTCAAAGTGTCGTAAAGGTACAAGGGTCATAGAGGTACGAGGGTCGCAAAGGTGTAAGGGTCACAGAGGTACAAGGGTCACATAGGCACAAGGTCGCATTTGTTGCAATAATATAACTCCACAATAATACCAATACTAACAATAATACATCATCAAGAATAATAGTAAAAAACCAACCAAATACAAACATGAAGTTCAGGTTTAAAAGAATGTTGTTGTTCAAGGGAAGTTCAAACCAATCAAAATACAACTGAAATCAAGCCATGTTGTTGTTAGAACTTGTTGGAGGGACACCCCGAAGCACATGTGTTGCACATGTGTTGCTCCATTGGAGACCAGTTTGAATGTAAGGGAACAAAACTCGTTTCATCCATTTACATGACAAAACTTTCTCCAACCCCCTCTAATGCTAGCGCCACCACGACTCACAAGCGTAAAATCTACCAACCACGCCCATCATTGATAGTTTATCGGCATTATCTTACATCGTATACCGCTAAGACCGCTCAACCTCATAAACCCTATTAGTAGGATCTATGAGATTAGCCAAGTTACATCAGGAAAATGATTAAAATCGAATAAATAACCTAAGTTACATATGATGAATTAGTATGAGATCACTTACCAATGTATCTATAGCCAGATTTGAATATGTGGATGTTCCCGTGAATATCATCTAAACAAAAGAGTATGACCCTGCTTCTGCGTATGATGATGATTATAATGATGATGACACATACTGCAGATTACACATGTCTTCTCCAGAACCGGTGATGTTAAAAACCATGTCACCTTCGGGATGGAAAACTACGAAATCCCCAATACAAAAATCAAAGTCATTGGAGAAAGCTTTCATTTCATCAGTTAATCTGGAGTTATCCAACTTGTCTTCCCATGTTTGTAAGACACATCCGATTTAACCGTTTTCGTGTTGTTGTCCATGGTTTTTCCGTTAATATGCTTACCGAAGAACTTCTTCGAAATGTCTACTAACGAAAAAGGAAAAACAACGTCAAATATGTACATTCTCTAATTGTAACATATTGATAGAAAGACAGATGAAGGAGATTACAAGTTAGTATTCCAGATAGCTCGGAAGAATGATTTGGACGAAATGAGATAAATGTGGCATTTTTTAAATTGTGAGTGTTAGAGCGAAAGATGGATGGAAGATGACGAGAGTAAGAGAGAGAGTGTGTCATTATTCATAAAAGGGAACGGTTGGAAATCAAAAAATATATGACCCTGACATCGAATAGACGGAAGAGAAAGGGTGTGAACAACTTTTACCACAAGGTTATGTTTTTTGAAATCTTGGTGAAACTTTCGGCAAGAAATTTGGTGAAATAATAAATTTACAGCGCCAAACTAATTTATGGGTAGCATGGTGAAAATAATACATTTACAACGTCACATCGGTCACTTGGTCGCATTGGGCACATTATTAAAATAATACATTTACAGTGTCGCTTGGGTCGCTTGGTCGCATGGGTCGCATTATGAAAATAATACATTTACAACGTCGCATGGGTTGCTTGGTCGCATGGGTCACTTTGGTCGCCTGGTTGCATTGGTCGTATTGATAGATCAATAGATGTGAACTCGACAAATTTATGGATTTAAAAGGATGAAAGGATAAAAACCAATCAAAATAATACATTTAATATTTGTTCAAATGTTTATCTTATTGTCTACATTGATTATTAATGTCGATAGCAGTAGCATGACACAAAGACTCTACAAGCATTCTATTTCCATTAGAGAGATAATTCATTAACCGAGAGTTATCTTCTGCCATGTACTTTGTCTTCAAGTCAGATTTCAATAGTGACCCGACACCGTCACCTAGGTCACCAATGCAACTCATGAGTGACTACATAGAGACCGAGTTCGCCGATTACCAAGGCTTTGAGTAACACATAGACAACACGATGCCATGCGTCCACCATGCACCTTCGTCGTGAAGGTCACAGAGATCACAAAGACTTTTCATAGAATTTAGGGTTAGAGACACAAACTAAGAGAAGAGACATAGCCTTTGGGGTTACAGATGCAGACTTATAGGCATTGGTCAGAAGGGTCACGTGGGTCAAAAGACAGGAGTCTGACATCGAAACGACGAGTCACATGCATTGAAAGGGTCACATGGGTCGGAAGATAGGACTTTAACATCGAAATGACGACTCACATGGTGTCAGAAGACAGAAGTCTGACATCGAAATGACGAGTCACATGGGTCAGAAGGGTCACATTGGTCGGAAGATAGGACTCTGACATTGAAACGTTGAGTCGCATGTGTTGGGAGGGTCACATGGGTTTGAAGACAGGACTCTGACATCAAAACAACGAGTCACATTGGTCAAAAGGGTCATATGGGTCGGAAGACAGGACTCTGACATCGAAACGACGAGTCACATGGGTTGGGAGGGTCACATGGGTCGGAAAGGTCATATGGGTCGGAAGACAGGACTATGACATGGCAACGACGAGTCACATGGGTCAGAAGACAACAGTTTGACATCAAAACAATAAGTCACATGGGTAGGAAGGGTCACGTGGATTGGAAGACAGGAGTCTGACATCGAAACAACGAGTGACAATAGTCACATGGGTCGCATGAGAAGCATGGGTTGCATGAGTCGCATAGGTTCCATGAGTGGCATGAGGGTCGCACAAGGGTCATATGTTGTCGCATGGGCTGAGATGGGTTCCCGTTTCAACTGGATTCTAATTTAATATTGGGTTGCATAAGTTAGTTTGGTTCCCGTTTAAACTTGATTCTAATTTAATCCAATTGAGGGTCGCACAAGGGTCATATTGGGTCGTATGTGTCCAATGAGTTTTCGTTTAAAATTTATTCTAATTTAATCCAAGTGAGGGTCGCACAAGGGTCATATTGGCCGGACTCTCTAGTTTCTTATTTGAAGTCTCGTCTTTACATGATCTGCCAAACTATGAACCGCATGAGTTCGATGGATTCCCGTTTATACTTGATTCTAATTTATTCCTATTGAGGGTCGATGTCACGTAATCACGAACAATAGATGCAAAATAAGATATTTTCAAAGTTTAAATATGGATTTATTTATAATGATTGACAAAGGTCACAAAGGTTACAAAAAAGGAAAGAAAAACAAGATTGCAAAAGGTAAAAAAAATGAAAAAAGGAAAGAAAAAGGTTACATAAGGTCTCAAAGGGTCACAAAGGTCAAATTTGCTGAGTTTTGAGACACATCAGAGCCCTCCCCCTTAAAGAGAGTCGTGTATGACTCAATGCCATCTCCAAGTTGACATCCAACGGTGACCTTAAGTACCACAGATATAGCACGATATCTGAGTCCGCTGATTACCAAGACCTTATATAATGCAGATACCACACAATGTCCTCCATCGACATTGTAAGGACTTGTAGTATCTGCATAGAGACCGAGTTCGACGATTATTGATCATCTCGTTTTCATACGTATTTCTTGCACGATTTTAGAGATGTTTACGATATACATGCGATGTTTACGTATGATTCTGTATCTGTTTTAATTGTTTTCGTGTTTTCATGTTCTTATATGTTTTAATGCAAATTCGGTTCAATTTGGTGCTAGGACGTGCACGAGACAAAGTACCAACATCGAGGATTATCACGGAACAAACGAGACGAGAATCGGCAAAGAACAAGCTCAGCCTGTGCGGGGTACACACTTGCCCGCGCGGGCATTTAGTTTGGCAATGCTACATGCCATTGGTCCAGCAACTTGAGCACGAGTCGGGCAAGTACTACACACGGTCGGGGCATCAGCCCGAGTGGGCACATCCCAGCCCCGACCGGGGCATGCATCAGCCCGAGCGGGCACCCCGCCATGGCTTCACTTCACGCCACTTAGGATGTTTGACAGCTTGAGAAAAAAGGGTTATTTAGCAGGAAGGGATGAGTTCATACCCAGCAAAGTCAGCATCTTACCCGACAATTGTCATATCAAAAGAAGCACTTCACTCGATATCGAATACTCAACAGACAGGCATACCTGAGAAGCTCTTTCTTTGCCCGATGCAGCCTTCTAGGTGATTAGTTTGTTACTTCTAATAATAAGCAGGCGTTCTTTGAGCCAACAATTCTGAACGTACCAACTCTTTCTTCCGTTACGCTTCGGAATTCAATTTAGTCGAGCCTCTTCCAAGACAATTGGGCAAGAGAAAGGGACCAGTCAACGATATCCCTTGGCAACTGCTATTGCAACTACTCTACTAGAAAAACCCCTCGCGTAACCAAGCAAATATGTAGTGCTATCCGCCAATAGATGCTGGATTTCAATTTGAATCCTCACTTGCTAAAAGAATCTAGTTCGAGTGACACACTATGGCGACGACAAGCAGTCGCCGTCGTGTGTCACTCTGGATTCGGCTCTTGGTCCGTGTCGAATTGGGTGAGGTGCATTTTTGCTTTATGCTTCGACACAAAATAAGAAACGGTCTCTCCGGTTGGGAGTTCACATTCTCATCATCTAAAATCAAGTCTACCACGTAGACATTCAAAAACAGCTCTATCGTAGTTCTTCGCGGATAACCCCAATTTCTAAGTGGGTTTTCTTTTTTTTTTTGTATGCCGCTCCGCCAGCAAGGAGTTGGATTCAATTGAGACGAATTGCTCGTTGACGGCTTAGATCACCACGGCATCTTACTAAACATATAGTGGATGTATGTGTAGTAAAGACATTCCCACGGGTCTTTCTTCTTGTGCCTCGCTCTCTTAGCAATTCACTCTTGCCAATCAATTTCTTTTCCTTCGTGCCGTGCGTGGTACCGGGGTGTTCTTCCGATTCCCCGGGACATAACAAGTGGGTCGCCTTGTTTTCCATCGCGATCATGCGCGCCGCAACCGCACGGGTCACACACTCAGCCCGCGCGGGTCGCGTCCGTCACCTGCAACTTACATATAAGTTAATTCATCCTGAAACGAAAAGGAACTTGTTGGTGACTTATACAATGAGGAAAACGATTTTAGAGAAGAGGAATAAGTGGTATTTTGCTGGAGAAAGTAATGGAAACATTGCCCAACTGAATCAAGAATGGAAAACTCATGGAAAGGAAAAATCGGTGGCTGCTGCAACAAAAGGAAAAGAACGAACGACCAGAAGGAAAAAGGAGGAGAAAAGGAAAGAAAAGAAGAAGGAAAAGGAAGAACACGAGCTAGGGGTCGAGGGAGCTTCAGTTAGAGAGAGAGTTAGGAGTTCTTGATCGAGGAGTGAGAGTAAAGAGAAGAAGGAAGCCTTTGCGAAGGAGGCACACAAGGAGCATTAGAGATCAACCCAAGACTTCGGTTTCGTTTGGTTTTCATGTTCCTTAGAATTTTTACTTCAATTATGTTTGTTTACGGACGCATGAGCGAGTAGTTTGTTTTGTTCTAGGAGAAGGGATTAGCCCATGGCTATCCCGGAACCACTTTGATTTATCTTTGAATGCATCTTCCCGTTTTCGTTTATCTATTCTTTGTCTGAGAGCTTGAATGACTTGTGTTTACGAAGGCCAAGTAGATGCATGTGTTAGGGATTAGGAGAAGGACTGAAAGGAGAATTCTAGTCCTAGAAGATCAGATTTTGAACAACCGAAGTTAGGCCACAAAAGTAGGGTAGCAGCGGTTGAGGGTAAAACAGATGAATCACAGATCTTATTGGTTTAGTTCAAGGTGTCAGCCACGAAAGTAGGGGATAACTTGACTAGATCACATGTCTATGCCTTGCGAGAGGGTAGATATTATATTAGGATGGTCTGTCTTAGAAAACTTGACTGGGATTGCATGATAGATAGGTTGATTGTTGGTTTCGATAGTCTTGTGGTGAAACTAGATTGTTTGGACGTTTGTCTCATTGTTTAGAATTCGCTTGTTTACTTGTTTTTAGTATTTCATTCTCAAATCCCATATTTCGTTCGTTTGCAAGTTTGATTCGTAGTTTGAGTTTAGGTTATGTTGCGTAGTCCCTGTGGGATCGACACCTAAAGTACTACACATGTGCAGTGCACTTGCGGGTAGTGTAGGTTAAATATTTGTTTACCTTTGATAACCCATCAAGTTTTTGGCGCCGTTGTCGGGGACTATTGTCAATACGTCTTAGATTCGAGCCTAGAGTCTTTCTTGTTTTGTTTTTCTTTTCTTTTCTTTTCTTTTGTTTCTTTCTACCTAATTTCGTTCGTTTGTCCTTTGTTGGTTTATGACCAGATCTCAAGGTGCTTCTAGTCTACTCCAAATCGACCCCGAGATCGAGCGTACTTGTAGACAACTGTGAAAGGGCAAGGAAGAAGGTAACACAGAGCCGTGAGATCAACGAGATATGGATAATTACAATGGCCATGGACAGCCTCAATTACCCATCAGTAATTTGGGGCATATGCAACAATAGCAACTCGCACCTCAACCGCGAGAACCACAGGCTCCTCCACCACGTCGCTTCAGAGATTACGTGGTGCTGAAGATGAATAATGTGTAAACAACCATAAGGATGCCTGCTATTGCTAGAGAATAGTTTGAGATTAAGCCGGCGATGATCAACATGCTTTATAAGAATCAATTCAGGGGTGAAAATCATGAGGATCCCCATCAGCACTTCAGAGACTTCCTTGAGCCTTCCGGTACATTCAAGATACATGGAGTCTCGGAGGATGCGATCTTACTGCGTCTCTTCCCCTTCTCAATTGGGGACGAGCAAAAACTTGGCTACAATCTCTTCCCGCTAGTTCAATCACGACTTGGGACCAGCTCTGCACATTGTTCTTATCACGCTTCTTTCCTCCGAACAAGATGATTCCGATGAGGGGAGAAATCATAACGTTTAGATGCATAGTTAGAGAAACTTTGTTTGAAGCGTGGGGCAGATTTAAGGATCTTTTACAGATGTGTCTCACACCATGGTCTCGAGTAGTGGTACGTTATCCAAACCTTTTACAACGGAATTTCAGATGAACACCGAACGCCGTTGGATAACGCTGCTAGAGGATCGGTTATGGATCTGGGCGTCGAGGAGGCATACGAGCTGATCGATAACCTCGCCATGAAGTACACCATGTGTTCAACACCGAGAGGTATGCCCAACAGCACTCGACGCCTATACGAGCCGAATCAAGGCAGAGCATCGGGTAATGCAGCGAACGCCATGTACTGCGTAAATTGTGGAGATACAGAACACGTGGCTTATCAATGCACGCTGCGAGAGAACTTGGAACATATGAATTAAGCCCAACAGCAAGGAAACACGCAATTCGGGAATACCTACAACCCGAATTGGAGGAACCACCCGAACTTATCATACCGAACGACTCAACCGATGAAGTATTCGGGATTTCAGCAACCACAGCAGCCGTACCAGAAAAATAATCAGCAAGTTCAGCATGCTCAACAAGTTTCGCAAGCTCCTCAACCTCCTCAAGCCCCTTCGTCAAACCTTGAGGGAGTTTTGCTCGAATTTATTAAGAAGCAAAGGCAGCAACATTCAACTCAGACCAAATTCGATGCGGATGTGGGGACAACGATCAACGAGCTCAAAACACAGATGGAATCTTTGAGCAATCATTGGAGATCAACCCAAGACTTCGGTTTCGTTTGGTTTTCATGTTCCTTAGACTTTCTACTTCAATTATGTTTGTTTACGGACGCATGAGCGAGTAGTTTGTTTTGTTCTAGGAGAAGGGATTAGCCAAAGTCTATCCTGGAACCACTTTGATTTATCTTTGAATGCATCTTCCCGTTTTTGTTTATTTATTCTTTGTCTAAGAGCTTGAATGACTTGTGTTTACGAAGGCCAAGTAGATGCATGTATTAGGGATTAGGAGAAGGACCGAAAGCAGAATTCTAGTCCTAGAAGATCAGGTTTAGAACAACCGAGGTTAGGCCACGAAAGTAGGGTAGCGTCGTTTGAGGGTAAAACGATTGAATCACAGATCTTTGTGACCTAGTGCGACCTTGTATTTCAATATGACTCTGTGACCTAGTGTGACCATATGACTCGATGGGACTCTGTGACCTAGTGCGACTATGCGACTCAATGAGAGTCTGTGACCTAGTGCGATTGTGTGACTCGAGTAGAATCTATGATCCAGTGTGACCGTGCGACTCGATGAGACTCTGTGACCTAGTGCAACTCGATGAGACTTTCTGACCCAGTGCGACCGTGCGACTCAATGACAATATGTGACCCAGTGTGACCCTGTGTTTCAATATGACTATGTGACCAAGTGTGACCATGCCATTCGATGAGACTCTGTAACCCAGTGCGACTGTGCGACTTGATTAAACTTTATGTCCCAATGCGACCATGTGTTTAATAATGACTATGTGACCCAATGCGACCCTAAGTTTCAATATGACTCTGTGACTCAACTTGACCGTGCGACTCGATGAGACTCTGTGACCTAGCACGACCGTGCGACTCGATGAGACTCTGTGACCCACTGTGACCGTGCGACTCGATGAGACTCTATGACCCATTGTGACCGTGCGACTCGATGAGACTCTGTGATCTAATGCGACCCTGCGACTCGATGAGACTCTATGATCTAGTGCGACCGTGTGACTCCAATAGACTGTCACTTGATAACACTGAAAGTGTATCAATATTAGGATAGATTTTAGCACCATTTTTGCATATATCTTGTATAGAGACTTATATATCTGATATGATTATGCGGTTCACACACCCGTTTTGTTGGTTTTCAGGTTTTTAGGCGACAAGGCCTAAATGAGCTTAAAATGACGGATTCCTGATCAAAACCACATGAATTGAAGACATATCTACTTAGAGCCAAGATCGAGCTTCAGAACCCAAAGGAACACCCGAGCAACGAGCGGAAAAGAGAAATTTCAAGGAGACAAGGGTGCCCGGTCGGGCACCATACGTACACCCGCTCGGGTAAAACCTACGGGGTTTTATCCGCACACCTTGCACGACCAGGGTACAAAGGCAACGAGATCAGGTAGCCTTACCCGATCGGGCGCAAGAATTATACCCGCTCGAGCATACAAGAAGTATACCCGCGCGGGCATTGATTCATCCAATTTGCCCCGAGAGTTTGCATGACTCGGGCCGCTCAACCAAGCGATCGGGTGATGTCCACCCGATCGGGCACTATGAAGCACCACGACCGGGCGAGCCTCTGCACGACCGGGTAATACTTGTGCCCGAGCGGGCCGTGTAATTCGCAACAACCTAGATCTAACTTTCAAACGAGCGGATTTTTAAAGAACAGAATAGATATAGGGCAAAGGGGGCGACGAACAGGGCAAGGAAAGGCTGGAAAAACATCTGGGAAGGCTCGGGAGGCATCGGAGAAGAAGAGAAGCATCAATCCTTGCACCGGTAACACGATAGTATGTTATCTTCATCTTTTATTTTCTCCATGAGTGAGTAGAGTCCCTACTGCGGGTAGGGATATCAGATTTGTGTTGTATGAACGATGACTTGCGTTAATGCTTAGTTCTATTCATTTATTTTTGATTTACGGTTCTACACTTAGCATTATCATTCCTACACTAGTGCTGACGGCTCAGCGACATAGGATTTCAGACTTTGCTGGAAGGTTAACGGATGAATCCGGACCTGTTAAGTAGTAGATTAAGTTTTGCTAATGAGAATCTGACCAGTCGGTTAGTCATCTTAGGGATAATGATTGCGCACGTAATGCTGCCATGGTACGGGTTAATCACTGCTGGAAGGTAGGGTTGCACGTATCCATGGTTAGGAGGTTTAGGCTCGGAAGAATCACTCCTCACCTTAGGGTATGAATTTCCCATTGTCAAGAATAGTTGATAGATCTATGATTCTTAGTTGTTTCATCTATGCAATTTCCGGTATCCCGTACACCCGTAGTGTTCACCATATCCGTCTTTATCCTCAACCTAGTTTCGTTT
>CM071860.1:38532989-38566824 GCA_036759665.1 Gynandropsis gynandra
TTCTATCGATGCTCCAAGTGATGCACCAAGTACAAAAGAGTGCACTTGGAGGTATTAGAGCTGAGTAAGAGGACATGAAGAAGAGGATGGATGGATTTCAGACGCATTTGAGACTTCTAGAGACGCAAGTGGCACAATTGGCCCAAGGTTCAAATCGACAACCCGGACAGCTTCCCGGGAAGCCCAAAGCGAACCCCCGTGAGCAAGTGAATGCCATTTTTCTAAGGAGCGGGAACATGGTGGGGGAACCAATGCCACCCACGGCTGTGCGAGATGAACCTAAAAGCAATGACATCGAACAACCAATCGTTCCAGCCATGGAAGAGCAGGCAACCGAGGGAGAGGAGAAGGAGCTATCCTACGTAGCACCTCCCCCGAGAGTTCCGCCATTGCCCTTTCCACAGCGTCAAATCCAAAATAAGCAAAGTGACGAGACTCAATTCTCCAATTTCGTAGACCTCTTGAGGAAGCTACAAGTCACGATTCCCTTCTATGACGCTCTCACGAAAATTCTTCTTATGCAAAGTTCCTCAAAGACATCATCACGAGGAAGAGAACCGTGGACAATGAGATGGTAATGGTCACAAACTCTCTTGTTCAACCTCCTACCACGGTCGAGAAGATGCCCGATCCAGGTAACTTCGTCATACCATGTAAGATCTACGATTACGAAATTGAACATGCGCTAATCGATATCGGAGCGAGTGTGAGCTTGCTACCATTGTCTCTCGTTGAAAAGCTCAATAGGGTAGGAGATCTTCAGCCCACGAGGATGCAAATTACATTGGCTGATCAATCCGTCCGTAGTCCAGTGGGTGTTTTGACGAATGTTGCGGTCCAAGTGGGGGAATTTTGGTTCCCCGCGGACTTTGTTGTGGTGGATATGGAGATCAATCCGAAGATCTCCGTCATATTGGGACGACCATTCCTCAACACAACAAAGATGGTCATCTACTGTGCAGAAGGAAGATTGATGATGATGTTCGGGGACGAGTCTATCGAGTTCAAACTCGACGAGGCGTTGAATAAGCTCTTCATGACCGAACCCGCAATGAACGTCACCGCGACAAATGCATCAATGGAGGAGACTAGACACGCATATGGAGACACTCATCCGAAGGACACACCATTGTCCCAGTGCACAGAGGTACAATATCAGTCACAGGTAAGATCGGATGTATTTACGCGCATCGAGGAGAAGCCAAATTTCATTCGGCAAGGAACCCACCCGACCGGGCAGCACACTGCACCCGATCGGGCAGACCGATTTTTAGGCGACCCGGTCGCGCAACCTCAGCGCCCGACTCGGGTAATACCTACGGGGGGAATTCTTCAGAATGATCACCCGACCGGGTGGTTGCATGGACCTGACCGGGCTGATACCATGGATGGCAACCCGCACGGGCGACCTGATCGCCCGACTTGTGTACACCCCACGGGGGTAAATTGCACAACAGACGACCCGACCGGGCAGACACTGCCACCCGATCGGGTACCTATGGAGAATCAGAAGTCGCACGTTTCACGCGATACTTCAACGCGGGGAACGGTTCCAAGGTCACGCGCATCATCTCCAACATCTTCAGTGGCACACATACATTCTTATCCAGCATGGAACACTGAAGATACGATCAAACTTAACCGGTTTCGAAGGAGATGCGGGAAAGGCACGAGTTCGAGAGATACGGATCGAGGATTGCACCTAAGAAGTCCACCAGGTTTTGAACCCAAGCACATCGTTCATGTAGAAGACGGAAGAGGCGTACCTCCTCTATCCGCCGCCACCAGCGTTTGAAGACACCATGGTCGAGCTAAAGACCTTAAACAAGCGCTTCTCGGGAGGCAACCCGAGCATATCCTTTAGTTGATTTTGATTTTCGTATTTTCGGACTCCCTTTTTCATTTTTTTAGTTTCGGAAAATTTTCTAGGATTTAGGAACTTAGAGATCTATGGTTATTGCTGCGTATTGTTTTCCTCATCTAATCTTTTCAAGTTTGCAGCAATACCCGATCGGGCAAGAATTCTCTACCCGATCGGGCAGTTTCAGGTAAAGGAGAACCCAGTCGTGCAGTCTTGCACAAGACCCGACCGGGTAGGTCAAATCGGGAGCACCGGAATTGTATTGTATGAACGATGACTTGCGCTAATGCTTAGTTCTATTCATTTATTCTTGATTTATGGTTCTACACTTAGCATTATCATTCCTACGCTAGTGCTGACCGCTTAGCGACATAGGATTTCAGACTTTGCTGGAAGGTTAAAGGATGAATCCGGACCTGTTAAGTAGTAGATTAAGTTTGGCTAATGAGAATCTGACCGGTCGGTTAGTCATCTTAGAGATAATGATTGCGCACGTAATGCTGCCATGGTACGGGTTAATCACTGCTGGAAGGTAGGGTTGCACGTATCCATGGTTAGGAGGTTTAGGCTCGGAAGAATCACTCGTCACCTTAGGGAATGAATTTCTCGTTGTCAAGAATAATGTACACCCGTATTGTTCACCATATCCGACTTTATCCCCAACCTAGTTTCGTTGTCACCATTTAGGTTAGTTTAGGAATTTAGGATCACATCCCTTTCTATCCTTTTCCGTCTTAGTTTAGTTTTATTCTTAGTTTAGCTGCTTTAGTCCCTAGAGATCGACTCTGGTACTACACGATCCGTATACTTGCGGTGAAGTGCCTAGGAATATTTATAACTCGTGTTTACACCACACCATCACTCATTGCGATCATTTGACATTTCAATAAATATGAATCATTTTGATAAAGGGAGAATCGAATCTATTATATTACTCACTATTCACTCGGGTTATCTAGTTCACAAAAGAAAGACAAAAAACTTACTATGCATACCTGATTTTTCTATAGAACATGCTTAATTGCAAGCTTCTTTGTTGACAACAAACGGTTTTAGCCTATTCGCGGTGAATCTGATGCTGATTTAAAGCTACCTACGACGAATTTGATGTTGATTTCAAGCTATTTGCGCTGAATTTGATGTGGTTCGGGAGAATAGTAATTTTTCGCTCCATAGGAGAGAGAGAGAAGTTGAGGTGTTTTGGAAGAGAGATAAAAACTATTGACTAATTAAGGACAAAGATAATATGGGATTATGAGTATTTTAAGGATAGATTTGAAGTAAAAACTTTTTTTAAGGAAGGGTATTTCTTGAAATCAAAATAACATATGAAGGATATTTTTGAAATTGTCCCTCACAATACGATATAGATTCACTGATTGTTTTAAATAGTTCTAATCAATCTTAAATGTTTTAATATAACTTTTGAATTAAATTAACTTCCATCCATCACTAACGACTTATTTATTTCTTTTCTAACTCTAAAACATAAACTCTATTTTTCTTTTCTTTTACTTTTTTGTCTTTGTCTCGACAAGCAATGGATTTTTCGCTTCTTTCTAGATTCATGATGGTTCTTCCACCTAAATAAAAGAACTTTATGCATTGTCGATGTTTATAGTAATAAATTTGTGATTCGCACTGAGAAAAAAAGAGTTCATTATTTTTACAAAATTTAATTAACAATATAAATAAATAATCAACCAAAAATCTGCACAAGGTTTTCCATATTTATTACAACTTGTAATCAATTATGATTGTGTGATTAATTATGTTAACATGTCTAATTGGGACACCTAATCAAAGTGAAGAAAACGAGTGGCAGAAGAAGGTACTTAACATGTGACTTTATATAAATATATGTATATTGTACATTATTTTCTAAATTTAGGTGGTTTCCTGATTTATCAAATTTAAAAAGAGTTAGGCCGCAAATAAAGCATGTATTTCCAAAAGTTAAATCTTGGGTTGTATAATTATATAATTAAACTAAAGTGACGAGATTTAAAACTTGGGTTATAAGGCTCCCCCGAACCACTAAGAGTCCTCGGAATAACTTTCTTGTTAAGGAACTTTAAGTTTTGTTGTTTTGCAAGAATAGAACATGTCCTTTGGCTATCAGTTTACAAGCGTGGAACGGTAACGATTATTTTCATAGTATATAGTGGGTAAACTTCTAGAATATACATAATAATCAGTAATCCGTACAAATTATGTAAATTTATACTAAAATATAAACAGATTTAACATTAAAAAAATACAAAGTGAACGTTTTTAAATTCGGGATCCATATCAAATTTCAAAAAATAATCTTGGATTTCTCGTTAAATCAATCAAATTATATAGAAAGAAGATGTTTAGCATAATAAGAAAACATAACATTCTATTCAATAGTTTTCTGGTTATACGAAATCTAAATTTATGCGATATCCTAATATCTTACCTGTATTACTCGATTGATATCAAGTTTCGCCTAATAAAAAAGTAGTATTGTTAAATTTTTAATATTTTCAAAAATTAAAGAACAATTTTAATCTTGCTAGAAAACTAATATATGAATTCGAGAAAAAAAAAAGATACATCAAGAATTTGGTGAATTGCCTAAACTTATTATACGTTGGAGGGATCTATCAATTATGCCTAATAATAATGTATATCGATGCCTTTATATATTAATCTCTGGTAGAGTCATTCCAATTAAAGTAATCTCACTCAGACATGATTATTCCAAAAATATCATTTTATATAATATAATCTGCTTGTATAAAAAAAAATATCTAAAACGTACTCATTTACAAGGATTATAACGGGGTAACTTCAAAAATATTTTGTAGGGCTAAAAGACTTCAAAAATACTCTTCCCGAAAAAAAAAATTTTCGTTTCAAAAATACCCTTGTAAATGCTAAAATTCCAAAAATACCCCTACGACCCTTCTATCCAGTTTGACCAGTTTGACCCTGTGACCCAGTGACCCTGGGACCCAGCGACCCAGTCCGACCCACCGACCCAGTCCGACCCTGCGACCCTGCGACCCTGCGACCCTGTCCGACCCAGTCGACCCTGCGACCCTATGAACCTGTCCGACCCAGCCGACCCTGCGACCCAACGACCCTATCCGACTCTGCGACCCAGTCCGACCCTGCCGACCCTGCGACCCAGTTCGACCCTGTGACCCAGTGCGACCGCCGGAACTGCCAGAAATCGCCGGAAACTGCCAGAAATCGTCAAAAACTGCGAGAAATTGCCGGAAACTGCCAGAAATCATTGAAAAAGACTGAAACATTGTTGGAAATCGCTCGAAAATTGCTGCAAACAGCTCAAAATAGAAGGAAATCACTCGAGAATGGAAAGAAATCACTCAAAAGTTGAAGGAAATCGTTCGAAAATAGAAGAAAAACACTCGAAAATGAAAGGAAACACTCGAAAATGAAAGGAAATAGCTCTCTACTTTGTTTCCCTTCTCTCAATTTTCGTTTTTCCTCTTCTCATATTTGCCTTTCCCTCCTTTGTATGTGTTTTTCATTAAGGGCACATATGTCTTTTCTCCAAATTTTTTTTTCATCAAATTTAGGAGGGTAGTTTTGAAGTGTTTTAGCCCTAAGGGGGAATTTTTGATATTCTCCCGATTATAATGGTCTTTTAATTCCAAGTTAAAAGTTAAAGTTTTTGTTACTTTTAATAATAATAATAATAATAATAATAATAATAATAATAATATTGGTTTTGATTAGGAGAATATTAGAAATGCCCTCTTAGGGCTAAAACACTTCAAAACTACCCTCCTAAATCTGATGGAAAAAAATTGGAGAAAAGACATATGTGCCCTTAATGAAAAACACATACAAAGGAGGGAAAGGCAAATATGAGAAGAGGGAAAACGAAAATTGAGAGGAGGGAAACAAAGTAGAGAGCTATTTCCTTTCATTTTTGAGTGTTTCTCTTCTATTTTCGAACGATTTCCTTCAATTTTTGAGTGATTTCTTTCAATTCTCGAGTGATTTCCTTCTATTTTGAGCAGTTTGCAGCAATTTTCGAGCGATTTCCAACAATGTTTCAGTCATTTTCTGTGATTTCCAGCGTTTTTACCGATTTTCCGGTGATTTTTAGCGATTTCCGGCGACTTGTAGGTGAGTTTCAGCGATTTCGACCGTTTTCCAGCGATTTCTGGCAGTTTCCAGCGATTTCTGGCAGTTTCCGGCGATTACTGGCAGTTTCCGGCGGTCGCACTGGGTCACAGGGTCGAACAGGGTCACAGGGTCGAACTGGGTCGCAGGGTCGGCAGGGTCGGACTGGGTCGGTGGGTCGGACTGGGTCGCTGGGTCGCATGGTCGGACTGGGTCACTGGGTCGCAGGGTCACAGGGTCGTACTAAGTCACTGGGTCGCAGGGTCAGACTGGGTCAAACTGGGTAGAAGGGTCGCAGGGGGTATTTTGGGAATTTTAGCATTTATAAAGGTATTTTTGAAGGGAAAATTTTTTTTTTCGGGAAGGGTATTTTTGAAGTCTTTTAGCCCTACAAGGGTATTTTTGAAGTTATCCCGTTTTGATTACTAAGACAATTTTGGTTTAATCGTCTCGATAATCAGAAGAAAATAAGAGTGATATAAAACGCATTTTGGATTAAATATTAAAGTGCTAACTTGTTTGGCATAATATCAAGAGATACCTTCGTAGGAGTGGAAATACTTCACGTGTAAATAGAAAAAATCTCAAGAAATGACAAATTTACCTTTATTTTTTATATGAAAAAACACACGTTCTGGAAGTTTTTCAATGTGAAAAACTGTTTCGAAGTTAAGAACAAGGAATACAAGGGAATTTCAAACTTGAGAGAGATCTATTTGAAGTTGGCAGGAAGAAAAAAACAAGTTGAGACCAAGGAAATTTGAAGTGTGAAAGAAATGACTAGAATTAGTAATGAAGAAGAGAGCACAGGTCAATCTTCAATGGCGTCAATAAGTGTAAGTAGATCGATTTTTAGGGTTTTGCAGGCCGTTGAGTTGCAAAATTGTTTGTTGATTTTAAATGGGTGTGAGTGTCAGTGAGTTTGTTGAGTCTAAGTGAGTCGCTTGAGTTTTAGTGAGTCGCTTGAGTCTCACTGAGGCGGTTGATTCGCAAGGTTTGATCGAGTCTTATTGAGTCGGAAAGGTCGCGAGAGTTGAATGAGCATCTTTGACTGAAGCGACTCATTGGGTCTCAATGGTCGCAATGGTTGCTTGATTGTCATTGAGTCGCAAGGGCCGTTTGAGTCGCATGGGTCGCTTGAGTTCGCAAGGGTCGTTTGAGTCGCATGGGTCGCTTGAGTCACATGGATCGCTTGAGTCGCATGGGTTAATTGAGTCGCAAGGGTCGCTTAAGTTCGCAAGGGTCGTTTGAGTCGCATGGGTCGCTTGAGTCACATGGATCGATTGATTCGCATGGGTTAATTGAGTCGCAAGGGTCGCTTCAGTCGCATGGGTTGCTTGAGTCAGTAGAGATCGAATGTATTCTTAATTGGTTATTTTGCAGGTGTCGTCAAAGCCGAAGTTTGTGCATGAATTCAAGCACATGACAAAATGCCAAAGATCTCCACCAAGTGTTATCCTCACGAGACAATAAAGAAGCTGAGAGGAATCTTAGATGAATATAAGTTGCAGTACTTCGAGAAAGAGTCACAATTTAGGCATTTATTCGATTTCCAATGTGAATCCACATTGACGAAGGTTCAAATGTTTGTCCTACTAAATCACTCTGTGATTGTACGGGGCAAGAAGGAGTTGTGGTCGTCTTAACCGATGTTCCCATCCGATACTCTATAGTGGAGCATGCACCAATTTCTAGATTGAAATGCGGACCATATCCCAAAGGATGGGAGTCCAAAAGGGGTGATAAATTCAGGATGAAGAATTACGGTCGCAGAAAGGTGACCGCAACACAAGTCAGTTAAAAGCTTGTGAAGGCGAAGAATTCCGACGACCGGATGAGGTTGGCAACTTTGATTTTGTTGGCGCAAGTTATGGATCACAAGCCTTCATCAGACAACTTTATCCGCCATGATCTCATTGACATGGTTGATGACTTGGAATTTTGTGAATGCTTTCCATGGCAGTTTTACACATTCGAGAAGATTGTGGATACTTGCTGCAAGCACGTTAGCGAGGAATCACCGAAACCAAAATGGTATTATGGCGGTGTCATGATCCTACTAATAGTAAGTTGTATATATTATTCAAATGACTTGAATGTTTTCTCACTTTTGCATTCTTATCATTTTGTTTTAATGTTTCAATACTTCAATTCGAAACCATCCTTAGTTTAGGCAGAAAGGGATGGTATGTTGATGTTATGGATACGGATCCATCATGCCCAAGGATGTGCCAGAAGAGGTTAAATCCAATTTTAACTCGGTGTATGTAGACGTGATAAGACAAATCGGAGATTCTAAGTAAATAATTACACAAGGGTCACAAGGGTAACAAGGGGCACAAAGGGATATACTATGATTATTTATTGTTTTTGCAAGATATTCGAAATATTCTTCGTGCTGAACACGAAGAGGCAACTTTACTTTTTTATTTGAAAGATTACGAGGGATGCCACGGTCCCGATGTTCAGATATGGATGGAACATCTACGTAAAAATCCGAAGGGTATTTGTTGGGAAGACATCCGTAACTAAGAACTACTGATGCGAAAAATAACTCTTGGTGATCAAAAGAAATGGAAAGGAAGGGGGACTAAGAGGAAGAAGTGCGTGGGTGAAAAAGCAATAGAGGTTGTAAATGTTCCAGCCATATATGATGCTGACGGAGACGAAGGATGGGTTGGTGTTGCTGAAACTTATGAAGAAAGAGAAGGTGTTGCGGAAGGTGATGCTAAAGTTGAAGCTAAAGAAGCAGGCGATAATGAATCTGAAGCTGAAGGAGAAGAATCTGCAATCCCTCTTATACTGGAGCAAAAATTAATAAAGGAAATAAAAAGTCAAAGAAAAGTATCATTAACTTCGTAAGAGACCTTCTAAGGGATGTCAGGTTTCATTTGGCTAATCCAAAATCAAAGACGTTAAATCCCAAAGGTGCTGAAAAGGCAAAACCAAAGTCTGCCGAGAAAGATGCGAGCACCGGACACTAATCTTCTGACAGTGTGAGAGATGATGATTTTGAATTCCTTCGACGTCCATATGTAGTGTCAAGAAAAGAGCCAAGCAAAGAGTCAGTTGAGTTAGAGGTTGGAAATGACTCTAAAGATGGATCAGAAGAAGATTTGGCAAACATTTCGAGATTAGCTAAAAATCTCACATCTGACGCCAACATTCCTCTAATTGAATAAATTTCCTAAGAGGTTACTATAGCGGTTGCTCCTTATAAAGTCCCCCCCCAAGTAAGTAATAATTAGTGAAAAAGGTCATTTCAGTCAATTTCCAGCAAGAGTCGGCATGGGTTACAATGGTCGCATGGGTCAAAAAGGTCTCATAAGTCGCAGGGTTGCATGAGTCGCATGGGTTGCATATGTCTCATGGGTTGCAAGGGTCACAAAGGTCGCATCAATATAATGAACGATGAGTTTAATGAATGAAGTAATTTTTGTGCAGTTTTTGAGGAGGTTCTTGTCGAGGATACTCAAGTGTCTCTTGTCAAAGAGGTCGCTGCTGAGGAGGTTCCTGTCGAGGATACTTTAATGTCTCTTATCGAAGAGGTCACTGCTGAGGAGGTTCTTGTCGAGGATCCTCCAGTGTATCTTGTCGAAGAGGTCGCCGCTGAGGAGGTTCCTACCGAGGATACTCTAGTGTCTCCTGTCAAAAAGGTCGCTGTTGAGGAGGTTCCTGCCGAGGATACTCCAGTATCTCCTATCGAAGAGGTCGCTGCTGAAGAGGTTCCTGTCGAGGATAGTATAGTGTATCCTGTCGAAGATGTCGCCGCTGAGGAGGTTCCTACCGAGGATACTCTAGTGGGTCATGCCGAAGAGGTCGCGTCTGAGGAGGTTACTGACGAAGTACCACCAATTAAGTAATATTTGAGTCACATAGCTCGCATTGGTCGCATGGGGCACAAAAGGTTGCCTTAGTCACATGGGCTGCTATTTTCCAATGGTCGCATAGGTAGCAAGGGTCGCATATGTCACATGGGTAACAAAATGTCGCATTGGTCGCATGGGTCGCTATTTCCCATTGATCGCATATGTCGCATGGTCGCATGGGTCGCAGGGTCGCATAGTCGCATGGGTCGTATGGGCCACATTAGTTTAATGAAGTAAATTTTATGCAGATGTTGGATCTTTATCGAAGGAGTCTGAGTCATATGTTGAACCTCCGTCGTTGCGATTGTTGTGATATGAATCAAATTTTAAAAATAATAAAAAATTTAAAATGATAATTTGTCAAGTTATTTAAAAATAAATATGACCCAATTCTCGACGACCTTTGTCCCTCTACGACCCTTGGCCCTCTACAATCATTGTTCCTCTGCGACCCTTGTTACAATAATAGTTAATCCACAATAACAACGATGCTAACAAGAATACTAACTCTAGAATAATAGTAAAAAACCAACCAAATACAAATATGAAATTCAAGTTCAAGGGAATGTTGTTGTTCACATGAGGTTTAAAGCAATCAAAATATATCCGAAATCAAACTATGTTCTTGTTATGCCCTAGTTGAGGGATAAACCGAAGCACAAGTGTTGTACCACTGGTGACCAGTTCGACTTTGAGGGAACAACCTTCATTCAATCCATTTATTCGACAAAACTTTCTCCAACACCCTCTGATGCTTGTGCCACCATGACTCACGGGCCTTAAACATGCCGACCATACCCTTTCGAAATCGATTATCAGCAATATCTTACATCGTCTACTGCAAAGACCGCTTGACCTCGCAAACCCTATAAAAAATGTCTACGACATCACCCAAGTAACATTAGTAGAAATGAATAAAAATCAAATAATACCCAATGTGATATATGATGAATCGATGCCGTAAAAATCCTCTAAGCTGAAGAAGATGACCCCGCTTCTATATATGATGATGATATCGATGATGCATATTGTAGATTACACATATCTTCTCGGTAACCGGTGAAGCTAAAAACTATATCACCAACGTGACGGAAAACTACGAAATCCCCAATACAAAATTCATGGTCGTTGGAGAAAGCTCTCCATCCATCACGGAATCTGGAGCCATGCAACTTGACTTCCCATGTTTTGTTAGGCACATTCGTTTTAAGCGTTACCGTGTTGTTGTCCCTTGTTTTCCCGTAAATATGCTCATCGAAGAAGTTCTTCGCAATGTCCTGTAACAAAAAACAAAAAAAAGTCAAATATGTACATTTTCTATATGTAGCATACCGACAAAGAGATAGATGAAGTAGATTACAAGTAGATCTTTAGATAGCTCGGAAGAATGAATTGGACAAACTGAGGGAAATATGACATTTTCGAAAAAAATAGGTGGAAGATGATGAGAGTTAGAGAGCGAGTGTGTCGTTATTTGGAAAAAGATGGATGGAAGATGATGAGAGTTAGAGAGAGAGTGTGTCGTTTTCGAAAAAAGGAAACAACTGGAATTTGAAAAGACATGACCCTGACATCAAATAGACGTAAGATGGAATTCGAAAAGACGTGACCACACGGTTATGCTTTTACAAATTTTGGTGAAACTTTCGGCGGAAATTTCGGTGAAAATAATACATTTACAACACCAAACTAATTTATGGGTCGCGTGGTGAAAATAATACATTTATAGTGTCGCATGGGTCGCTTGGTTGCATGGATCACATGGTTAAAATACATTTACAGCGTCACATGGTGAAAATAATACATTTAACGCGTCACATTGGTCGTTTGGTCGCATGGTGAAAATACAGTTACAACATCACAGTTACAACATCGCATGGGTCGCATGGCGAACTCGACGAATTTATGGATTTAAAATGATAAAATGACAAAACAATCAATACAATACATTTAAAACGTCAAACTAATTAATGCCAATTAAAGGTTGCATAGGTCGCTTGGTCCCATATATGGATCAATATATGCTTACTCGACAAATTTATGGATTAAAAAGGATAAAAGGACAAAAACCAATCAAAATAATATATTTACAACGTCAAACTAATTAATGCCAATAAAGGGTCGCATAGGTCGCATATATGGATCAAAAGATATAGACTCGACAAATTTATGGATTTATAATGATTAAATGACAAAAAAATAAAAATACTAAATTTAAAATGTAAATCAATGGTTAAAACAGATTATGAGCCATGTGTCCCAAGTTGTTTAGAACGAATATCTGTGTTTCAAAAGTGATAGTAGTGTTTGAAGAACCCGTCGGAGGAGTTTCAGAAAATTTTACAAAATACATTTTACATTTTGTTCAAATGTCGATATTATTGATATTATTGTCTACAATGATTCTAAATTAAACCTATACAACTCAAATATATTAATAAAGACATTTTAAAAAAAGAAACAAAAAGGTCGTATGGGTTGCTTGGTCGCATATATGGATCAACATATGCGAACTGGACTAATTATGGATTTATAATGATAAAAATACAAAAACTAATCAAAACAATATATTTATAACGTCAAACTAATTAATGCCAATTGAGGGACTCATGGATCGTATAGGTCGCTTGGTCGCATATATGGATCAATAGATGCTAACTCGACGAATTCTTGGTAAGCCAAATGCCATGTCTCCCAAAGGTAGTATATTGAACATAGTTTCGGTACCGTGTGACCTTTACCAAGCTTATGTGGAGTTGAAATTGCGTGAGTGCATAGATACTTATCCACATCAAACATTTTGCAGTCGTATGTTCTTTTTTGAAGACTCACTAAAAATCTTTTACCCATCTCATATCTCACCTCATACTCATCATTCAGCATGTTCAATTCAACAACCACATACTTGGATGCTTGTCCAAACCGTTCATGTAACGTTTTCTCAACATAAGATGTTAACTTTTGAGAATCATCAATGGTAGCTGCTTCCAACCTATACCTACTGAACCATTCAATTGTCTTTCCCAAACAGATATATAAAAGCTTTAGAATTGAAAACGTTTTTTACTTCTTCAATGTTGAATTTATTGACTCGACCCCATTAGTGGGCAATAAGTTGTACATTTTCCCTTAAATTTGCATCTTTCCCACTTAACGGGATCAAATTCCTCTTTCTCCAAATATTTTGGAACATTAGGATACCTACGCAAAGGTCAAAATGGACACAAAGTTTAAAACGATCACAAGGGTTGCAAGGGTACAAGGGTCACAATGGTACAAGGGTCATAGAGGTACAAGGGTCGTAGAGGTACAGGGGTTGCAGGGGTACAACGGCCGCAAAGCGGTCAATGGGTCACAGAGGTAGAAGGCTTGCAAGGGTACAACTGTCGTAGATGTACAAGGGTTCCAGAGGTACAAAGGTCACAAAAGTCAAAATGGTTACAAAGGTCACAACAGTCACAAAAGTCACTAAAGTCATATTTGTACCTGGCCTATAAATCATTTAATAGCACTTCAAATTCGTTCACTATGTATGTTGCTGCACATTTGAAAAATATTATCGCCATAGTACAACCCTTTGAAGTTTTTCTACCATGCTCTTTATTGATGTAGCTCTTTACATTTGTGGCACATGACGCGCACAAAAACAATGATCAGCTTGTTTATACACTTCTTTGAATGCTTTGATCAAGCTTTTATGGTGATCAGATATCATAACGTCCATCTGGTATCACCTCTTTCAACCTTAACATAAACCACATCCATGATTCGTCCTTCTCTCTGTTGACTATTTCCCATGCAATAGGATATTGGTGATGTTCACCATCTTGCGCGGTCGCCACAATCAGTGCTTCCTTGTACACTCCTGTTAGAAATGTTGCATCCACAACAACCACTTTACGCATGTATTACCATCCTCTTATAGCCACTCCGATAGCCATAAAAACGTATTGGAAGCCTTTCCCATCATTGTTGAGCTGAAGATTTGCTATAAATCCGAGATTTCTTTCTGTAAACATGTGCATCTACCCTGGAAGCCTCTTATAATGTTCAAGGTCATCAAGACAAATCACCGTTTGAGCACTGCACTTACCTCTTAATGCTATTAAATACAATACATTGGTACCGTACTTTGCTTTTAAACGATCCATCAATTCTTTTGCTAGAGGCGTTTCATATTTCCCGGCATAATCATCATGCAAATAATCCTTAACGAATTGGGTTGTACCCTTTGTAAATTCTGTCGATTTAGATACAGGTGAACAGTTATGAATGGGATACTGTGTTCTAACACTAAACCGTTTGGAATTCGGGAATTCTTCAATGCTTAATTTCTATTTACAACCACTTCCAGCAAACTTGCATCGTACTTTCCACACTTTCGAATAAGATCTCAATATTCTATATCTAAAACAAGCTTCAATTTGAACCCTTCCTTACAAATGCATGTAAATCTTTCTTGCTATCAAACTCTTGCCCAATTTTAAGATCCAATCAATGTTCAAACTCAAAGATATTATTTTCACTGTCTCCCTTCTCGTGAACTACCATTTCCAAGTTGTTTTCACCATCACCATCCTTATGCTCTGTTGGCACATCCGAATTGATTTTATTACTACCACAAACAACTTCAACAACTACCACATTCATGGCACACCCACCATCTTCTCTTAACCCGCTGGTATGTTCACTATCACAATTCTCTGAATCCAAAATATTTATTGTTTCCGTCATATGACTCACAACTCCATTTTTGTTATTTGGACCTAATATAATACACTCATCATAGTCTACAACACCTCGATCCTCACCTTCTCTAACATTGCTTCCAAAAGCAGGAATTAGAGGTTCAACTTCCGTCTCAATTTCAGTTTTACACTTCACACTTTCCGATTCTATATCCACATACACTAGTAGTTTAATTCCTATTATGTGATCGAACATATAACAAATAAGATGCTTATCATTCATTATATATGTCGGCTTCCTATTTTCACAAATATTGGGAAAATAGCTTAACTTCAACTACGTTGTATTTTTTCCCACCATAATCTCTACGCATAACTCATCAATAAATTGCTGGTATGTCAGACAAACCGGAGGACAATAGAAAAAATACTCTCTGGTTTTCTTCAACTCTACCAACCCATTTCGATTCTCTATTTAGGTTTTTTTCCCATTTACCATCATACAAAAAATAAATCAATGTGATTTTCTCATCCACCGAATCCATTACACCTGTAACAAAAACATAAAAATAGGGTAAATTCTATGACCCACTCTGACCATGTGTTTCAAATTCACAATGACCTAGTACGATCGTGAAACTCGATGAGACTCTGTGACCTAGTGCGACTGTGCGACTCGATTATACTCTATGACCTAGTGCAACTGTGGGACTCAATGAGACTCTGTGACCCACTACGACCATGCGATTCGATGAGACTCTGTGACCCAGTGCAACCGTGTGACCCTTTGACTCCTTTGCGATTCTTGTACCACTGCGACCCTTTGACCCCTTTATGACCCTTGTACCTCTACGACCCTTGTACCCCTATGACCCTTGGGGCCCTTTGCGACCCTTGTACCTCTACGACCCTGGTATCCCTTTGCAATCCTTGTACTTCTACGACCCTTGTACCCTTGTAACCCTTGTACCCCTTCGACCCTTGTATCCCTGCGACCCTTTGACTCCTTTGTGACCCTTGTACCTCTTCGATTCTTGTACATCTGTCACCCTTGGACCCCTGCAATCCTTTGATCTTTGATCCCTTTATCCCCTCGATAAGACTCTGTGACCCAGTGTGACCGTGCGACTCCATGAGACTCTGTGACCTATTGCGACCGTGCAACTCGATGAGACTTTGTGATCCACTGCGACCGTGCGACTCTGTGATCCAATACGACCGTGTGTTTCAATATGACTCTGTGACCCAGTACAACCGTGTGACTCGAAGAGAATGACACTCATTGTGATCATTTGACACTTCAATAAATATGACTCATTTAGACTACATTAATATATAACTCGTTTTGAAAAAGGCAGGATCGAATCTATACATATTACTCACTACTCACTCAAGTTATTCAATTCACTAAAGAACCAAGAAAAACACATGAAAAACTCTCTATATATACCTGCTTTTTTTTCTGCGGAACTCGCTTAATTGGAAGATTTTTATTCACGACAAACAATTTCAACCTTTTCGCGGCAAATATGATGTGTTTTCAAGCTACCTGCGATGATTTTGATGTTGATTCAAGCTACTTGCACTGAATCTGATGTGGTGTGGGAGAATAGTAATTTTTGCGCCATAGGAGAGAGAGAAATCGATGTGCTTTGGAGGCGAGAGAAAAATTGTCGACTAATTAAAGGACAAGGGTAATATGGGGTTATCAATATTTTAAGGGTAAATTTGAAGTTAAAACTTTTTTTAGGGTAGGGTAGGTTTGAAGTCAAAATAGCATATGAAGGGTATTTTTGAAGTTTCCCAACATGTTTGGCTTAGGTAGTTAAATCCTTGTTTTTTTTTTGTAAGGTAAAAGGGCTCTCTTTTTGCGATGTAATTTTTCTATGTTTTGTATCTTGATTCATCTTGTAATATTAAAAATAATAGAAACAAAATAGAAAATTCACGACAGTAAAATAACTCATAATCAAGTTGGTATGAGTCGAGGCATAGGGTGTTTCAATTATGATTTTCCCTAAATTCGTAAATTGTAAACTTGTAAATTGTGTTTTCTTTGTGTATGTGTCCATTTGGTTTATTCGCTCGAGTGATTGTTAGTTTAGTGAGAAATTTTAGATATATTATTTCATGAGAAGAAGAATTACGACAAATAACCACAACAAATAGTATTAGATTCTGATTAAGGTCGAAGGAGAACTCTTCATCCTCAAGAACTGGTGGATGATAAAAAAGAAGTGAAAATTCTGAATAAGAAGGACCATTGTGACAAGGAAAAATAGAATCGAGTTTAGCTCAAGAATAAAATATATGAAAGGAGTAGAAGAGTCATAAACTTTATACTTCTATGTTTGAATTTTCAGATAATGAGAAATGTAAAAAATCAGCAGATTGCAACATAAATTTGGAAATCACTCGAAGATGAATTTTTGCACTAATGTTTTCCTAACAAGATTTGTGTGAAACAACATACATTCGGTTATAGATTGGATGCATAAAAATCCACTGAGAAAAACATTGAGTTTTGTTTAGCAATTAGTGAGTGACCTTACTAAATTGAAGATTGAGGTTCCATAAAACGATAATGTATTGATCTTGTTGAGCACGTATGATCAACTAATGTACACTCTAAAGTATAAAAGAAAAAAGTCTATTATTTTAGATGAATTCACAAGTGAATACTAAATAAAGGAGTTAGAATATGTTATAGAAGAAATAAAATTAATGGTTAACTAATTAAAAAGGGGAAGAATAATACATTGGATGACTCAACAATAAAAAAATCTAGATCAAAATCTAGAAGCAAAACATAAACGGGATGTTGGTTTTATGGGTAGGAAGGATATTTCAAAAGAGAGTATAGAAAAAAAAAGAAACATCAGAAAGAACAAGAAATACAAAATATTCAGTTGTAGTATTAGAATCTTTAATAAGGATTGATGTTCTAAGCATCTCATACCAAGACAAAAATAATAATAATGGATCTTAGACTTCAAGAAGTAGTTCTTACATGATTCAAAGGAAGTATTGGTTAGAGGACCTGCAAATTCAAGATGGATGAAATGTAGCAATGGGTAAAAATGTATCATGTGAACTAAAAGGATTTGAGAGTGTGAGAATCAAAACACATGATGGCTTAGTCAAGAATTCACCTAGGTAAAGTATATAATTAAGTTAAAAAAAGAATCCAATTTCACGTGTTTCTTTTGATTTGTAAGAACACAAAATCAGGAAAAGATCTCTTGTGGTGATAACTAGGAGGATTCGACAAATGTCTCTATGTTATGCAAGATGAAGCTATCACATGAGAGGTTCATGCTGCAAAACAAAACGAAGATTAGGCTTGGCAGTGGAACATAAGATTGGGACACATTAAACCTAAAGGTTTGGACATTCTTGAGAAAAAATATTTTCTAAAAGGTGTTAATGTTAAAGGACATGGGTTTGTGAAAGCAGTGTGGTAGGCAAAACATATATTTCAACTTCAATATTTCTCAACACAACAACAAGACATCCTAGATTACATACAATCAAATCTTTGAGATCATCTTCCTTGACTCTCCTGCTCTCACACTCTGAATATATTAATTCTATGATTGATTATCATTCCAGTAAACTTTTGATTTATTTAAAGAGTAAGGATAATTCTTTTAATAATTTTGTTGAATTTATTGAATGAAAAAAAGTTTTAGAAAATAAACACGAAGGAATATCAGGATTTTAAGAACTAATAGTGGACTAGAGTTATGTAATTAGTTTGACATATTATGCAAAAAAGTGAAATATAGAGGCATCACACATGCCTCTTCTCTCCACAACAAAATAAAATGACGAAAATAACGAATCACACAATCATGGAATAATTGAGGTGTCTAATATAAAAGCTGGTCTTGAACAACATTTTTTTGGCTTAAGTTGCAGTTAAAAAATACATGTAATCAACAAATCTCCATCAAGTGCTCTAAACTTTTTTAGGTTCCTGAAAGATCTGGTTAAGTAACCTTGTTACCCATACTTGATCAGATTTGGTTGTTTATAATTTTTTCATATGAAATAGGGTAAGCTGCAACACAAAACCAAGAAATGAGTTTTTTTTGGGATATCAAAGAAGAGTGACAAAGTACAGGATTGTTTCTTAAATGAATTGAAATGTGTCATCACCACGGATGTCATACTTAGATAGGATATTGTGTACAAAGATTTAAAAAATGCATGAAGAGCTGAACTCGTTGCATGGAAACCAGACAATGATCTTGGTGGAAATACAAGACAAGCAAAGAGTGATCGAGTGCAACTGGATATTCAAAAAAAATTCTCACACATCTTAAATGGAGCATCCTAGATTTAAGTCTAGACTAGATGCAAAAGAGTACTCTAAAAAAGAAGCAATTGATTACTATGAAATATTCTCTCATGCACTCAAATATGTATCAATAACAGTTCTATATGTTCTTTGGTGAATTTTTTATCTAGATCTCAAACAAACATTTTTTTATTGTGTATTGGAATAGAAAATATATGTCTCAGTCAGAGGGATTTGAAATAAAAAATTTAGAGAAAAAGTGTTTTAATTGAAGAAACGTTTGTATAGACTAAAACAATCATCAATACAATGGAATAAGAGATTCAACTATTTCATGATTCAACGAAAATTCAACAAAAGCAAATATAACATGTGTTTACTACACACTGTCTAATTGTCTAAGAGATAATACAATGGATTAAGAGATTCAATTATTTCATGATTTAACAAAAATTCCTCAAAAGCAAATATGACATGTGTTTATTACATACTGTCTAATTCTCTAAGTGATGATCTTCCATTTACTTATTATTGTATGTGTATGATATGCTAGTTGCTTCAAAGGATATGGAAAAAACTAAGAAGTTGAAACATCTACTTAATGTTGAATTAAAAAATGATGGACTTAGAAAGTGCAAGGAAGATTTTAGGAATCGGACAGATAAAACCACAGGCACTCGTAAAGGTAATAATTTGTTTCAACATTGATGAATGCAAGGTGGTAAAAAATCCTCTAGGGTTTCATTTAAAAGTAAGGCACTGCTAATATTTTACGATCTCTGAACGAATTCGTGACGGAGTTCTAACGAATGTATATCATTGTCCATAATATGTCTTAAAATTTGTGGATAAACCATCCTTTTGTACTTTTTTAAATGAACACGTCATCAGTCAATAGTTTATAGATAGATTAAAGACAATGTAAGTTCTATCCCTAATTCGTCCACATCGACCTGTGATCTATCCAAAAATTTTTCATATAATAAACTCGTCATCATTCATCATATCGTACACAAATTTAACATTTTTCATTCAATATCATCTTTATATTTCATATTACTATAACATCTTTTTAAGATCAAATATGTTCGTTTCTAGACAATGGGCATACAAAAAATCAGTACGAAATTTCAAGTTGTCTCGAAAGAATTTATGATAGGTGTTACACAATTTATAACATCGGTGATAAATCAACAAGTATACAAAGAAATCGGTAAGATAATTTATCTATGTTTCAAATGCAAAATTGAAAACTTATGAGTAAAAAAATCATATAGATCATCTTTATTAAGAAGTTATACTCGTGATTATTTTACGTGGTTATCTCATAAAGAAAATACATGCAAGATGGAGTAGTATTGTTACTAAAACATATAAAAAAGGTATTGCACTCAATGGTTTTATTGAGATGAGTTAAAACGTTGAAATGGTGCAAAAATATTTTAGGTGAAACTAATGAGAAAAATATTGAAGAACATTTAAGTGATGATGCAAAAAATATTTTTCGAGATGTTGAATAGCTAGACATCCACTATAACACAATTCTAGAATGAGTCTCGAATTACTATGGTATTTTCGCATTCAAATACTTAGAATCCATTCTATCGAGAAATGAGGAGAAGTTTCCTGAAATTTGCGACGCCCAAGTTGCTTCCATACATAAGAAGGGTTCTGCTGAAGTATTTGCAAATGGAATAATTATCGATGTACCACAAGACCAACGTCTCCCATCATCTCAAATTTGAATTTGATTCCTATTATTTATAAATAACTTGATTCATTTTTTAATTTGATTCATAATGTTTTTACCTTTCATATTTTTTTAACTTGATTCGCATGGGTCACATATGATGGGTCGAATATGTCGAAAGGGTCGCAAGGGTCCAAGGACATATGGGTCGCAAGGGTAGCATACGTCGAAAAGGATTGCAAGGATCACACATGTCGCATGGCTAGCATATGTCACAAGGGTCAAGGTTTGCATGGGTCGCAAGGGTCGCATATGTCGCAAGGGTCACATATGTCGCAAGGGTCGCATATGACGAAAGGGTTGCATATATCGCATGGATCACATATGTCGCAAGGGTCACAAGGGTCAAGGGTTGCATGGGTCGCAAGGTTATCATATGTCCAAAGGATCGAAAGGGTCGAAAGGGTTGCAAGGGTCGCATGGGTCACATATGTCGAAAGATGCATATATGTCGCAAGGATTGCATATGACAAAAGGGTCGCATATGTCGCATGGATCGCCTTCAAATTTATGAAAATTACATTTCTAAAGAGTCACACGTGGGTCGAATGGTAACAAAGGTCCCAATAGTCCTTTTTTACATAATTAGGAACATTAGATGCAGACTCAATGAATTTATTGATTTATAATGATAGAAGGACAAAAGCCATGAAAAATAAGACATTTTGAATGTTTAAATATGCATAATTCAAATTATGCCAATTGAGGGTCATATAAAGGTCACAAAAGTCATTGGACGCTTTAATTGTGCTTTCGATACATTTAGGAACGAAAAATCGTGTTAATTCAGATACATTACTACGTCAAACAATGGCTAGAACGGATTTTCACCCATGTGTCACAATAAACGTAGAACGAATAAATATATTTACAAAAAATATAGTAGTGTTTTAAGAACTTGTTAGATGAATTTGAGCAAATTGGAAAAAATACATTTAAAATTTCGTCAAATTTCAAAATTATTGATATTATTGTCTATATTGATTCTTAATTATGTAGAGTTTGTAAATTAAAGTTGAATCAGCAAAAGCAAGATTAGAAAGATTGAGAGCGAGCGAAAGATCGAGAGAATTAGAGAGAATAAGAATAACTATTCTTTTATGTTTAATATTGAACACAAAGGTACATGTTTATACTACAATCCCAATAATTAGAAAAGAGAAAAACAAGGAAAATACAAGTACAAATGCAAACTGGCTTTGACCAGATCACTTGAGCAAAGAGGGCAGGCCGTGGAGAGCGAGACGTGGGATGTAGGATGCGGAAAAGGAGGCGGGATGCAGAGAAGGGGGACATAGAACGAAGTGAGCGGGACACAACCAAGAGAGCGGGACGTGGTTTTAGAAGCGGGACGCGACCTTTCTTCTTAAAATTCCACCTCAAGCTTAGGCATTCAAAAGAGACATAAGTGGAGCCTCATTAAAACCTTTTCGGGAAAAACCCAATTGGGAGAAAAGCTTGACAAAGTAAAAAGAGTACAACAGCTTATGAGCTCGAGGGGCGATCACTATGCTTGAATGTGATGCCTTGGGACTGAAGATATCAAAGAGGCCGATCTGATAATGGAGATCTTTGCAAACGTTTCCAAATTTGGCTTTTTCGAAGACATCGGCCAACTGATATGAGCTTCTTGTGTATGTGAATTCAATGTCGCCATCTTCGAGCTTCTCTCGAACAACATGACAGTCAACTTCAATATATTTTGTTCGTTCGTGGAAAACCGAGTTGGAAACAATGTGAATTGCGCCTGATTGTCGCAATGAAGCACTGTGGCCTGCAGAGGTTCGAGGCCAAGATCTTTGAGGAGAGCCCAGATCCAGAGGAGCTCACATGTTGCTTTTGCCATAGCTCGTTACTCGGACTCAGCGCTGGAACGAGAGATCAACGATTGCTTTTTGCTTCTCCAAGTGGCGTGGTTCCCCCCGACAAAAATACAGAACCCCGCCTTTTATTTCCGGTCTTTGCGGTCACCTGCCCAATCTGTATCACAGTACCCAATTAGACTATTATTGTTGTTTTTACTGATTAATATACCTTTTCTTGGAGCGTTCTTGATGTATCGGAGGATGCGGTCCAACATTTCCTAATGTTGTTCCTTTGTAGCATGCATATGTTGGCTGACCTGATTCACAACATAACACAAGTCAGGCCTTGTTATCACAACATCACACAAGTCATGTTTTTATTGTTCTATATCATGAAATGGTTCCCCTCACGCAAGTCTTTGTATTTTCTTCGATGGGGGTCTTGATCGGCTTAGATCCAAGTTTACATGTTTCATCCAAAAGATCTAAAGCATATTTTCGTGGATAAAAAAATAAATTATCATTAGATCTAGTTACTTCAATTCCAAGAAAGTACTTATGTTCACCTAGATCCTTTATATCAAATGTTTCTTTTAGAAAACATATAACACTTTGTATTCATTTTTTATCATCACATGTTATGATGATATCATCAAAATAAACGAAAAGACCGATGATACCAGATTTTTTTCGAATGATGAACACAGAATGATCAGCCTCACTACTTTTAAAACCATAGTTTTGAACAACATCATAGAACTTAGTGTACCAAGCTCGTTGGGACTTTTCTAGGGGTGCTAGCTGTTCGGTTATGGATTCCTCCCGTTCTGACTTCCCTTCAACTTTTCTATGGGTTTGTGGCTCGATATCCCTGTCAATCTTACTAAGAAGAGCTTTGTGATCAGTAGAGATAAATGCTAAAGAGCAAAAGTTTTGAATAGTGTGTTTGGTTGTCACGCCATTGAAATAGAGTGCTTGGTTTCCACGCCATTGAATAGGATTGTGAATCCAATCCGAGATTGATCACTTATTCTAGTGCTTCTCCGAGGTACTATCTCACTTAGAATCCTTTCTTAGACTTCATCGAATTCATGATCCTCAGTTTGGTTGTGATCATAGCTTTGTTCTTTGTTCTCATGATTTGAAGCCCTGGTTTCCTCCTTACGATTTTTGCTCAGAAGGTATGATCTCATCATGGCTTTCTTGTTCGTCATTTTTTAGATTTATTGATCATTTTTGTCTTCATGATGCACATGTACAATTGGTAGGGGACCTCTTTCATTATTAGTTTTGGACATAGTATTTACTACATTTTTAAGGGTAAAACCTATATCATTTGGTTATGAGATTCCTTTAATCTCTTCCCAGGAGATTTTATCATGAAAACTCTTGTCCTCGAGGAACATTACATCTCGATATTCCATTACATGTTGTATTTTTTAGATTGAACACTTGTAGCCTTTTTAATTTACTGAGTATCCGATGAATATGGCATTAGTGCTCCTTGGTTCCAACTTGTTTCGCTGTGAGTCAGGAACAAGAACAGAACAAACATAACCGAAAGTTCTAAAGTATTCAAGATCAGGTTTTGTAGAGTTTAATACCTCATCAGTGTTATAAGAATTGGGCCAAGGAGTCCAACGAGGAGTTATTTTAGGCCTAAACCTACCTAAGGGCTCGGTCCATTATTTCTCTAAGGAAAGATTCAAATCGTAACACCAGATCATATTCTTGCCTATTCTATAAGATCTTTATATCATTCCCTGGCTTATTCTACAAGATCTTCATATCATTTCATTACATATTCTACAAGATCTTCATTATTTTCATTTTCCTTGATTTGTATAGTTTCCTTTTTCGTTCTTTACTTTTTTTGCTTCATTTTTTTGTATATAAGAATCTGTATTCCATGTACAAAAAACAACATCAAGAGAATAAAATTCTCCTTTTCTCTTATTAATCTCACCTTTCTAATCACTAGTTCATAAAATTCTATATGGTATCAGAGCACTAATCCAGTGTATCTTCCGCAAATCAATTTACTTAATCTCTTATCTTTCATTTCTCATCATGGATTCCACAAGAAGGATCCATATTCTTCTTAATGGTGACAACTACAGCCTTTGGTCGAAAATTATGGAGGCAAATCTATGAAGCTATGGTCTGTGGAACCACATTGAGCCATCCGATGCTGCAGTGATTCGAATCCACATACAGAGGGAACAAATTTGGCTCAAAACGAATCTAAAACTTTGGTTTTCATCCAAAATTCGTTGGAGGTACCACTTCTCAAAGCATACGGTCATATCAAGAAATCGAAGGCTCTATGGGATGAACTCACAACAGTGTCTCCAACAAAAATTGAGTCTTTGAAATTTCCAAGAACCTCCACACGATTCGGCAAGATGGGAAGCCTTTCAGCGAGGTTATTGCCAAGTTTAAGGATATGTGGGTTGAGCTTGAAGATCTCAGGCTGGAAACAACAGATCGGAAAGAGATTTCCGAGTGCAACAACCAAAACAAAGTTTTTGTCTCCTCTCGGCGCTAGATTTATCCTAGCAAGATCTAATCTCGCGAGTTCTAAGGCAAACGGAGTTCCCGAGTCTTAATGATGTGTGTCTTCTCATCAAAAAGGAGGAAGGCATGAATCGCTTGTTTAAAGGCACCTCGGATCTCGCCCACTTAAGCAAGGGTAACACCGGTTCCGTATCTTCTTCTCGCAAGATATATTATTGTGATAATTGCAGGAAACAAGGACATTCGAAGGATCGTTGCTGGATTTTACATCCACACCTCAAACGCAAGAGAGAAACCTTCAATTCTTCTCGTGAATCTGGCCGACAAGCTGCTCATCAAGCCTCGGAGCAGCAGTACGTGACCATGGAAGCTCTCACACAACTCCTTCACAAAATGACTCACGAAAAACCCGAAGACGGGAACTTGTCCTTTATTTCAAAATTAAAACATCATATTAATATATATTCAGGCGTTACAACTCACATGATTAAAGATAGATATCTGTTTCGCACTATATCTAAGTTTTTTGGCCATATTACAATAGTTGATGGAAAAGACATTCCTATCAAAGGCTCGGGTGACAACTTTTAAAAATGAATCTACGGCTCTTTTTGTTTTGGATTTCTCTAACAATTTACTTTCAGTTCATAAACTTACTAAATATTATAGTTGTCATGTTTGCTTCGATGCTAACCGTTTTTGGCTTCAGGATATTGAGACAAAGCAACTCACAGGAGGAGGGAGCTTAAAGAACGGTCTTTATGTTTTAGTAGAGATTCAAGGAGCCTCTTTTTTGTGTTTTACTGCTTTCAGTTCTAATAAAACCGATATTTCTTCTCGTGTGTGGCATGCAAGACTAGGACATTGTCATCATAAAGCGCTTAATCTTGTGTTTCCTAACATTAACGTAGATGACTCGTTATGTGAGGCTTGTACTCTAGGAAAGCATTTTCGTAACGTTTGTCCTATTTCTACTACTAGCTATAATAAACAGTTTGATCTTATTCACTCCGATGTGTGGACCGCTCCTCATCACTCTCGTGATAACAAGAAATATTTCGTGACTTTTATAGATGAAAAATCTAAGTTTACTTGGATTTATCTTCTTGATTCAAAGAACATGGTTTATGATTTCTTCATTCAATTTTACAGGCACGTTGACACTCAATATGAAACTAAAATCAAATGCTTAAGATTTGACAATGGAGGCGAGTACTTAAACCACAAGTTCAAACAATTTCTTACTGAGAAGGGCATCGTACACCAAACTTCATGTGCATACACGCCTCAACAAAACGACATTGCTGAAAGGAAGAACCTCCACCTTATGGAGGTCTCATGCACTATAATGTTTCATAGAAACGTCCCAAAAACGTTTTAGAGAAATGCTGTCATTACGGCATGCCATCTCATCAATCAAACTCCCACAAAGTGCTTGCAAGACAAATCTCCATATGAGGTACTCAATGGCTCCAAAACTGATCTAGAACATCTTTGAGTTTTCGATTGCGTTTGCTATGTCTTTCTTGCAGATAATCTTCTAAACAAGCTTGTACCGAGGAGCACGAAGTGTATATTCATTGGGCATAGCACTACTCAGAAAGGATACAACTGTTACAGCCCTTCAACTCAATGAGTGCATGTCTCTAGAGATGTCAAGTTCGATGAATCAATAAGATACTTCGACAAACGAAATTGGAAAGAATTAGAAAACCTCTCGGTCTCATATGATCTTAACTCTACTATGCGTCATATTATCTCTAACATTAGAATTCAAGGTGTGTCTATTTGTACAGGCTCATCCTCGGAAGAAACAACCGAGGAGATCGTGGAAACACCAACCAACGAGACCTTGGAACCCTTCACATAAGAGATCACGGATCAGCCTCTTAGGGAAACCATCGAGGACGAGCCTACAGAAATCGATGAAGAAACACCTCACGATGATACTCAAACCACTAACAGAGACATCATTGGTCATGCAGTCTCCAATGATGCTCATTCTAATGTTTTACATGCAGATCTCAACGAACCTACAACAACGCAGGGCGTCATCGAACAAGAGCAATATTCAGCTATCCTTCCTCGGAGAAGCACTCACCTTAGGACTAAACGTGTTTTCTTTAACGGTTTAGCAGTTGGTTATCCTATTCCATGTTATTGTGATACGTCTAACTTACCTACTCATCATCCAAGTTTTTCTAAGTAAGATTGACCAGGAACCGGAACCTCATAGCTTTGAAGAGGCAAAACAACACAAACCATGGAATGATGAGATGACGGAGGAAATCTCAGCCCTCGAAAGAAACAATACATGGGATCTTGCTGAGCTCCCACAAGACAAAAAATCTGTAGGCTTCCGTTGGATATACAAGTTCAAATATAACAGCGATGGTTCCATTGAACGATACAAGGCTCGACTCGTCACCAAAGGATTCACACAGAACTATGGAGACGACTACACTGAGACTTTCGCCCAGTAGCGAAACTCCAAATAGTAAGAATCTTATTGTTTCTTGGACTTAACTGTAAATGGAATCTTTGGAAAATGGACGTAAAAAACGCCTTTCTCCAAGGTGATCTAGACGAAGAGGTATACATGAAACCTCCACCTGGCTACTTGGTGGAACCAGGCAAGGTGTGTAAGCTCAAGAAGGTAATATATGGCCTCAAACCGTCTCCACGAGCCTGGTATCAAAAACTTCATGATGCCTTCATTCTCTATGGATTTCAAATGAGTGAGGCAGATCATTCCCTATTTTCAATTCAGGGGGAAACAGGTACCACTGTTCTACTTGTCTATGTTGATGACATAATCATAACAGGTGATAATCAAATTGGAATTGAAAGCACAAAAGATTTTCTAAAAAGAACCTTTGATATTCAAGATTTGGCTGAATTAAAATATTTTCTAGGAATATAAGTTTCTCGTACTAGTGACGGTTTATTCTTGTCCCAAAGAAAGTATAATTGATCTTTTGAGTGAGACAGGTAAATTAGGAGCTAAACCAACCAAGACGCCAATAGAAGAGAAGTTTAAGGGTCATCAAGAAGGGGATATGATCGAAAACGTCTCCCAATACCAGAAAATCGTTGGAAAGCTCATCTATCTAACCATCACATGACCAGACCTCAGCTTTGCCATCGGACAAGTCAGTCAACACATGCATGCTCCAAGGAAGCAACACGGGCACATGGTCGAAAGAATCCTACGCTACTTGAAAGGGTCCCCTAGAAAAGCAATCTGGATGGAATGCAACAATGACACCACTATTGTAGGCTACTGTGATGTTGACTAGACAGAAGACCAGATTGATCGCAAGTCAACAACCGGGTATTGCACTTTTGTTGGTGGAAATCTTGTCACATGGAAGAGCAAGAAGCAAATGTAGTAGCTCGCTCCAGTGCAGAGGCAGAGTATAGAAGCATGGCCAACACAACCTATGGGATCAAGACCTTGGGATCAAGAACTTTGACCCCATCTCCTTTAACTGCGAAAATTAGGCCGTCATTCACATAGCCAAGAACTCTGTATTTCATGAAAGGACAAAACACATAGAAGTAGACTATCACTTCATAAGGGAGAAGATCAAACTACGCATCATTGCCACAACCTACACAATAAGCTCATATCAACTTGTTGATATATTCACAAAAGCCACAAATTCGAAAGTCAACAAAAGTCTTCAACAGAGAATCGGATTACTGGATTTATACAAACCACTGAATGTGTCAAGTTTGACCAAGTCTATAAAAAACACCAAGTGATGGTACTCTTTTTCCGTCATCATGCTTTTGTCCCACTGGGTTTTACATGATATGGTTTCAACGAGGCTTGATGGTACATCTCTCACCTGGTTGAACTTGATGGGAATGTTAGAAGAATTAGGCCAAGGAGTCCAACAAATAGTTATTTTTGGCCTAAACCCTACCTAATGGCTCGGTCCATTATTTCTCTAAGGAAAGATTCAAATCGGGTCACCAGATCATTCCCTTGCCTATTCTATAAGATCTTCATATAATTCCCTTACCTATTATACAAGATCTTCATATCATTCTGTTGCCTATTCTACAAGATCTCCATTATTTTCTTTTTCCTTTATTTGCATAGTTTCCATTTTCGTTCTTTACTTTTTACTTCATTTTTCTGTATATAAGAATGTGTATTCCATGTACAAAAAACAACATTAAGAGAATACAATTCTCATTTTCTCTCATTAGTCTCTCTTTTCTAATCTTTAGTTAATAAAATTCTATAATAAGCTGATTTGTCCGTTAGAACCTTTGTCGGAATTCTATTAATGATGTGACATGCGATCATGACGCATCGGACCAAAACATTTAGAAACATTAGGTGCTTGTTCTTCCTCTCTGCCACTCCATTTTGTTTCGGAATATAGGGACACGAGGTTTGGTGTGTAATGCCTTGTTCTTCAAGTTAGACGTGAAACTGAATACTAGTATACTCTCTACCATTGTCATTCCGTAGACATTTTATTTTAGCATCATATTAAGTTAAAACATGCTTATGAAACTTCACAAACACATCATAAACACAACTCTTAGACGAGAGAGTATAAAGCCATCTAAACTTTGATTTTTCATCGATGAAGGTTACGAAATATTTCTTTTGATCATGAGAAACACATGGAGTTATCCAAACATCAGAATAGATCAGTTCAAAACAGTTTTTATAAACCAAAAAAGAGTTTGGAAAACCTATTTTATGTGCTTTTCTAAGATGCCAGCTTCACACGCTTCATGTTTATCTTTAAGATCGGGAAAAATGATACTTAGAACTTTGCTATGATAGGTCCAAGTCTCGCATGCCATATAGAAACTTTATTAAAATTTGAATCTGATAGAAACATTGATTCAAGATCACAATACATTGACTTGAGAACATAAAGACCATTGAGGAGCTTTCCTTTGCCGATTACTTGTTTGCTTTCAATATCCTGCATCCAAATTGAGTTAGAATAGAAGCAAACATAGCAATTAATCTTTTGCAAGCTTTTGCATAGAAATAAGATTATTAGAAAATTTTGGAACGAAGAGAGCCCTTGTATCATGACCGAGAATTTTTAGCTTCCATGTTCCTTTAATTGGAACACTCTCCCCATTCGCAATAGAAACACAGCCACAATGAGAATTTATATCTTTAAGCAAGTAATGATTTTTAATCATATGATTTGTAGCTTCATAATCTATTATAATATGGTTTCGGAAAACAGAGAAAGTAGAGAAATCATTACCTCCCTCTTCATCAGCTTTGTTTGTTTGATTTCCCACCATAATCATCGGGTAAAACCCCTCGAGGTCTGCCTTGGTGACAAACTCAGACGCATATGCCATATTAGCCTTACCTTGGCCGTTAAGGCATCTGTTATTCAAATAGACGTATTTTTTGAGACATTAGCTTCCTCGATCATTCCTTTAAAGAGACGGTTTCCCCCTTCCTCCCTTTTAATCATCATACTAACTTCGTTAAACGAGGGAAGCTTGTTCTTGGTGAAATATGTGATGAATTAGGTCGTTGTATTTGTCGTCAAGAGAGAATAAAAGACAAAACACGTTCCTGGTTTGCTCTCTGTACTATTTCCACAGGATCCGCAGTAGGAGGCCTGAGAGTATCGAGTTCTGACTATAATTCCTTAAAATCACCCAAATCCTTGTTAAAAGGTTTTCCCTCTTGCCTTAGATTATTAAGGTCTTTCTTTACTTCATACACATGGTTAAGATTGGACTCATTGCAAAAAACTTATTTCAGCTCGTCCCAATGCTCCGTAGGAGACACTATGTGCATATATGTACGAAGTATATGAGATTCAAAGGAATTTTGTAAAACAACCAAGTAATGAGCTTATTTTGTTCCCATTTTTCTGATCCGCCACTTGAACCTATCGGTTCATATATGATCTTATTACGAAACCCCAAAGACCTCGCATGCCAAGATTGGTCTTAGCAATCTTTGTCCAAATGGAATAATTGTTTCCATTGAACGAGATTGAGATGCTTTTGGTCGAGTCCATGACAAGAGATCTGAAAAAACAAAGGGAAACAAAAACAAAGAGATATTTTAAAAAAAATTTTAACCGAAAATAACTTTTGAAAGAGAATATATTTCAAAAGAAACAAAATCGATCATAAATTGGCTTTGACCATGACTTGAGCAAAGAGGGCAGGCAGTGGAGAGCGAGACACGGGACGTGGGGCGCATGTCATGAAGAGCGGGATACGGAGAAGGGAGCTGGTCGTAGAGCAAAGTGAGCGGGATGGGGCCAAGAGAGCGTGACACGACCAAGTGAGCGGGACACGATTTTGAGAGCGGGATGCGGCCTTTCTTCTTAACAAATTAAATACCTATAAACAAAATTTATGAACTTTGAAATATGTAAGGAGAAAGGACATAAACCATGAAAAATAAGAAATTTTCACCGTTTAAATATGTATTGTTCCAATTTATGTCAATTGAAGGTCACACAAAGGTCACAAAGGTCACAAAGATCATTGGACATTTAAATTGTTCGTTCGATACATTTAAGAACGTAAATCATGTTAATTCAGATATTTTACTACGTCAAACAATGGTTAGAACAAAATGTTACCCATTTGTCACAAGAAATATGGAACAAATAAATGTGGTTCGAAAGTGATAGTAGTGTTTTAAGAACTTGTTGGATGAATTTGAGAAAATTTGAAAACAATACATTTAAAATTTTGTCAAATTTCGAAATTATTGATATTATCGTCTATATATTTTAATTAAACATCTACAATACAAATTTATGAAAATGACATTTCTAAAGAGTCACACATGGGTCGAGTTGTCACAAAGGTCAGAGTAGTCCTTTTTCAGAGAATTAGGAACACTAGATGCGAACTCGACGAATTTATGGATTTATATAGATAAAAGGACCGAAACCATACAAAATAAGACATTTTCAACGTTTAAATATGCATCGTTCTAATTTATGCCAATAGAGGGTCGCATAAGGGTTATAAAGGTCACAAAGGTCATTGGATGTTTAAATTTTGCTTTCGATATATATAGGAATGTAAATCATGTTAATTTAGATTTTATCATGAAAGCTCTTCTCTTCAAGGAACATAGCATCTCAAGACAATATTACATGAGGTAGTTTTTTATTGAAACATTTGTAGCCTTTGTTATTTACGGAGTATCCAATGAACATGGTTTTAGTGCTCCTTGGTTTTAACTTGTTTCACTGTGAGTTAGGAACAAAAACAAAACACACACAACCGAAACTTCTAAAGTACTCAAGATCAGGTTTTGTAGAGTTTAATACCTCATAAGGTGATTTTTCCTTTAGAAATTTTGTTGGACTTCTATTAATGATGTGACATGCGGTCATGACCGCATCGGACTAGAACTTTTTAGGAATATCTCGATCGAACATGATAGCTCTCGATACTTCCATTAGGTGTCTATTCTTCCTTTCGGCCACTCAATTTTTTTTACGGAGTATAGGGACACAAGGTTTGGTGTGTAATGTTCTTCAAGATACCTACGAAACTCAAGACTAGTATACTCTCCACCATAGTCATTCTTTAGAAATTTTATTTTAGCATCATATTGAGTTAAAATATGCTTACGAAACTTTACAACCGCATCATAAATATAACTCTTAGACGAGAGAGTATAAATCCAAGTAAACTTTGATTTTTCATCGATGAAGGTTACAAAATATTTCTTTTGATCACGAGAAATACATGGACTTGTCCAAACATTAGAATGGATTAGTTTAAAACAGTTTTTATAAAGCGAAACAGAGTTTGGAAAAACTAGTTTTATGTGGTTTCCTAAGATGCAATCTTCACATGCTTCATTTTTATCATTAAGAACGGGAAAAATGATATTTAGAACTATGCTATAAGGGTGTCCAAGTCTCGCATGCCACATAGAAACTTTAGTTAAATTGTAGTTTGATAAAAACACAGACTTGGGATCACAATACATAGACACGAGAACATAAAGACCATTGAGGAGCTTTCCTTTGCAGATTACTTGTTTGCTTTCAATATCTTGCATCCAAAATGAGTTAGAATAAAAAAAAACATAGCGATTAAGGTCTTTTGCAAGCTTTTTGTCAGAGATAAGGTTATTAGAAAATTTTGGAACGAAGAGAGCTTGTATCATGACCGAGAGGCTTAGACTTCCATGTTCCTTTAATTGGAACACACTCTCCATTTGCAATAGAAACAGAGCTAAAATGAGATTTATATGGTGTGGTTAATCTCAAGTAATAATTTACCTAGACTAACGCTTCCGCAAGAATACGGATCGTATAGTACCAGGGTCGAACACAAGGAATTGATGCAACTCTAAAGCTATTAAACTAATGGATAAGACGTGTGAAATGGATAAGTGATAGGAATGCGAATGCAACTAAACTAAACTTATTGACAGGATAAACTCAATGACTAAACACCACGGGTTTCGAGAGATGCATGATGATGCAATCGAAGTTCTAACAAGATCATGGTTATAGATATCGTTACGTATTCGGGGAATTCAAGCTCTTTCCAAGGAAATGACTCTCCCGATACCTAAACCCACTATTGATCATCTCGTTTTCATACGTATTTCTTGCACGATTTAGGAGACGTTTTTGATACATATGTGATGTTCTACGTATGATTCCGTATCCGTTTTACTTGCTTTCGTGCTTTTCATGTTCTTACAGGTTTTTACGCGTATTTGGACCATTTTGGAGCTAAAGGAGCATGCACGGAGCTAAGGAGCAACTTCGGGGATCATCACGGGACAAACGGGACGAGATTGAGCATGGAAAAGCCTCACCCGGTCGGGCACAACCCTTGCACGATCGGGCAAAACCTACGGCCAATTGGACAGAACATTTTGCACGACTCGGGCGTGACATGCCCGACCAGA